>OY992536.1:256921182-257497092 GCA_963921195.1 Pegoplata infirma | reverse complement strand
TCTGTCTGTCTGTCTGTCTGTCTGTCTGTCTGTCTGTCTGTCTGTCTGTCTGTCTGTCTGTCTGTCTGTCTGTCTGTCTGTCTGTCTGTCTGTCTGTCTGTCTGTCTGTCTGTCTGTCTGTCTGTCTGTCTGTCTGTCTGTCTGTCTGTCTGTCTGTCTGTCTGTCTGTCTGTCTGTCTGTCTGTCTGTCTGTCTGTCTGTCTGTCTGTCTGTCTGTCTGTCTGTCTGTCTGTCTGTCTGTCTGTCTGTCTGTCTGTCTGTCTGTCTGTCTGTCTGTCTGTCTGTCTGTCTGTCTGTCTGTCTGTCTGTCTGTCTGTCTGTCTGTCTGTCTGTCTGTCTGTCTGTCTGTCTGTCTGTCTGTCTGTCTGTCTGTCTGTCTGTCTGTCTGTCTGTCTGTCTGTCTGTCTGTCTGTCTGTCTGTCTGTCTGTCTGTCTGTCTGTCTGTCTGTCTGTCTGTCTGTCTGTCTGTCTGTCTGTCTGTCTGTCTGTCTGTCTGTCTGTCTGTCTGTCTGTCTGTCTGTCTGTCTGTCTGTCTGTCTGTCTGTCTGTCTGTCTGTCTGTCTGTCTGTCTGTCTGTCTGTCTGTCTGTCTGTCTGTCTGTCTGTCTGTCTGTCTGTCTGTCTGTCTGTCTGTCTGTCTGTCTGTCTGTCTGTCTGTCTGTCTGTCTGTCTGTCTGTCTGTCTGTCTGTCTGTCTGTCTGTCTGTCTGTCTGTCTGTCTGTCTGTCTGTCTGTCTGTCTGTCTGTCTGTCTGTCTGTCTGTCTGTCTGTCTGTCTGTCTGTCTGTCTGTCTGTCTGTCTGTCTGTCTGTCTGTCTGTCTGTCTGTCTGTCTGTCTGTCTGTCTGTCTGTCTGTCTGTCTGTCTGTCTGTCTGTCTGTCTGTCTGTCTGTCTGTCTGTCTGTCTGTCTGTCTGTCTGTCTGTCTGTCTGTCTGTCTGTCTGTCTGTCTGTCTGTCTGTCTGTCTGTCTGTCTGTCTGTCTGTCTGTCTGTCTGTCTGTCTGTCTGTCTGTCTGTCTGTCTGTCTGTCTGTCTGTCTGTCTGTCTGTCTGTCTGTCTGTCTGTCTGTCTGTCTGTCTGTCTGTCTGTCTGTCTGTCTGTCTGTCTGTCTGTCTGTCTGTCTGTCTGTCTGTCTGTCTGTCTGTCTGTCTGTCTGTCTGTCTGTCTGTCTGTCTGTCTGTCTGTCTGTCTGTCTGTCTGTCTGTCTGTCTGTCTGTCTGTCTGTCTGTCTGTCTGTCTGTCTGTCTGTCTGTCTGTCTGTCTGTCTGTCTGTCTGTCTGTCTGTCTGTCTGTCTGTCTGTCTGTCTGTCTGTCTGTCTGTCTGTCTGTCTGTCTGTCTGTCTGTCTGTCTGTCTGTCTGTCTGTCTGTCTGTCTGTCTGTCTGTCTGTCTGTCTGTCTGTCTGTCTGTCTGTCTGTCTGTCTGTCTGTCTGTCTGTCTGTCTGTCTGTCTGTCTGTCTGTCTGTCTGTCTGTCTGTCTGTCTGTCTGTCTGTCTGTCTGTCTGTCTGTCTGTCTGTCTGTCTGTCTGTCTGTCTGTCTGTCTGTCTGTCTGTCTGTCTGTCTGTCTGTCTGTCTGTCTGTCTGTCTGTCTGTCTGTCTGTCTGTCTGTCTGTCTGTCTGTCTGTCTGTCTGTCTGTCTGTCTGTCTGTCTGTCTGTCTGTCTGTCTGTCTGTCTGTCTGTCTGTCTGTCTGTCTGTCTGTCTGTCTGTCTGTCTGTCTGTCTGTCTGTCTGTCTGTCTGTCTGTCTGTCTGTCTGTCTGTCTGTCTGTCTGTCTGTCTGTCTGTCTGTCTGTCTGTCTGTCTGTCTGTCTGTCTGTCTGTCTGTCTGTCTGTCTGTCTGTCTGTCTGTCTGTCTGTCTGTCTGTCTGTCTGTCTGTCTGTCTGTCTGTCTGTCTGTCTGTCTGTCTGTCTGTCTGTCTGTCTGTCTGTCTGTCTGTCTGTCTGTCTGTCTGTCTGTCTGTCTGTCTGTCTGTCTGTCTGTCTGTCTGTCTGTCTGTCTGTCTGTCTGTCTGTCTGTCTGTCTGTCTGTCTGTCTGTCTGTCTGTCTGTCTGTCTGTCTGTCTGTCTGTCTGTCTGTCTGTCTGTCTGTCTGTCTGTCTGTCTGTCTGTCTGTCTGTCTGTCTGTCTGTCTGTCTGTCTGTCTGTCTGTCTGTCTGTCTGTCTGTCTGTCTGTCTGTCTGTCTGTCTGTCTGTCTGTCTGTCTGTCTGTCTGTCTGTCTGTCTGTCTGTCTGTCTGTCTGTCTGTCTGTCTGTCTGTCTGTCTGTCTGTCTGTCTGTCTGTCTGTCTGTCTGTCTGTCTGTCTGTCTGTCTGTCTGTCTGTCTGTCTGTCTGTCTGTCTGTCTGTCTGTCTGTCTGTCTGTCTGTCTGTCTGTCTGTCTGTCTGTCTGTCTGTCTGTCTGTCTGTCTGTCTGTCTGTCTGTCTGTCTGTCTGTCTGTCTGTCTGTCTGTCTGTCTGTCTGTCTGTCTGTCTGTCTGTCTGTCTGTCTGTCTGTCTGTCTGTCTGTCTGTCTGTCTGTCTGTCTGTCTGTCTGTCTGTCTGTCTGTCTGTCTGTCTGTCTGTCTGTCTGTCTGTCTGTCTGTCTGTCTGTCTGTCTGTCTGTCTGTCTGTCTGTCTGTCTGTCTGTCTGTCTGTCTGTCTGTCTGTCTGTCTGTCTGTCTGTCTGTCTGTCTGTCTGTCTGTCTGTCTGTCTGTCTGTCTGTCTGTCTGTCTGTCTGTCTGTCTGTCTGTCTGTCTGTCTGTCTGTCTGTCTGTCTGTCTGTCTGTCTGTCTGTCTGTCTGTCTGTCTGTCTGTCTGTCTGTCTGTCTGTCTGTCTGTCTGTCTGTCTGTCTGTCTGTCTGTCTGTCTGTCTGTCTGTCTGTCTGTCTGTCTGTCTGTCTGTCTGTCTGTCTGTCTGTCTGTCTGTCTGTCTGTCTGTCTGTCTGTCTGTCTGTCTGTCTGTCTGTCTGTCTGTCTGTCTGTCTGTCTGTCTGTCTGTCTGTCTGTCTGTCTGTCTGTCTGTCTGTCTGTCTGTCTGTCTGTCTGTCTGTCTGTCTGTCTGTCTGTCTGTCTGTCTGTCTGTCTGTCTGTCTGTCTGTCTGTCTGTCTGTCTGTCTGTCTGTCTGTCTGTCTGTCTGTCTGTCTGTCTGTCTGTCTGTCTGTCTGTCTGTCTGTCTGTCTGTCTGTCTGTCTGTCTGTCTGTCTGTCTGTCTGTCTGTCTGTCTGTCTGTCTGTCTGTCTGTCTGTCTGTCTGTCTGTCTGTCTGTCTGTCTGTCTGTCTGTCTGTCTGTCTGTCTGTCTGTCTGTCTGTCTGTCTGTCTGTCTGTCTGTCTGTCTGTCTGTCTGTCTGTCTGTCTGTCTGTCTGTCTGTCTGTCTGTCTGTCTGTCTGTCTGTCTGTCTGTCTGTCTGTCTGTCTGTCTGTCTGTCTGTCTGTCTGTCTGTCTGTCTGTCTGTCTGTCTGTCTGTCTGTCTGTCTGTCTGTCTGTCTGTCTGTCTGTCTGTCTGTCTGTCTGTCTGTCTGTCTGTCTGTCTGTCTGTCTGTCTGTCTGTCTGTCTGTCTGTCTATCTGTCTGTCTGTCTGTCTGTCTGTCTGTCTGTCTGTCTGTCGGTCTGTCGGTCTGTTGAAAACACGCTAACTTTTGAAAGACTTAACGGAGGCTCCTGAAGTTTGGCATATATGTTGGGCATTTACCTGGTCAGGTTGGTATTGCAATCCAGCGAAATCGGTCCAGTGGTTCAAAAGTTATGAGCAAAAGACTGAATATCGGCAAGGGTTTTTCGTGAATTTTTGAGATAAAAAGCACTATAACTTACGAAAAGCAATTCTGAGGATGCTTAAGCTTGGCATATATATATTTCGTTCCTCCAGCCTCGTTCGTATTGAATTTCAGCCAAATCGGTTCAGTGGTTCAAAAGTTATTAGCAAAACCGTGAATTTCAGATTAGCTTCACCTAAAATTCACGTGTTGAAAACCCGTTAAACCTGTTTTAAAAACATTGGTAAGTCACAAAAATATTTTACAACGTATTTTTGTCACTCAAAAATATTTTTATACCAAAACAAAAAAAAAAAAACACTCGAAAAAAATTTTACACTCAAAAAAAAAAAATAGTAAATTATTTTTTTTTTTCAAAAATTACTAAAAAAAATTTTTTTTAAACAAAACAAAATATTTCTAATCAGAACTGTTATTTTTTTCACGTTAGAAAATTTATTATCACTTAAAATGGGCATTGTGGAGGGTATTCATAGATTCGGCCAAGTCGAATTTAACTTTTCTACTTGTTTATTCTTTAACTTTTTCACTTACACATTCTCTTACAGAATAGAATTTCAACAGTTAACAGTTTTATATGCTTTACGTGTCTTCCTAGTTTTTTACAACAATCATTTTCAATTCCATCTCATCGCCTCCCTCTACTGGCTTATTTTCTTTTCATAGAGTGACAAAATTCTGTTTTTGGAAAATTTGACACATCATTGTAAACAGGCTATGAACGTATAAGGGTGGAATTTACTTAAAAGTTTTAGATTTTTTCTCAAAACTTTTTAGAAATTAAAGAAAATTTTGATCTTAAGAAAGTTTAATTTTTGAAAATTTGTGTTTAAAAAGTTATAGTTGGAGTTCTGTAGTCTACAAACGATTTCAAAAAAATATTTTTTCGAATTAATAAATTTGTATGGCATCGTTTTGATATTTTCATATTTTGATGAAAATGCATATTTTGGCATATTTTAATTTTAAATGCATATTTTTTTTAATATTTTTAACTTTAAGTTTTTAATAAATTTGCGATCTTAAACAAGCAGTAAAATAAACTCAAAAGAGTAAAAATTTATAAAAATTGCATCGTTTTGTTTTTATTTTCATATTTAGACAAAAATGCATATATTTGCATATTTAAATTTAAAATGCATATTTTTTGCATATGTGTAATTTGCACAGTTTTTTTTTTTTTATAAATTGTCAAATTAAAACAGGCAAATAAAATACATTTAATCGTTGTAATTGACCCAAGCGTCCTTGCAAATAAGTATCACCCTAAAATGCTAAAAGACAGACATTTTTTAAATTTGCTTTATTTAACAAATGTGATGGCTAAAAGGTCTCATTTTGCCTTTTTTAGGTTATCAATTTTGCTTCTTGAAAATAAAAAGAATTACTGCTCATTTGTGTGTAAATTTTAAAAATCACTGCTCTTTGTCCTAGCCGAAAAAAAACATGTAATATTTGAATTGTATGAATGAGTTTTATCTTTAAAGTTTATAAAAAACACGAGATAAGTGCGAAAACTTTTGAATTGAGCCAAACATTTTTTACATTATTTAATGCAAAGACATGTTTGATTTAAAATTATATTAACTTTAGATTAATAGAGTTTTTAAGAAATTTATATGTAAAATGTCCTGCTAGAAGTCTTATGTACGTGGAATATTTTATATATTTTTTTTACTATTTGTTATTTTGTTTTTAACTCATTGAAAAATGAATTTAAGACCTCTTATATTATTAAAATCATGTTCCTCGATTGATTACACAGTACAACACTAAAAAAATACAGGGTTCCGTTGATTGATTCTGGTAGACAAGACAAAAAAAAAGATATACTTGAGTCGTCGATTTGTAAGATCACATCGGAATCTTATTTTAGAGACTGTTAAATATTTTCCAGCTTTGACCTGTTCTTGCAATATATCGGCATACAAAACTATGTTTTGTTTACATCTGAGGTGTATAACGTGTTCAGAGAATGTTTGTAGAGAATATTAGTGCAAATATTTTTGGGGAACATATTATCCCTCTAACTCCCTCTCATAATGGAATTTCTTGTCTCTATTCTACAAAATCTTAAAAAAACACGCCGATAGAAAGGGATGGCGAGGATAAAATGTTCTACAAAAATGTTAGTCATAACATTTTACTACACTCAAAAAATTTTGTAGGCAAAAACAAATGAAAAATATATTTAAAACAAGTGATAAAACATTTGAAACCATCCCAGTAATTTTTCATTTGTTTTAACAAACATCAACATTTATTTTTTACTGTTACATTAAAAAATTACGTTTTTTTTTCATTATTTTTTATCAACAAATTCGAAAAAAACCTACGAAAACAATAAAAATTAATGATAGTTCTGTTATTTTTACCAACAAATTTCAAAAAAATAACCTACAAAAACATTAAAAATTAATGATTTCGTAGGTTAATTTTTACAATTTTCTATTGAATTTTTTTTTTTTTTAAAATGTTTAATAAAATTTTGGGGAATCGATCCCGCAATCAACTACATTCTGGCCCGACACTCTACCCATCGTGCCAAAGTCACTTGATACAAACATGTTTTTATATTTCTATAAATAATTTTTTTTAATTTTTTTTTTACAAAAAAATAACCTACTTGTGTAGGTAAAAACTAATGATATCTCATTAAAAAATACCAACAATTTATAAAAAAATTACACAGAAAAAACGAATTGTCATATTGACCCCGATTTTTGTGAATACAAATAACTTTTTTACTGAAAAATTGTAATAACTTGGGTTTGTAACTTAGATAATAATTCACCTCGTGGTGAATAAAACCGTTTTTACCAGCTGGTGAATAAAAAGTAACACAATTATTTTTCAACAAAAAAAAAAAAAAAAATTTCACCAAATTTTTTTTTTATCAAATTTTTTTTTTTCATCAAATTTTTTTTTCATCAATTTTTTTTCCATCAAATTTTTTTTTTCCATGAAATTTTTTTTTTCATAATTTTTTTAAAAATTTTTTTTTTTCATCAAATTTTTTTTTCCACAATTTTTTTTTTCATTAATTTTTTTTTTTCATCAAATTTTTTTTTTTCATATATTTTTTTTTTTTCATAAATTTTTTTTTTTTTTTTTTTTATCATATTTTTTTTTCATTAATTTTTTTCATTAAATTTTACCAATTTTTTTTCTCACAATTTTTTTTTTTCATACTTTTTCATCAATTTTTTTTTACATCAAAAAACTTTCCTTTATATTCTTTGGTGCCGAATCTTTTATACTCACCAAAATGTAAAAACACTTTTTTGCACTTATTTTTGCACTCACTTACGAATTGTACAGCTCTTTTGCTTTTTTGATGGAGTTCTCGACTGATATTTCAATTCGTTTTGCATGGAATAGCAAAGTAATATAACATTATTTTTTCTAAAAAAACTTTGCTTTGGCAAGTACACCCAAATCTTCCGCAAAACATTATTATGATTTAATGTTTTGGGCAAGAGTACAAAATTCGCAGGCATTTTTCCCTCTCCCTTTTTCTTCTTTCTTTTCTTTTTCTTTCTGTTTTTTCTTTTTTCAGTTTTTTCTTCTTGCGAATTCGGTTTGGGGGGGGGGGGGGGGAAATTTCCTTTATTTCCTCCGTGGATCCGCGCCTGCGGATCCAATTGTCGGAACACCGTAATTTTAGAAAAAAATTTAAATTGTTGTACAGTGTTATAAGACAATACAGCAATTTCCGTCGGTATGTCTATTAATAATACGGAAACCTTTAAAAGATAACTTGGCGACTAATGAAACTTGGTATATATGAGCTATTCGTAAGCTAGTGTGTTTAACTCCCTTTTAATTTTTTTTTTGATATTATGGTATTAACACGTGTTAATTGTAGTGTCCGACCAAACAGTTCGGCCAAAAAACGTCATTTAATCAAAAATTTAGTATTTGGAAGTACTTTTAACAACTTTTTTTATATGGGGTAGAATTGTTGAGGCGATGGAAGGCGATTCTGAGTGTAAAATTTAAGAACGAGTACGAAGTTAAGCCACAATTTCGAAGTTTGGTAACGGAACTTTTTTCAATTTGGCCGAACGTTCGGTTACCGAACATCTAAATTGGTGCTTAACTTCGTCCTCGCCATTAAATTTGAAAGTCAGAATAGTCTTCTATCGCCATCAGAAAAAGCTGTTAAAAATGCTTGCAAATATTAATTTTTGGCCAATACTGTTTTTTGGCCGAACTGTTCGGTCGGACACTAGTTAATTGCCATAAAATATTTATTTTTTACACTTCTATTTTGATATATATATAAAAAATTTTACAAATTTCAGAATCTAGTCAGCTTAACTCCACAAAAAAATATAGTAATGAAAAACTTTGAATTTAAATTTTTTTTGGTAACTTTGTAGCATTTTAACGATCAGAAGATTATTTGAATGCGTCGTTAATCTGGATTCGTGCTCTAAATCTATATAAATAAAAATCAATTGTCGTTCGTTGGTAACCGCATCAGTTGAGAACGGCTGGACCAATTTGGACAATTTTTTTTTTGAAATGTTTGTAATAGTCAAACTTAGGTTTTTACGTAAAGAAAAATTGACCACGCCCACTTTTTTCGATATATCTAAAATTGGAAAACGGCTGCACTGAATTGGGTAATTTTTTATTTAAATGTTCGTAGTAACCCAATTTAAGATTTTATTGAAAGAAAAATCGACCACGCCCACTTCTACGCCTACTTTTTTAATTTATCTAAAATCTGAGAATGGCTGGACCGATTTGACTAAATTTTTTTTTATATGAATTTTCATCATATTCCAAATTTGATTTTTACGAAAAAAAAAAGTGACCACGCCTACTTTGGCTAATTTTTGTTGAAAATGTTCGTAATAATTCAACTAAGGCTAGTTAAATTTCCCACGCCCACTTTTTTCTATGTATCATAAGAACTATAACGGCTAGACCGATTTGGTTATAGTCCGCAAAATATTGTTGAGGACAGAAAAATTGTCCACGCCTACTTTTAAGTTCACTTTTCCCGATATTTAAATTTTAAATCATGGAGTGGCTGGATCAATTTGTCTAATTTTGTTTTTAATGTTCGTCATAGCCCAACTAAGGTTTTTCGGAAAGAACAATTTTCCATTTCTATGCCAACTTTTGAATGGGTCCATACATTGATTAGATTCAAATATGATTTTTGCGGTAAGAAAAGTTTGTCCACCCAATCTTTTCTTCGATTTTATATTTGCTCTATAGAAAAAAATATAGAATAATAAAATATAAATAAAACTCAAATGTAGTTCGTTTTTAATTGCAACAGTTGAGAACGCCTGGATGGATTTGGAAATTTTTTTTGTTTTAAATGTTCGTAATAGTCCATGTAATTGTTCGGAAAGAACAATTGTCCTAGAACATTTTTTGTCGATATATCTAAAATTAATTTTTACTCTAACTCGATACTAACTCGATAAAAGATACCGCTTAAACTTGGTACAAATGATTTTAAATCCTTGGGTATTGTTAACATATGCACAGGTTTAACTTACCACACAAATTTTAACGCTCACTTTTGTCTAAATAAGTCGACTACTAATGACCGGACCAATTTTTTTATGTTTATTATAGTTCTAATTAAGTAAGGATGAGAAAAGTGTCCCGGAAAAACGGAAAATTCGGGAAACTATAAAGGTTTGTTTCAACTCAAGACAATTGCTCACGATAAGAACAAAGGATATGCGTAATTTATTTTTCTGTTGTTCGTAAAATTTCAAATTTGTACAGTTTGCAAAAACGAACACATGATCATTTTTTTTTAGTTCCTAAAATATAATTTAAAGATGATTATCTGCCTAATCGGGTCTTTAAAACCACGCCCACAAATTTTTCTACGTCAAGAAATTCATTACATTTTTTGCAGGGCTGTATATTTGAAGCGAGATAAAATATAACACTGATCTTAGATTTGGGCCAGCAACGCGGACCGGGCCAACTAGTATGAAAATATTTTTTTTTAAGTCCACAATGTATTTTCCATGCAAATTTAATTTTGAAATGCATTTTTTCATAATGTTCTCATGTTTTTCGCTTGATATCCTCACACATTTGAAAAGTTCAGAAATAAACTTTAATTTCGTGTACTTTCCCAAGCAGAAATTGACGACGGATCTAAAAAAAAAGCGTTCTGAAAGCACTCCCAGCAGAAATTTTGCTGAACGTTCAGCAGCTTTTGGAAGGGGAACTTGAGTAAAGGAGCGCATCCAATTGCGCTGAATTCATGCATGATTCCCTAAGGCGATGTCCCACTTTAGAGCGCTAGTTGGATACACAGAAACAGCGCTCTTTAGATGCACTGAAATCACGTGTCTTTAGAGCGCTGATTTAAGCAGAATAAAGATGCTGTAAATTCATGTATCTTTTTAGCGCTGATTTAAGCAGATTAAAGATGCAGTGAATTCATGTATCTTTGTAGAGCTGATTTAAGCAGAATAAAAATGCTGTAAATTCAAAGTTGAAATCAAATAACTAAAATTTAAAAAAATATAACAAAAAAATTCATTCGTTTTACTTTACAAAACTTTATTTATGTGAAACAAAATGAAAAAAAAAAAAAAATCGGAAGTGAACATCAAAAAAATATCGGACATTTTCATTTTCACATTTTTTATGGGATTTTTTTTGGGAACAGCGGTCAAAGATGCTATGATTGAAGCGCTCTTTGCAGCGCTGATTAATGCGCAATAATGATGCAGTCAAATCATGTGTCTTTGTCTAAAACTCATGTTTTTTTATTCAAAAAGTGTTAAAAATATTAAAAAGGAAAGCAAGTGTGAAATTTTATCAAAAAATAATTACACATTATAAGTTTTATATAAAAAATCTTAAAAAAAAATTAAAATTTTTTCCCCTTCCTTTTACTGCATCCCTAAGAGCGCTCTTTGGATGCGCTACGGTATGCTATAAACAGATGCTGTGTCGCCAAAATCTCGATTTATTTCTGCTGGGCTGTAACAAAAAAAAAGCATTCTCAAATCGCTATTTTCAAACGCTTTGCGAGCGTTTTTGAAAAGTGTTCTGAAAGCTCTATAACAAAAAAAAAAGCAATCTCAAAACGTTTTTTTGGAATGCGAGCGTATTCTAAAAGCGTTTTAAGAGCTCTTTAGATTTTTTTTTTAAATTTTTAAGTTCCGAAACTATTTTTGAATAACAATTTTTGTCAATTTTTTTCTTGTTTTTAAGTAAAAAAAATCATCAAAAATGTTTTTAGGTGTTTTTTTTTTTTTTTTAATTTTCTAAGTTTCGAAAATTTTTTTGAAAAATTTTCTAAGTTTCTTGGAGTACAAACATTTTTTTCGGATTTTACTTTGTATCAAACAAATTATTATAACCGAACTAAAACAGAAATTCTTTACTTTGGGTTTTTAAAGCGCTTTGATGACTTTAAAAAATCGATCTGAAAGCTCTTTTTTACATCGCTTTTAAAACGCTTTAAACCTAGCGTAAATCGATGTTATCATTCGGATCATCTGAAGGCGCTTTGAAGTTGGAATACCGAGCGATCGTACATCCGTCCACATCGCTTTCACAACGTTTTTATGATTGTAGTCTTCTGACTGGGTTACTTTTGCATAAATGCAATTGTACAGTTTTTTTTTCAATCTTGTTATTATAAATTTTGTGTAGGAACTAGAACAGTTTAGTTTAATTCTAAGGTTTTTAAATGTTTTAAGTTTTTTCAGACGCTTAGTTAGCTAAACTGCACAAAAAAGTGTTAACGAAAAACTTTGATCTGAAATATTTCTGGTAATATTTGCTGTCTTTACTCATGATTTTCATTAAAATCAACTTCACTTATAAATCGTTTATTACTTTCGATAATTTATGACCATCACATTTCAACATTAAGCTGTTTATGGAAAACTTTTACTTGTTCCATAATACTTTAAAATCCCTCATTTTCATTTGCCCTTAAAAATTGTTACCAAAAAGAAATAAAAAACAATGATAAAAAATCCTTTTGCTTTTATATCTTTGCTGATGTTTTCCTAATGATAAAGTAACATAAAGAATCCTTTCAGAAAAATTGTATCTTCTTATAGTATGTATGTGCATAAGTGATGCACATGGTCCGTTCTACATCTTCTGTATGTTTTCTTCGTCATCCATTAGTTACAATAGTTTATTTATTTAATGCACTTTCAACAGACATTTATGCTTCTATAAGGCAGACACAATACTGTATATGGGTTTTTTGTTGTTATTTTTTGCATTTTTTTTTTTTTTGGTAAAACAAAATATGTAGAACCAAAACCCAAAAATAAGTAGGATCTATGTGGAATAGGTAAGATCGACTTTGAGGCATACTGCCCATAAATGCAGTAAACCTAATAATTCTGACCAACCATTCATACCTACACAGAAAATAAAATCGTCAAAATTAAATCAACAAACATCAATTGTAACTCAACCAAACATTTAGTAAAAACGGGCGCCTATTTTATTATGTTAGTCCATAATACAAAACTTCGATTTTGTTTTCAACAAACTCAGTCAAGTAATTTTATTTCAAAATTCTTTTATCATGTCAGCAAAAAGTGTTTGTGTTTGTTAAATTTCTTTGTTGAAAAAAATTTCATTTGTCAGATCAATAAATTGTGTTTGTGTTTGCTGAATTTCTTTGTTGAAAAAAAAAATAGCATCTTTTTACTTTTGTCAGATCAACAAATTGTGTTTGTTGAATTTCTTTGTTGAAAAACTAAATTCTTTTATCAACAATCAAAATTTTCAAACGTTTGTTTATATTACAAATTTCCGCGTAGGAGCACTTTCAGTGAAAAAATTTGTTGAATTCACTAATATGGGGGTCAATATAACAATTCATTTTTTTTCTGTGTAATGATTTCATTCATATTTCAAAGTGGGTCCCGAGTTCGAGAAGTCATTAGATATGATCGATGTCCGATAAATGATCAAATCTAAAAATTTGTTCAAATATGATTATAACACGGTCCGACATCCAATACTAAGGTTAGGTTAGGGGTGGCGGAGCTCAAAATTTTGAACTCTTCGCATAGACCGGCTGGTTCATAGCAATACCACATGTTCCTTCAGCGACGAGGATAAAACGCGTTAGTCCATGTTGCAAACAATTTAACGCGCATAATGTCCATAACTGCGATTTCTTCTAGATTCTCGAGTTCTGCTTTGCCTAAAATTTTTTTGCGATGCCTGGCCAATGCGGGGCATTTGCACAGGATATGTTCAACTGCTTCATCCGTATTCGGTTCATCACATCTTCTACAATTGGAATCAGAGATGAGTCCAATTGTTCTTGCGTGGAAAGAAATTAGGCAGTGTCCCGTGACCACTTCCGTGAGTAAACGACATTCTCTTCTGTTAAGAGAAAGTAGGTAGCGAGTTCTTTTGAGGTCGTAACGCGGCCAGATTTTTCTGGTAATTCTGCTTCTCGCCATTTCCTGTTCGCCATGGAAATACACTGACAATCACTTCTCGATCTGTAGTACTGCATTGGGGGATCAATATGAAAAAAGTCCCCTAACCCATCTGCACCCAGTTTTGCAAGCTCATCAGCCTTCTCGTTCCCGTCTACTCCCTTATGTCCTGGAACCCATATTAGAGAGACACGGTTATTGCTATATGGTTTTTGAAGATTCTCGTAGCACTCAAAGACGACATTTGATTAATAGCAACTATTTCAGCCTGGAATATGCTACAGCTCAAAGGTAGATTAAAAGATTTTTGTATATCACAGACGTCCGTAGTAAATCCCGCTCCCACTCCCGTCGATTGTTTGGAGCCGTCTGTGAAAATATTTAAAGCGCCATTTGGAACTCAACGCCAGTTCGACCAAAATTCTCGAGTCGGAAATTCAACTTTAAATTTCCGATCGAAAAGTAGTTTGGGCACCCTGTAGTCAGTGACAACGTTATCCAAATTGTCCATACTACTGTGTCCAAAATTTCAGCGTCTGAGCCAATTTGACATGCCTTATATGCCTCACCCTTTTGGAACTTACTACGAGTTACCTCCCTCTCTAGCGCTCTGTGCCAGACCATAACTCCGTAAAGTAAGATAGGTCTTACGATGGAAGTATAGATCCAGTTCGTGATCCTAGGTTCAAGTCCCCATGTCTTGCCGAACATTTTTTTGCATGCCTAATATGCATTATTCGCCTTTCTCAATCGTTCTTCGGTATTTTGGTTTCATGATAATTTGCTATCCAGAATAATTCCTAAAAATTTCGCATGATTTGAACAACCCCGTTAACCTTGACTTATCTAAAATTTTCGATCCTATACTCTCGTGTAAATCCAATACTAAACATGAACCGGATAATATACGTCTGAAAGTAGAGATCAAATGTAGTAAAACTGCATTTACAGTTTTTCATTTCGTGATCCTTTTTCCTTTTAAAAGGACATCAAAATTTTAAAGAATACATTTTGTAAAATAGTTTTGAAATATTTGTACTTGTCCTTGGATGACACAGGTGGTGGCAAATGAAAAAGGAGAATCTCTCCTAATTTTTCCATTTTTTTAATTTTGCATATCAGGATAAAAGAATGTGAATAAAGTCTGTCGAAAAATCAAAGAGAAATGTTATGGTGGAGTAGGTTAGTGAAATTTTCTTTAAAAACCATTTCGAAAACTGATTTGATATCTAGCTGTATGTCTGTTACTGCTTACATTTAATGTCTGATGATTTAATATCTGAAACCTGTTTCACAGAATCTAGGATTATTAAAATCTTTATCAATTCTATATATCACATATGAATTGCTGTAGGGCATATTAAAGCATCTTATTGTAAAAGTACATACTTAAGCTACTGTCTCTGTTTTTATTTTTGGTGTTTTTTTGTCCTTTCCTCGACCTCTCCTCCATCCAACAAGCTTGTATTTTACTCTTGTTCTTAGTAACTCTATTATTGCAAAAAGTTTATTGTTGCCTCTGCTGATGTTTGCTGTTGCTGTATGCAAGTAGTATGTTGTTTGCTGTTTGTGTCTGTTGAATGCAACACTAGGTATTAAAAATTTAAAACATGTTGTTAAGTAGCATGTAGGACATGATGGCGCTTGTGAATGTCGTGATTTAAGATATTAAAACAGTTTTTTTTTTTTGTTTTTGTCTTAAAAATAACCAATTGAACAAAGGAGTATTGAATAAAAAAAAAATTGACTAGAATAGTATAAAAAATCGTGACTTTTTTCTAAGTTTAAAGTTCTTTATTCTACTTTTATAACTTTTGTGCGGACCTTACCTAGAGAGACTTTTCGGATTAATTTTCATAAATTCTATACATATTAAAATAAGTTGCATTGTGTTTGTAATGCCTGTGCAGTGTTATACGTGAAACTACTTTCTTTGTACAAGTTTCCCATGAAAAGCCACGCCAATACCAAGGCTTAAATGTATATCGTCCATTCCATGAGACATTTTCAAAAATCTGACCGAGAGTCTTCCGATTTTTGTTATATTTTTCATACAGATTTTCTATGGAGCCAATTTCAAATTTCATCTTTCAGATCGAAAATATTCGAAAAACTCGCATGTTATCCACGATTTTCGTTTTTAAAAAAGTAAAAAAAAATGCAAAATCTGTGTAACTTTTACCCTTTTAAAATTATACCCTCCACTCTGGTGATAGAGGGTATATAGAAGTTTGTCATTCCGTATGTAACACATTGAAATATTGGTTTAGGACCCCATAAAGTATATCCCAGCAAAACTTTGGTAATGGGTAGTGATTATATAACACATTACCAGGTAATGTATATAACTTATTTGTAGCATTATTTTATGATGTCTTACCAAACATTTGTTCCACAACTTATTATTTTCAAGTGAAAAATAATGCATTACTAATAATTTGCTACGTAATGCATGATTATTGGAAAAAATGTATTTCATATTTATTATTTCTAAACATTAAATCATGGATGACTTATATTTGGTTACATTATGTATTATTTGAAAGTTTGAAATAATGCATTATTTATAATTGGATGCATAATGCATTAGAATAACATAAAAAATAATTATTTTATAAAAAAATGCATAAGTTTAAACTAGAGATGGGCTCACGACAGGAAATTTCTAACGACGCACACACACGAGCATATTTTATCTACTTACACTCACTTACAATCACGTGCGTAAATTTTAATACAAAATTATTTTTTCACTACTCGTAACACCTTATATATTATCTTCTGGTATGCTATATTCTTTCATTTCTCGTAACCTATAAAATATCATATATTTTACACCTTACTCGTATTCTTCGTTATAAATTTATGACTTATTTTATACCTTACTGGTATTCTTTGTGATAATGTGGATGCATTACTTTGAGTCTCATCGCCTGTTAAAATCATCAATGCTGCAATGTATAAAATAAGAGATCATATACCTTATTTTATACCTTATTTGGTAATCTAAGTTTTGCTGGGATATATTCATGATCCTTGATCGATTTTAAGTCGATCTAGCGATGTCCGTCTGTATGTATGTCCGTCCGTCTGTCTGTCTGTTGAAATCACGTTTTTGGCAATAATCCGTAACCAATTTATACGCTTGGGGTACCAAAAGTTGCGTAATTTATCTAGGAAAAAACTGATGTATTTCTTTTTTAAATCGGTTAAGTATTTTAAAAGTTATGAGTGAATTTCTGAAAAAAGTCTTAGTAGTTTTCAACATAACCCTAAATTAATTCATATTTTGTGTGATACATAAGAAAGAAAACGGAAATGAAAAAAAAACTGAGAAAAAGGAAAAAAATCTTTACAAAAAAGCTTTTAAATATGTTAAAACAATATCTGAATATAATTTAAAAAAGTTCTTTAAGAAATAATAAAAAAAATATCTTAAACAGTTCTCATTGATAATTATTTGTATGTACATAGCATGTGTGTGTGTGTCCGTTTTTTTGCTTCGTCATATTAACGGGGTTGCCAGACTTTTTTGGCTTTGTCGCAAAATCGGATGTAAAATATCGCCAAAATTCAGTTTTGTTCAAATTTCTTAATAAAAAAATATTTTTTAAAAAAATAAATTTTGTTAAATAATAAAAGACAGAAATAGACTTTATGGCAAAAATGGCCCACATCCGGAAAATCTACATGTATAAAAGAGTAATGTGACTGACTGACTGACATACTCATTCATCATCGCCCAGACCAAATCGCTGGAGCTAGAGACTTGAAATTTGGACTGTAGGTTCACCTCCCGCAATATAGATCCATGAAGGTTGGATTTTTTCCAGTGTTGATTCTAAGGGGGTAAAAAGGGTAAAAAACTGTACTTTTGGTGCTTTTTATATCTCCTGAAATAATGGTCATAGAAACTTGAAATTTTGACAGTATGTTCACATTCTGGAATGTAGATGCAGTACGGCTGGATTATTGCTAATGTTGATTCTAAGAGGGTAAAAAGGGTAAAAATCTGTACTTTTGGTACCTTTTCCCAATGTTGATTCTAAAGGGTAAAAAAACTGTACTTTTGGTACTTTTCAAATCTCGTGATATAATGATCATAGAAACTTGAAATTTGGACAGTATGTTCACATCCTGGAATATCCATCCAGTACGGCTGGATTATTGCCAATGTTGATTCTAAGGGGGTAAAAAGGGAAAAAATCTGTACTTTTGGTACCTTTAATATTTCCTTAAAAAATTGTCACATTGACTTGAAATTTGGACAGTATGTTCACCTCCCGGAATATAGATCCCCTAAGACTTGGTTTTTGCGAATGATGTTCTAATAGGGTAAAAAGGGTAAAAATATATACTTTTGTTACATTTTATATTTCCTTAAATAATGGTACTAGAAAATTGAAATTTGCAATGTCGCTTCACCTTCCAAAAAAAAAGATTCACTAAGGCTCGGGTTTTGCCAATGTTGATTCTACGGGGGTAAAATGGGTAAAAAAGTACTTTTGGTACTTTTTTTTATTTAGTGAAATAATGGTTATTTAAACTTGAAATTTAGAATGTAGGATCCTTTAGTGAAATAAAACATTCTAGAACAAGTACTTTCCGAAAATTCTGTACCGTTTTTAAAAAGTATAAAAAGTACCTTTTATAAAAAGTACCTTCTATAAAAAGTACCTTTTATAAAAAGTACCTTCTATAAAAAGTACCTTTTATAAAAAGTACCTTTTATAAAAAACACCTTTTATAAAAAGTACCTTTTATAAAAAGTACCTTTTATAAAAAGTACCTTTTATAAAAAGTACCTTTTATAAAAAGTACCTTTTATAAAAAGTACCTTTTATAAAAAAGTACCTTTTATAAAAAGTACCTTTTATAAAAAGTACCTTTTATAAAAAGTACCTTTTATAAAAAGTACCTTTTATAAAAAGTACCTTTTATAAAAAGTACCTTCTATAAAAAGTACCTTTTATAAAAAGTACCTTTTATAAAAAGTACCTTTTATAAAAAGTACCTTTTATAAAAAGTACCTTTTATAAAAAGTACCTTTTATAAAAAGTACCTTTTATAAAAAGTACCTTTTATAAAAAGTACCTTTTATAAAAAGTACCTTTTATAAAAAGTACCTTTTATAAAAAGTACCTTTTATAAAAAGTACCTTTTATAAAAAGTACCTTTTATAAAAAGTACCTTTTATAAAAAGTACCTTTTATAAAAAGTACCTTTTATAAAAAGTACCTTTTATAAAAAGTACCTTTTATAAAAAGTACCTTTTATGAAAAGTACCTTTTATAAAAAGTACCTTTTATAAAAAGTACCTTTTATAAAAAGTACCTTATATAAAAAGTACCTTTTATAAAAATTATCTGTTATAAAAAGTACCTCTTATAAAAAGTAATTTTTATAAAAAGTACCTTTTATAAAAAGTACCTTTTATAAAAAGTACCTTTTATAAAAAGTACCTTTTATAAAAAGTACCTTTTATAAAAAGTACCTTTTATAAAAAGTACCTTTTATAAAAAGTAATCGGTTAAGTATTTTAAAAGTTATGAGTGAATTTCTGAAAAAAGTCTTAGTAGTTTTCAACATAACCCTAAATTAATTCATATTTTGTGTGATACATAAGAAAGAAAACGGAAATGAAAAAAAACTGAGAAAAAGGAAAAAAATCCTTTTTATAAAAAGTACCTTTTATAAAAAGTACCTTTTATAAAAAGTACCTTTTATAAAAAGTACCTTTTATAAAAAGTACCTTTTATAAAAAGTACCTTTTATAAAAAGTACCTTTTATAAAAAGTACCTTTTATAAAAAGTACCTTTTATAAAAAGTACCTTTTATAAAAAGTACCTTTTATAAAAAGTACCTTTTATAAAAAGTACCTTTTATAAAAAGTACCTTTTATAAAAAGTACCTTTTATAAAAAGTACCTTTTATAAAAAGTACCTTTTATAAAAAGTACCTTTTATAAAAAGTACCTTTTATAAAAAGTACCTTTTATAAAAAGTACCTTTTAAAAAAAGTACCTTTTCTAAAAAGTACCCTTTATAAAAGGTACCTTTTATAAAAAGTACCTTTTATAAAAAGTACCTTTTATAAAAAGTACCTTTTATAAAAAGTACCTTTTATAAAAAGTACCTTTTATAAAAAGTACCTTTTATAAAAAGTACTTTTTATAAACAGTACCTTTTATAAAAAGTACCTCTCATAAAAAGTACCTTTTATAAAAAGTACCTTTTATAAAAAAGTGCCTTTTATAAAAAACACCTTTTATAAAAAGTACCCTTTATAAAAAGTACCTTTTATTAAAAGTACCGGAAGTACACTTTTTGGTATTTTTTTATTTCCTGAGGTATAAATAAAACAAACTTTTTTGTTTTTTAAATCATTACATTGGTGGAGGGTATTTCAAGATTCGGCACAGCCGAATATAGCTTTCTTACTTGTTTTTTATTTGTTTGCCTAAAAACTTTGAAAATTTTGAAATTCTGGTTGTAAAACCCATACAATGGTCTGGGGCATGTATGTGTAAAATGCTTGTTTTTTATCCGATTTTGATTTTATTAGTCTTTTTAGAAAGGTAATGTAATACCATTTTCATATTATTTTACAAAAAAATTAACAAAGAATAACAAATACCAATATCTTTCAAAAAAATAGAAAAAATGGTTTTTCTTTCATATAAGAATACCACAAAACATTAATCCATTTTCGGCACGAGTTATAGATTAATGTTTCGCCGATTGTCCCTAAATTTTAGATCACTCATTTTAAGATACTAAAGAACAATTTAGGACCCTACCAGGTATAAAAAGACGATTTTCGTTTTTAAGGACACCTCTAATGTTGGAGGGTATTAAATATTCGGCACGGCCGAATTTAACACTCTCACTTGTTTTTCTTTTTTTTTGTTATTTGAAAATCGGCAATTTTAAATAATTCGAACAGTCAATCTGTCAAAAGTAATCGATGAACCGAATAAGGGCAAATCGATTGAACTTTCTTAGATTCGTTAAGGCTGAATTAAAATTCTTTTACTTTTTTTTTTGAGTATTCAATATTTTTTTTTTAGTAAGGCCCATTGTTTTCTCCTAAATGCTAGCTATAAGTAGCAAATAATACCTAGTGATAGAGGAGTAAAAAAAAAAATAAGAAGCATAAAATATATTAATTGATTTTTTCAATTAAATTTAAAAATAAATAAAAAAAAAAATATAAATAAAACAAAAGACTAGCAGACAAAAGAACATTGAACTTTAACCGTCCATGTTTTTGAAAACTACAAAAAAAAAACAGTAACTCCCCAAAAAAAGCTAAATAAAAGAAATGAACTTGTTTTAACAAGTGCTTTTTTTGTGTGTTCAGTTTTTTAAGTTGCAACACAGGATCTAAAGTCACTTAAAATTTATTTAACTCCTATTTTTTGGTTTCTTTTTCTGACCAGAAAAAGGTTAATATACTTAACCTACAAAAACTTTAAGAAACAACAAAAAAACTAAACTATATAAAAAAAATTACAAAGAATTGCTGTGCCTTTAGGACATGTTTTTTTTTTTTTGTTTAATCTCATATTCATGCATATAGCCAGAAATAATTTAGAATGTTTGTTATGTTCAAGTATTGATAATGTACAACATTAAACTTATTTCTTATTTTTTTGTTGTTGTTATCTTACCGTCTTACTTACTAGCCAGATCTAAACAAAATACATAAAAAATACTTATACTTGTATGTGTACTTGTGTACCTCTAACTACCAAAAAAATTTTAGTTTTCACAATAGGCCATAACTTATTTTAATCAAATATTTAAGGACCGACATAAATTATATCGTCTCTGTGATAGTTAGATTTTTGTTTTGATTACACTGTACAACACAAAAAAAAAATTACAAGGTCAGACCAAAAAAATTTGAAAGAAGAGACAAAAAAAATATACGTGTATCGGCGTTTTGAAAGTTTACATCTGGGTTTCATTTTAGGGGAAGGTAAAGTTTCCCCCAATTGCAAAAGTTGTATTGTCAATCGTCATTGAATATCGAGTAAAGCTTACGTTTAAAGTATATGGTGTGTTCAGCAAATTTATGTAAAATGCTACGGAGAACATTTTTGTGGAATATGTTAACCCTCTAACTCCTCAATTTAAGGGTCTTTTTTGTCCTTCTTTTCAAAAAAAGTAAAAAACACCATTAAAATAGGGTTTAAAGGAGTTTAAATGTTCCGCAAAAATATTCGCCGTAAAATTTGACTATAAGTCCCTGAATACATCAAAACTGAAAACTCAACCAGAAAGTCAGAAATAAGACACAACAAAAGACATGTTAGGGTTAATTTCGCATTTATTAAGAAAATCGAGTAAAGCTTACGTTTAAAGTATATGGTGTGTTTAGCAAATTTATGTAAAACGTTACGGAGAACATTTTTGTAGAATATATTAACCCTCGAACTCCTCAAGATAATGGTCTTTTAAGTCATTCTTTTCATAAAGAGCAAAATACACCATTAAAACAGGGATTTAAGGGGCTTAAATGTTCCGCAAAACTATCCGCCGTGAAATTTTACTATAAGTCCTTTTCACGGAAAATTTTTTTAACCCCTTAAAGACCTGTTTTGATGGTGTTTTTTGCTCTTTTTTAAAAGAAGGACAAAAAGACCCTTACCTTAAGGAGTTAGAGGGTTAATATATTCTACAAAAATGTTCTCCGTAACATTTTACATAAATTTGCTGAACACACCATATACTTTAAACGTAATCTTTACTCGATTTTCTTAATAAATGCGAAATTAACCCTAAGCTCTCTTTTGTTGTGTCTTATTTCTGACTTTCTTGTTGAGTTTTCCGTTTTGGTGTATTCAGGGACTTATAGTAAAATTTCACGGCGGATATTTTTGCGGAACATTTAAACCCCTTAAATACCTGTTTTAATGGTGGTTTTTGCTCTTTTTTTAAAAGAAGGACAAAAAAGACCCTTTAAGGATTTATAGGGTTAATATATTCTACAAAAATGTTCTCCGTAACATTTTACATAAATTTGCTAAACACACCATATACTTTAAACGTAAGCTTTACTCGATTTTCTCAATAAATGCGAAATTAACCCTAAGATGTCTTTTGTTATGTCTTTTTCTGACCTTCTGGTTGAGTTTTCAGTTTTGATGTATTCAGGGACTTATAGTAAAATTTCACGGCAAATAGTTTTACGGAACATTTAAACTCCTTAAATCCCTGTTTTAATGGTGTTTTTTACTTTTTTTTGAAAAGAAGGACAAAATAGACCCTTAAATTGAGGAGTTAGAGGGTTAACATATTCCACAAAAATGTTCTCCGTAACATTTTACATAAATTTGCTGAACACACTATATATTTTAAACGTAAGTTTTACTCGATATTCAATAAAGATTGACAATACAACATTTGCATTTGGGGGAAACTTTACCTCCCCCTAAAATGAAACCCAGATGTAAACTTTCAAAACGCCGATACACGTATATTTTTTTTTTTTGTTTCTTCTATCAAATTTTTTTGGTCTGACCTTGTAATTTTGGAAAAAATTTGATTTTGTTGAACAGTGTTATTTAAGAATCTACGATTTTTTTCTAAGAAAAAAAGTGTTAAAAAAAGTTTCATAACCTAAGATTTGTCTATAGGAAAAATATCTTAGAATCAAAGACATTTCTACAGAAAAAAGTCTTACACTCTGACACTTTTTCTATTTATAAAAATGTCTTAGATTTGTAGAATTTTTTTCTAGAAAAAGTGTCTCAGAGTCCGTTGTTTTAGATTCAAAGACTTTATTGGTGCCGTCCCATAGTGCCTTAAACTCAATTTCAATAAACATATCAGTTTGGGTAATTGCAGGCTTCTTTTATTCTCTTATTACAGTCAGGAAATGATAAATGATTCTAACTAAAAACCAAAATAACCACATTCTAACAAAAAAATAAAGGAGTTGCATATGCAATTTTGCATTGTATTATCAGTTTTTGTGGGAAGGTGCATTGAAATTAAATGTTTTTTCAACATTTTAAAGACTTAAAAGCACGCAATAAAATAAAGCTTTTATTTCAACAGAGAAAACTCCTATAGCTGGTCAAGTAAATGTATAACAAGTAGAGATGGGCACATGAGTAGATTAGGGAGTGATTCACTCGTGATCACGCGTGAGTGGCAATCACTTCAATTTTACTCACGTGATTGTGACTGACAAGGGAAGTCTCCCTGGTGTCACCCTCCGATCTTCATGAAATTTGGATTTGTTGTTAAGAACGAAAACTAATTCGACACGTATTTTTTTTAGCGGCCCAAACTCATTTTTAGGGTGGTCGATTTGTATGGGGGGAAATTGACCTTTTTCAGTTTTTTTTTCGATTTACGCCTATTTACTCAAAATTAATATAGACATGTGTGGTATCATATTAAAGGTATTAAAAGTACCTATCTCGTGGTGCTAACAACGGGCCAAAGAAGTTAATATTTTTCGATTTTTTTTTTATAATAGTTTTGATCACATGATCAATTACACAGGCACACAAAATAAAAAAAATGTCCAGACCCAGAGGGTAGACCCAGTTATTTCTAGGTTTTTGGGGTCGCTGAATCCGAATATACCCATAAAAAATCATTTTAATTGCCAGTTTTTCCCCTACCGGCCCCTATAACCCCCCGGAGGATTGACTTTTAACTGTCATACAAACTTAAAATTAATGTGTACTTTTATGTTCTTTTGGCAGCTAAACCGTAAAATGCTAACAAAAAAATTATGTGACCCTTCCCTCAACCCCTAGCATGCCCTTACAACCCCCTGAAAGGGGATGAATTTTGAGTGTTCATAAAAAATCAAGATGTATATGGATTTCTACGTTTTTTGGGTCACTAAAACCAAATATGACTTCAAAAAATTTATAATACCCCTCCCTCACTCCCTAGCACACAATTTCACGCCCTATAGGTGATTTTATTTGGAAATTTTCAATAAAACTTAGGATGTAGACTAAAATATTTATGAAGGTAAATTTCAAAATTAAATCCCCTATAGGGCATAGTAATGGGTGCTAGAGAGTGAGGGAGGGGTATTATACATTTTTTGTAGTCATATTCGGTTTTAGCGGTCCAAGAAACATAAAAATCCATATGCATCTTGATTTTTTATGAACACTCAAAATTCATCCCCTTTCAGGGGGCTGTAAGAGCGTGCTAGTGGTTGAGGGAAGGGTCACATAATTTTTTTGTTGTCATTTCAGGGTTTAGCTGTCAAAAAAACATAAAAGTACACATTAATTTTAAGTTTGTATGAGATTTAAAAGTCAATCCTCCGGGGTATTATAGGGGGGCGGTAGGGGAAAAACTGGCAATTGAAATGAATTTTTATGGGCATATTCGGATTCAGCGACCCCAAAAACCTAGAAATAACTGGGTCTACTCTCTGGATCTGGACACTTTTTTCTTTTTGTGTGCCTGTGTTATTTTTATTTATTCTTTCTATTTATTTACAACTCATTTTTACTAAACTCCACCTAATCGGGAACTGGTAACAATGAAAGTCGTCTCGTTGTAGCGAAAAAAACCAAGGGTTCTGGTGGGAAACGAACCCACGACCCCCACGTTGAAAGGCTAGCACGCTACCAACTATCCTACGGGGGCCCCCTATTTTTCGACTTATTAACAAGAATGTCCTAAAATTTTGGTATTTTACTCAGTATGACGAAAAGTTGTGCAAGTTTGGTCACGTTCTTAGCACACGTAGATAGGTTTTCTGAGTGTGCGTGTGTCGATTTTTTTGCGTGAGTTTGCGTGATTTATTTTATCTTCATATTTCCTTTCATACCAAAAAAGCAACAAAAAAACTTTTAAATTTGGCTAAACTTAATATTTTGTTCCGAAAAAATCAAAAAATACCTGCGGATTTTGCACTCTTGCCCAAAACATTAATTCATGGAGCTGTTTTAATGAAGATTTGTGTGTACTTGCCAAAGCAAAATATTTTTTAGAAAAAATAATATAATATTCATTTGCCATTTCAAACAAAACGAATTGAAATATCGGTCGAGGACCCTATTAAGGACGCTCTAGCTTTATAAATCCTTACACCTGTCTGTGGAAAGCAAGATGCAGTCCAAACCAACAGAACTGTAAATTAAGTAAATAAGTGTATTACTTAAGTGCAAAAAAAAACAGTTTTTATACCCTCCACTCTACACGGTGAGCCTCAGCGATGTTCAGGTTGAACTTTAGTGTCGACGAAAAGTGTAAATGCAGTTCGATTTCTACATGATTAGTTGTCACAAAACTGTTTTCAGTGAAATCGTAGCTGATCGCATTCGCGAGATATCGCGAAATTAGTGATTTTATATTTTAAAAAATTTTGATATTGAAGTTTTTTAAATATTTTCAAAAACTGAGTATACAGTTTTCATTGTACTTATTTTAAGGTCACAAAACAGTAAACATCGAAATCCTATCTTCTTTAGTTCGCGAGAAATCGCGAAATAACTTTTTTGTCAATTTTTGTTTTTCAACTTTTTCTAGGTTTTTTTCAAATGTTGTGGAAAGCTGATATGCACTTTAATGTGTACGTGATCGAAGGTCATAAGGGTGTTGACATCAATATATAGATTTCAGCAGCTTTACCACCTTCAGTTACGGGCAATTTAAACTGCATACCATATACTTGTCGTTACTTAAAATTTTTTTGATACCAAAGAAAAAAAAGTAATTTATTATAAAAGCTCGTACAGTAATTTTGCGATTTCTCGGGAAATTGATCGTCTATAATTTTTATGCTTGCAGTTTTGTCACCTCTAATAACCTCGAATTCAAACTGCATACCACATTTTTGTCGTTAATTGAAGTATATGTTTTTACAGACCACAAATAACACAAATTAATGAATAAATAGTAGATAAGCGAGTTTTTTTGCGATATCTCGAAGAATTAAGCAGCTAGAATTTAAATGTTAACAGCCTTATGACCTTTGATCAATAGCAAGTCAAACTGCATTTCGTGTTTTTCAACAATGTTAAAGAAACTTCTTTTATTAATCAAAACAAGAAATACCCCCAAAAAGCTGTTTTTCGCTATTTCTCGCGAAAGTGAGCAGCTATAATTTTTTTGGGGGCAGTTTTAATTTCTTCCAGCATGTTCAAATCAAACTGCTTACCACTTTTTTTTATCATTTCTAAAGAACCGGGCTTAAAATATAATAAAAAAAAAAAATATATATATAAAATTACGCGATATCTCGTGAAATTTAGCACCTACAATTTTGATGTCAACAGCTGTGTGACCTTTGATCAACCACAAGAAAAACTGCATACCATGTTTTTATGAAATTTTAAAAAATCACATATGAAGATAAAAACAAAAATAACAAGTAGAAAAGTTAAATTCGACTTGGCCGAATCTATGAATACCCTCCACCATGCGCGGGTACAAGGGGGGGGGAAAAAGGGGAAATTTCCCCCCCCAGACCAAATTTCGAAAAGAAAAAAAAAAGGAAAAAAAGAAAAAAAGAGGAAAAAAAAAAGAAAAAAGAGAGAAAAGGAAAGAAAAAGAAGAAAAAAAGAAAGTAGGAAATTTTCGAAAAAAATTTTGAAGTCCAAAAATTTTTCATAGAAAAAAATCTGAAAATTTTAAAATGGAAAATTTTTTAAGGAAAAAGTGAATCAATCTGAAAATTTTCTGTGAAAAATATCTGTCAATCTTATTATGAATTTTTGCATAAACAAATTACTTAGAATATGCTTTTTTTGTTTAGAAAAATGTGACAGGATCTTAATTTGGTTTATATAAAAAGTGTTCTACATAGCAATAAAAAAAAATATCATAAAATCTTAAAAATGTTGATAGTCGAAGATTTGTAAAACTATTTAAAATTTTTTTTCTAAAGAATAAACTCTTTCTAAATAACAAATTTTCAGAATCTGAGACCTTTTTTAAGTGAAAAAGGTCTCAAAGCTTATTTATAGGAAAAAGATCGCAGAAGAATTTTTCTATGGGAAAAAAGTCCCAGAATTTCAGAATTTGAGATCTTTTTAAGAGAAAAAGGTCTCAAAACTTATTTATAGGAAAAAGGTCGCAGAAGAATTTTTCTATGGAAAAAAGTCTCAGAATTTCTGAATTTGAGATTTTTTTTAAGGAAAAATGTGTCAGAATCTGATTCTTTTTTAAGAAGAAAAAGGTCTCAAAGTCTGAGACTTTTTATTGTTGAAAAATAGTCTCAGAAGTTGAAACTAATTGAATTGGTAAAAGGTCGCAGAATCTGAGACTTTTACAACGGGAAAAAGGTTTTAGAATCTAAGACTTTTTTATAGGAATAAGGTCTTATAATCTTAGAAAAATGTCTCAAAATCTTAGACTTTCTCTATAGGAAACAGGCCTCCGAATCTGTGACCTTTCGATAGGAAAAAGGTCTTAAAGTCTGAGACGTTTTGTATAGGAAGAACATTTCCTAATCTATGACTTTTTCTATAGGAAAGTGTCTTACACTCAAAAAAAAAAACCTTGCAAAGTTACCAAAAAATCTCGTGATTTTACGAGGCTATTCTCGTAAAATAAGACGTAGGTAAAATTCTCGTAAAATTACGAGGATTTCCTCGTAATTTTGAATGCGCCAAAAATTGGTAAAATAACCAATTTTATTGGTAAAAATAATGTTTTAAAACTGGAAAAATACAAAAAAAATGGTAAACTTACAAGAAAAAATGGTAAATATGTTTAAAAAAATCGTAAATTTACAAACCAAAATGGTAAATTTACAAAAAAAAATTTGGTAACATAAATCTACGTAATAAAATCATTTTTGTAAAATAACTGTTAATTTTTCAAAATTTTTTCAACTTTTTTTTAAATATTTTTCAAGAAAAAAAAAATTTACAAAAAAAAAATTGTTTTTTTTTTTCGATAAACAATTAATCCTCGTATAACATAATTTTTGTAAATTACAGTTTTTTTTGTAATTCAACTAGAATCCTAGTAATAAAAACTTTGTTGTAAAATTACAGTTTTTTTTTGTAAAATAACCTTTCAAAATGGTAGAATACAATTACGAAAATAAACTTGTAAAATTACCAAAAAAACTGTAGTTCTCGTTTGAGCAAAGTACAAGATTTTTTGTTAAAAAACAAGGAAAATTGTTAAATATTGGTAGAACGGGATTACAAGGCATTTTACCAGGCGTTTTACCAGTTTATTTTTTTGAGTGTAGATTTCAGAATCAGAAAAAGGTGTCAGAATCTGTCACTTCTTCTTTAGAGAAAAAGTGCCAGAATTTTAAACTTTCTATATAAGAAAAAGCTCTCAGAATCTGAGACTTTTTCTTTAGGAAAAATGTGTGAGAATCTGAGCCTTATTCTTTAGGAAATAGATCTCAGAATTTGAAACTTTTTCTTTAGGAAAAAGGTTTTAGAATCTGAGACTTTTTCTATAGAAAAAAGGTCTCAGAATCTAAAATTGTTTCAGTACGAAACAAATCTAATAATAAGAGACCTCTCTATAGGAAAATGTCTCAGTAATGCTTTATAATATGAGACTTTTTCTATAGTAAAATGTCTCAGAATCTGAGACTTTTTCTGTGGAAGAAAATTCTTAGAATCTAAAAATAGATTCTGAGACATTTTTCGTTAAGAAGAAGTCTTATATTCTGAGAAATGTACCCTATAAAAAAAAAAATCACGAAAAATTTCTGAAAATCTGATATTTTCTATGTAGGAAGAATTTCTTCTATTAAATTCTCAGATTTAGACTCCTCTTATGTATACGAAAAATATACAATTTTCTTTTAAAAATCCGAAAATTTTTCTATACGAAAATAGTCTCAGATTCTGAGACATTTAGTCTTATATTCTGAGATATTTTCCCCATAAAAAATAAATTTTTCATGAAAAATTTCTCAACATCTGATGTTTTCTATGTAGCGAGTATTTCTTCTATCAAAAAATTCTCTTCTTATGTATACGAAAAATATAAAATTTTCTTTTAAAAAAATTAAAAAAAATGGATCTAAACGAAATATGATCATTAAGGACAAACCTTATTCGGCAAGAACTAATAAATTTGATGATTTTATAGCTTTCCCATCACTTTTTTTTTGTAAAAAAAACGTATCCCTGTTTTTGCTCGTCAACAAAGGAGAATTTATGATTTTTTTTCGAAGTAAAAAAAAATTTTTCCCCCCCCAGACCCAAAAGCTGTACCCGCCACTGCCTCCACAATGCCCATTTTAAGTGATAGTAAATTTTCTAACGTGAAAAAATAACAGTTATGATTAGAAATATTTTATTTTGTGTAAAAAATTTTTTTTTTTAGTAATTAAAAAAAAAAAAAAAAAAATTTTTTTGAGTGTAAAATTTTTTTTGAGTGTAAATTTTTTTTTTCGAAAAATTTCTAATTTTTTTTTGAGCGTAAAATTTTTTTTTAGTAATTTTTGAAAAAAAAAACTAATTTTTTTTGGAGTGTAAATTTTTTTTTTAGTGTAATTTTTTTTTTGTGAATTTTACATTAAAAAAAAAATTTACTAATTTTTTTTTTTGAGTGAAAATTTTTTTTTGAGTGTAACATTTTTTTCGAGTGTATTTTTTTTTTGTTTTGGTATAAAAATATTTTTGAGTGACAAAAATACGTTTTAAAATGTTTTTGTGACTTACCAATGGTTGTAAAACAGGTTTAACGGGTTTTCACCACGTGAATTTAAGGTGAAGCTAATCTGATATTCACGGTTTTGCTAATAACTTTTGAACCACTGGACCGATTTTGGTGAAATTCAATACGAACTAGGGTGGAGGAACGAAAAATATATATGCCAAGCTCCAGCATTCTCAGAATTGATTTTCGAAAGTTATAGTGCTTTTTATCTCATAAACTCACGAAAAACCCTTGCCGAAATTCAGTCTTTTGCTCATAACTTTTGAACCACTGGACCGATTTCGCTGGATTGCAATACCAACCTGACCAGGTAAATGCCCAACATATATGCCAAACTTCAGGAGCCTCCGTAAAGTCTTTCAAAAGTTAGCGTGTTTTCAACAGACAGACAGACAGACAGACAGACAGACAGACAGACAGACAGACAGACAGACAGACAGACAGACAGACAGACAGACAGACAGACAGACAGACAGACAGACAGACAGACAGACAGACAGACAGACAGACAGACAGACAGACAGACAGACAGACAGACGGACAGACGGACGGACGGACGGACGGACGGACGGACGGACGGACATCGCTAGATCGTCTTAAAATCGATCGAGGATCATGAATATATATACTTTATGGGGTCCTAGACCAATATTTCGAGGTGTTACAAACGGAATGACAAACTTATATATACCCTCTATCACTAGAGTGGAGGGTATAAAAACAGCAAAAAAGTAATTTCGCGATTTCTCGCGAAATTGAGAAGATATGATTTCGCTGTTAACTGTGTTGTGACATGTAAATAAATACAATTAAAACTGCATACCCAGTTTTTGAAGATATTTAAAAAACTTCATTGTCAAAATTTTAGAAAATACAAAAACACTAATTTCGCGATATCTCGCGAATGCGATCAGCTACGATTTCGCTGTTAACAGTTTTGTGACATTTATTCATGTAGAAATCGAACTGCGCTTACACTTTTCGTCGACACTAAAGTTCAACCTGAACATCGCTGAGGCTCACCGTGTCTAGTGATAGAGGATATATATAAGTTTGTCATTCCGCTTGTAATACATCGAAATGTTGGTCTAGGACCTCATAAAGTATATATATTCATGATCCTCAACCGATTTTAAGTCGATCAGTGGTTCAAAAGTTATGAGCAAAAGAGTAAATTTCGGCAAGGGGTTTTCGCAAATTTACGAGATAAAAAACACGATAACTTTCGAAAAACAATAATGAGACTGCTGAAACGTGGCATGTATCTTTGCCGTTCCTCATGTCTGTTTGGTATTGAATTTCAGTTTAATCGGTCAAGTGGTTCAAAAATTATTAGCAAAACCCCGAATATCAGATTTTGTTCATCTTAAATGCCACGTGGTAAACAAGTTTTAAAAGCATTGGTGGGAACTAAGCAATGCTTTTCAAACTTGTTTAGTTTTAAAGCAATGCTTTTTAAACTTGTTTAGTTTTAAAAGCATTGGTAACTTAAAAAATACACTCGAAAAAAATTTTACACTCAAAAAAAATTTTACACTCAAAAAAAAGTTTAGTTTTTTTTACAAAAATGCCAATTTTTGTGTACATACGTACGTGCATTCACTCAGAAATATTTTTATAGTAAAAAAAAAATTACACTCGAAAAAAAGTTTTACACTCAAAAAAAAATTAGTAATTTTTATTTTTTTTTTTTAATGACAAAAAAAAGTTTTTTACTCAAAATAAAATATTTCTAATCAAAATGTTAATTTTTTCACGTTAAAATGTACTATCCTTTAAAAAAGGCATTGTGGAGGGTATTCATAGATTCGGCAAAGTCGAATTTAATTTTTCTACTTGTTACATTTTGGAAAGTATAAAAGATTCAGCAGCGAAGTATTTAACACTCTCACTTTTTTTTGTACATTTGTTAAGCAATTGGAACATTATTATGTCAAAAGTTTAGACATGGTGAAAAAGCGATTATGGTAAAAAAATTTTAAAAAATTATTTTTTTTCACGAAAAACAAAGTTATGATAAACAAAAATTTGATGAAACAAAAGTTTTGGTAAGAAAATATTGTTGATAAAAAAATGTTTTTGATGAAAAAAAAATTTTTTTTTTGAAAAAAAAAATTGGAGAAGGAAACAATTGGTGACATGCCATAAGCCCCACGGACATAATCCCCATTTCCGTTATGGGGATAATGACAAAATTCATTTCGGTCATAATCCCCCTAAAGGTAGTGGGGACTATGACCGAAAATTATTTCGACATAATCCCAATTAAAAAAGGGGCATTATTCCCAGATTTATGGGGATAATGACCTCGTAACAAATGGCCATCATCCCCATTACAGAGATTATGTCTACTATACTAGTTGGTCATAATCCCAAAAATTGTTTTTTTTTTTTTTTTGTCTTAAAAGTTTTTCTGCGTAGCCGGCTTTCGGCCGGGCTTAAATTAATTTAGCGACTTAGCTTAACTCGGTCATAATCCTCATTTCCGTTATGGGGGAAATGTCCGTTGGGATTATGTCCTGTCACCGTTCTGACATTTTATAGACGGTGACATGACATAATCCCCACGGACATAATACCCATTTCCGTTATGGGGACTATGACCAAATTCATTTCGGTCATAATCCCCATAATGGTAGTGGGGAATATGACCGAAAATTATTTGGACATAATCCTAATAAAAAACCGACATAATTCCCATATTAATGGAAATAATGACTACGTAACAAATGGCCATAATCCCTATTATGGGGATTATGTCTTCTATACTAGTTTGTCATAATCCCCAAAATTAAAAGAATTTTATTTTTTACTTATAAGTTTTTCTGCGTAGCCGGCCTTTGGCCGGGCTTAGGGATTAACGGGGATTATGACCAAAATGCTTTGGACTTACTCCCCATAATGTGAATGGGGGTTACGACCGAAGAAAGTTCGGTCGTAATCCCAACAAGTAACGAACATAATCCTAATTGGGATTGTGACCGTTTTGGAAACGGTCATAGTCCCCAAAACTATTATGGGGATTATGACCGAAATGAATTCGGTCATAGTCCCCATTTCCGTTATGGGGGTAATGTTCGTGGGGATTATGTCCTGTCACCTTTATAGACGGTCCCAGCGACCGTATTTTCAGCTTGGATAACTCCTTAACGTTAATAATTTAAAATATTTTTTTCATACACACAAAAAAAAAATTTTCCATGAACGATTTTCATAATATTTATGAACAAATTCATACAATTTATTACTTTTTTATAAAATTTATAAACTTTTTCATAGTATTTATGAATAAATCATAATATGTGAAATTTAAGAATTTTTAACATTTTTCATAAATAGTATGAAAAAGTTTATAAATATTATGAAAAAGTAATAAATTGTATGATTTTGTTCATAAATACTATGAAAATCGTTAATGGAAAAAAAAATTTTTGTGTGTATAACAAATTTGAAATTGTAGTTTTTTTAATGCACTTACTACTTGCTTGCTTCCCATTTGCTTTTACTTTCATTTTTCATTCATTTAGTTTTCTTTTTTTTTTTTTCTTGTAACTTTTCATTCTTTCTAATCTCTCTTTTGTTGTTGATGATGTGAAAATATGAAAATTCACACTCACATAAACAATAAACTCTTTATAATACTTTGATGCTTTTTTGTCATGAAATGTTGTTGGTATTTTCCCTGATATTTGTTGTTTTCTTTTTCGCATTTATTTTGTCTTCACATTATGAACGAAGCAGCTCAAAGTTTCATGTTAAACTTAAGTTTATGATGATGTATTGCTGCCTCTGCTGCCTGCAATCATTGTAAAAATGTTGCTGATTTTAATGACACTACGTTTCTTCGTATTGTCCCCAACTTTTGGTAACGTTGTTGTCGTTGTTGTTTATGATGTTGCTGTTGTTACTTTTGATGTGATATATTCAACACATTATAACAAAAAAAAAAAGATGTACAAAAAAGAAAATATTAAAGGGATGAACACAAACAACAAAAGTACAAAAGTAGAATTTTCCGTTATCACAGTTATTATCATTTCTGCTGTTTATGATGATGACACAAGAAATAAAAAAAATATTTATAACGAAACATGTAAAATGTCTATCATCGGCTGTGTCGAATTAAAAATACTCCACATAATTCAACAAAACAAAAAAAAAAAATCAGAAAGTTTTATTAAAGTTTCTTAATGTATTTTTTTTAATTGTCTATATTTTTCTGAATTTTTCGCGTATTTCCTTTAAATTATCTAAAAAAAAAATTATTTCAAAATTATTTAGAATCATTTAAATTTTGTTCATCTGAAATTTTTCCGAATTTGCCCGAATTATTCTAAGTTTTAACTATCTATACTGAATTTTACTGACTTCCTATAGTTTTAAAATTTTTACATTTTATCTTTGAACTTTATGATTTTTCTATATTGGGTCAGTCTTAGTGAAATCAATCAAAAAATAGCTAAAAATTTTCGTGACCCCCTCCGATTTTTATGAAATCTGGTTAAGTTGTAACACTAAGTGATACATAAGGGAGCTAACCCTTACTTTTTTTTGAAAATTTTTTGCTTACGGTAGGTCTTGTAGAGCATATTATGAGCTTCAAAACAAACCAAAAATGGGCATTCTATCTATAATAGAACCAACGATATTAAGTTTTTACGGTGTAAAGTGTCGCGACTGGAAGATTTTGGGGAAAAATTTAACCCTCCGTATTTTCGGCCCCTGTTGACTTAGAGGGCTGAAAATTTGCATTTGTTAGTTTTTTACGTAGTGTAAGAACTTAACCAAATTTCATCAATATCGGAAGGGGTTCAAAAATATTCATGATTGATGTCACTAATAATGACCCTATTCCATTTTTATTTTTCCAATAGTTTTGATTATATTAAATTGTATCCAATTTTGATATAAAAGAATAAGGTTTTTATCTCAAAGATATATCGCGTAATCAATAAAAAATTTTACGTGGTTACAAACGCAATTACATACTAGTATTCACTAGGGTGGCTCGTTTTTGGGCTTTTCTCTCTGATCAAATTCTAATACCCGCCAAAAGTGTCGGTCCCCTAAGGGTAACTCACGTGCAAAATATCACTCCGATCGGAGTTTATCTTCTGTCTCCACTTTGAGCCTCAAAATTGGGGTTTTTGCAAAAAAAGGACTTTTTTTACAAAAAAATAAAAAAATTTAAGTTTTTTTATTAAAATAATTAAAAAAATTTTTTTGCATAATATTTGATCGTAAATACTTAAATATGAAATTTAAGGATTTTACGGTATCATTAACCCGTTCAAACTTGACACCAAAAAAATGGCATGATTTTGGGGCGTTCTCAAAACACCTTTTTTTCAAAATTTGAAAATTTTATTGAAAAAAAAATTTAAAGATGCCATTTTTTCTTTCTGAACTCATTAAGAACACCTTGGAGAAGAAAAATGTGAAATATGGTGGATATCCGTCGAGCCTTTTTTGGGGAATCGCGGGGGGAAGTTAGCGGATTTCAAGGAAATGTTGGTTTTATCAATAATTTGGATTAATAATATCTTATAAATTTCATTTTTGGGCAAATCAACTGTTTTTTCGTGTCGTGGCATTCTATTAGATAACTTTAAGTCTGTCATGAAATCTTACCGATCTAGGACGTCTTTAACCCACATTGGCTGGGCGTCAAAAATGACCCCCGAATAAAATTTGAAGTTTAGAGCTTAAATTTTGTGCTATAAACAAGTACAAAACGGCTTTTGTGCTTTTTACCCCAACTATTATTTCGTATTAATATATTATCTTTAAAACAATCGTTAACCCTGCTTGGTAGGGGGTCAGAAATGACCCATTCAATAAAAAATATAAATTTTGTTGATATCAAAAAATTCAAGCACTATGCCGAAAAGTTTTTGCCGGGGTCATTTTTGACCCCTGGCCAATGTGGGTTAAAGATATCTTAAATAGGTGAAATTTTATGGCTGATTTAAAGGTATCAAATAGACTGCCACAAATTTATTTTCTATAAAAAATATATACTTTTTATTAAATGGGTCATTTTTGACCCCCTACCAAGAAGGGTTAACGATTTTTTTTAAAGATAATATATTAATACGAAATAATAGTTGGGGTAAAAAGCATAAAAGCCGTTTTATACTTGTTTATAGCACAAAATTTAAGCTCTAAACTTCAAATTTCCTGCGGGGGTCATTTTTGACCCCCAGCCAATTTGGGTTAAAGATGTCCTAGATCGGTAAGACTTCATGACAGCCTTAAAGTTATCTAATAGAATGCCACGACACTAAAAAACAGTTGATTTGCACAAAAATGAAATTTATAAGATATTATTAATCCAAATTCTTGATAAAACCAACATTTCCTTGAAATCCGCTAACTTCCCCCCGCGATTCCCAAAAAGTGGCTCGACAAATATCCACCATATTTCACATTTTTCTTCTCCAAGGTGTTCTTAATGAATTCAGAAAGAAAAAATGGTTTATTTAAATTTTATTTTTAATAAAATTTTCAAATTTTGAAAAAATGTGTTTTGAGAACGCCCCCAAAATCATGCCATTTTTTTGGTATCAAGTTTGAACGGGTTAATGATACCGTAAAATCTTTAAATTTCATATTTAAGTATTTACGATCAAATGTTATACAAAATTTTTTTTTTAATTATTTAAAAAAAAGAACTTAAATTTTTTATTTTTTTGTAAAAAAAGTCCTTTTTTGCAAAAACCCCAACTTTGAGGCTCAAAGTGGAGACAGAAGATAAACTCCGATCGGAGTGATATTTTGCACGTCAGTTACCCTAAGGGGACCGACACTTTTGGCGGGTATTAGAATTTGATCAGAGAGAAAAGCCCAAAAACGAGCCACCCTAGTATTCACCTTCTATTACCAAGTGTAGGGTGTCAAAATTACTGCAAAACAGAGTAAAAAAATACTGCAGCACTGTTTAAAGATGACAATGTTTAAATGTTAAGAGAAATAAATAAGATTGAAACAAAAAACAGCTCCAGTAACATTAAAAATAAAAAAATTACGTCTAACTGTCAATATACAGAGTATTATAACAACGGCGTGAACCGGAATGAACACTTTGTAATATTGCACCAGTAACTTTTGTTTTTATACCTAAATATTTATGTAACAACATGAGTTTTAAGGGTATTAAATGCCTAAAAATATCATACATTTATATAAAAACACCGAGAAAGGAAAAAAAAATTTAAAAAAAGTTGCAGGACGCCACCTCAGTTTGACTATATAAGCTAACAATTAACGAAAAAGAAAACAAGAATTACTATTTTCATTTTCTTAAAACCAAAAATTTTAATAACTTGGGTTTGTAACTTGGATAATAATTCACCTCGTGGTGAATAAACCCGTTTTTCACCAGCTGGTGAATAAAAAGTAACATAATTATTTTTCAACAAAAAAACATTTTTTTTTTCATCAATTTTTTTTTCCATCAAATTTTTTTTTTCCATCAAAAAATTTTTTTTTTCATCATTTTTTTTTTCATCAATTTTTTTTTTTTTCATCAAATTTTTTTTTTTCATAAATTTTTTTCAATCAAATTTTTTTTCCATCAAACTTTATTTTTAGAAAAATTTAAATTTTTCTTTCACACTTTTCTCAATTCAAAACCATATATAACAAATCGAAAAATTATAATACATAATTATAATTAGAGCCTGAGCTCGACTGTCTTTACAGAAAACAATAATTTAAAAATAACGACTATAAGTCGCCCTAAGTGGCAATCAGTATCTTTGGAAAAATGGCAACACCTAACATTTGTGTCTAAAATATAGACCATGTCTGGCAATGTTTGCAAAAATAAGTACTTAGATCAGAATTGATGAAGGAGAGGAAGAAGAATAATGATTACTAAAAATAAAAATTTGTTTACACATTACAATAACAAGTCTTCTGTGAGAAAAAACAACAGTAAGAAAGAAAACGGAAATAAAAAAAAACTGAGAAAAAGGAAAAAAGGGAAAAAAATCTTTACAAAAAACTTTAAAATATGTAAAACAATAACAAAATTGAATTTAAAAAAGTTCTTTAAGAAATAATAAAAAAATATCTTAAAAAGTTCTAATTGATAGTTATTTTTATGAACATAGCATGTGTGTATGTTTCCGTTTTTTGCTTTGTCATATTAACGGGGTTGCCAGACTTTTTTTGGCTTCGTCGCCAAATCGGATGTAAACCAACCTCTAAAAAAACGTAATTTTTTACAGCTTTTTTGCACTTTTGTTAAACTAATTAAACCTTTTTATGTTAGATGATGTTTAGTCTTTTTTTTCGACCCGCCCCCTTTTGTGGACGTGGATTTTAAAAATCTTTAAAATAATGAGAAAATGGTATAGTTGACCCACCCACAGAGTCCCCTCCACAAAAAACGCCCCTGGATATTTTTTAACATGTTGGAGGGTATCAAAGATTCGGCACAGCCGAATTTAACACTCTCACTTGTTCAAATTACTATTGATATTTTTCACATTACAATTGATCTTTTTCGAATCACAATTGTTTCTTTTTATACCCTCCAACTACATTATACTCACATTGTCATTCCGTGAGTAACGCATCAAAATATCGATCTAGGACCCCATAAAGTATATATATTAATGATCAGTGATCGATTCTAAGATATTCTAGCGATATCCGTCCGTCTGTCTGTTATTACGATGCAGTCCAAAATAAAAGAGCTAGACTCCCGGTATTTGTCACGAATATGTCTTATGTTCCTACACTGAAAGAATAATTGTTCATAATATCTATGAACAAATTTCATTAAACCAAATTCATAGAATCATTGGCTGAATGAATATTTATTAGTATTGTGAAATATTTCATAGAAATTTATTCATAGATTTTGTAAAATTCATAGAAAAAATTTACAGAAAAAAATATCATCAATAAGCCTTTTAATTTTTTTAATAATTAAAATAATGTTACTATAATTAAAACAATTGAATAAATATATAAAAAAAATAAAAAAAAAACATAAAAAACGTTAAAAAAATTAAAAAAATATTGCTTCCCTGGTGGGATTCGAACCCAAGACCTACCGGCTGTAAAAAATATTTTCGACGCCTTAGCTATCAGCGCCACCAAAGGAGGAAAATCTCGCCAACTATCACTATAATGTTCGGTTTTTTTTTGCAAATACACAAAAATTTTGTTTTTTTTACAAACATACAGCTTTTGGCAGAGCATTGATACAAACTCAATATGTTAAAACAGAATATTAAACAAAATGTATTTTAAGTATTATAATTTGTTTGTACACAGAAAATAAAATTGTCAAATTTAAAGCAACAAACATCAATTGTTAATCAACCAAACATGATATCAACCAAACATTTAGTAAAAACGGCCGCCTGTTAGTCCATAATACAAACTTTCAATTTTGTTTTTAACAAACTTAGTCAAGTAATTTTATTTCAAAATATTTTATCATGTCAACAAAAGAGTTTTTGTGTTTGTTGAATTTCTTTGTTGAAAAAAAAAATATAAGATTTTTTACGTTTGTCAGATCAACAAATTGTGTTAGTGTTTGTTGAATTTCTTTGTTGAAAAAAAATTTAAGATTTTGTACGTTTGTCAATACAAATAATAATTTTAGAGAACTTTTACAAACTCGTTTATCAATTTTTTTTTCATTTTTGTTCAACAATAAATATTTACAAACGTTAGTCGGAACTTTGTCCGATGTTTTCTATGCCTTTGGACAATACAACCTCTTGCATCGAGTTTGGTAGGAAGTTTACTGTAATATTTCCGAGTAGGGAAGACTGGGGAAACCCAGCAGACCTACTGGAAAATTAAACGGATACTTTCTACACGGATGGATCCAGTACCTTAAATGGCTCTGGGTCTGGCTGGTATTTGGACGATGCGACCAAATGCTATGTTGCTATGGAAAAAATGGCTACAGTATTTCAGACTGAAATATTTGCTATTTTGGACGTAGCGACCTGGATAATTGGGAACAGATGGAGTAATAGGAGAATCAGTATTTGCAGTGACATGCAGGCTGAGCTCATTGCACTTGAATCTGCAGTCACTTTATCCAAAATTGTCCAGGAATGTAGACGCAGACTCAATGAGGTCTCATGTGGGAATAGCGTCAGTCTTCTGTGGGTTCCGGGTCATAGGGGAATATGGGGAAACGAGATTGCTGAGTCTTTGGCAAATCTTGGCTCTGATACAATTCCTTACAATCCGGAACCTCAAATTGGTATTGGCTTGACATGGCTAATGCGTTGGATCAACTCTCATATGAAAGCAACTTTCATGGAAAAATGGTCAAATGAGTTGGCATGCAAGAATACCAAACGTTTTGTAATGTTTTGTAATGAAAGTGGCTAACTATCTACTCAGTCTCAGTAGAATAGACTGTCGCAGACTTACTGGCTTAAATATGGGACACAATGCCTGTGCTCGTCATATGACGAGATTAGGTGTCTTATCAGACACATTATGCGTGGCTTGTCTTGAGGATGATGACACAACTGAACATTATGTCTGTTGTTGTCCAGCGTTCTCAAGGGCTAGACTGCGGATATTGGGTTCTGATATTATGTCTATGGACACGGTCCATGGACTTCCCTTGTCTGATTTTCTCAAGTTTGTGAAAGCAACTGAGAAATTCTGAACAAGCACTTTCTTCCTTTTTCTTCTCAGCCTTTTATCATCCTTACTTAGTCTTTCTTTTCGGGATACGGTACAATGGACTATTTTAAGTCTGAGCGCCATGGACTTGCCTAAAAATTTATCTATTTTTAGGCTTGTACAACCCACCCTCAACTCAACTTAACTAGTTGATATCACAAATTTTCGTATAGGAGCACTTAGTGAAAAAGTTAATTGTATTCACAAATTTGGGGGTCAATATAACAATTCGTTTTTTTCTATGTATACTTTAGCTCGGTGGCTAGAGACTAAGCTTCACGAACAACTGGTTTTGTGTTCGAATCTCGGTGGGGATAAGTTAAAAACATAAAAATGTTTAAAAAAGGAAAACTGTAAATAAAAAAAAATAAATAAAAATTAAATAATAAAATAAATAAAAACAGAATTGAACAATAATTTTTTTTTCATAGCCTATGAACTTTTTCATAAATTTCTGGTTTCTATGAATTTGTTTCATAGATTCTATGAAGGGCATCATTGGCTGACTTCTAATGATTTTTTCCATAGAACCAATGTACGTTTTCATAGCCGTAATGTAAAAAATTCTTTCAGTGTAGGCAGGTTAAGTTCGTAAATAAGCAAAAAAGGAAAACGCCTCTGCAATTTTTTTGCATGTTATAGGGTATAAAAGATTCGGCACAGACGAATTTGACACTCTTATTTGTTTTGAATTACAATTGATTTTTCTAATGTTTTTTCGCATGGAAAAAAAAATTTTAAAAACCTGCGAATTTTTTTAATAAAAACTTGCTGTAAAATATTTTTTTTTAACCAGACATTTTAAATTTAAAACATCTGTACAAAATAAGGTAACAGAATCTATATTTTTTTTTACAGAACGAAAAACGTCTCAAAATCTTAGATCTTCGAAATGTTTTAAACCAGAAAAGCAGAGTATTTTTCATTCGACAATTGTCTCGGAATCTGGAAATTGGTTAACAAATAATAAAATTATTCGAAGTAGATTATACACATTCTGCAATCACATTTTTTTTTTTTTTTTGAAATACACATTTTTGCTGGGATGCATAAAGTTAAAGAACTACAAAAAAATCAGTAAACTTAAACTGGAAGCCAACATGAGTAAATGTTACAGTTTTTAATGATGATTAAATGTTGATGTTTATGTTTGTTAATACTTTTTGACTTTTACTGTTTTTACACAATTTTTTTTCTCATGTCTGCAGTTGTAAAAATTGTCTCATTATTGTCATTGTTATTGTCATGGCAGTGCAGTTAAACAGGTAAGACTACATAAATAGTTGTAGTGCTAAAAATTATAAATTCAAAAGAAAAAATTGACAAAATTTAAGACAATTGTGAGCAACAGCGTACAGAATAGAATGATTTAAAACTCTGAAAAAATTTAAAAAATTTTCCATGGCAAAATTTTTTAAAAATGAGGTATTTTCACTGAAAGACCTTGCTAGTAAAACACTGCTAAATTCTTTCCCGCTACTATATTTTTTTAGTTGTCTTTCCAAACTGCTTAAAAAAAAAAAAACTGTTTTTAACATCTTCTCATAAACTTTAAAAGATAACAAAAGTGTCAAAGAATTTATTGAAGTAAAACAATGTCTGCTTATATGTCTGACATAACAATTTACCAAGTTTAAAAAAAAATGTTTTATTCTTTTAGCCACTTTTTGTTATTTTTTTTTTGTTTAATAAAACCCCTCATTTAATTGACTTCCGTTTTTTGTTTTCTTATCATGTAATTGAGCTTATATTGTTGTTATATTTAATGTTTACATTTTAAAGGTAATTCGATCCATTTTGTATGATATTAAATACTTTCACACATTCTCACTTCCAATTTATAATACAAAAGTGAGAGTAAATGTATCTGAATGCGTGTTGGTATGTGTTACCTACATATGTTTAAACACATTAACTTAATGCGGTTTTATATTTTGTCACCCCAGCATGATGTTGCCTGTTGACCATAGTACAAACTGGAAAAATCAGAAATCAAAACCACATCAATGGTTTCAATGCGACAACAACAAAACCAACAGCACCAACAATACAAGTATTAACCACCTTAAAAACTGCCAATATCAATACCAACGGCCAACAATACAAAAAACATTAGTTTCGTTTATTTTATTATTTTATTACATCCTTTATTATTTTATTACAAAACCATCAATGAAATGAAATTGAAAACCACAATAACAAATATTTTCATTTTTATAAATAAAACCTCAAATTAACTAATTTTATTATAAATTTTAAATGAATAAAAAGGAGGGCAAACAAAACAAGTGAGAGTGTTAAATTCGGCGGTGCCGAATCTTTAATACCCTCCAACATGTTAAAACATGTAAAAAAAACTTCAGAGGCATTTTTTTTTGGCGGGCTCTGTGGGGGGGGGGGGTGTTGGGGGATACCTTCCCCATCGCGATAAATTTTTACTAAATCATTTAATGCTTTTTGAACTTTAGTTATACCATTTTCTCGTAATTTTTATGATTTTTCTAAATCCACGCCTACAAAAGAGGGCGGGACGAAAAAAACAATATTTGGTAGACCCCGGGGTCTAAATGTATGACTTTTAACTCCTTCTGACATAAAAAAGTTTAATTTGTTAAACAAAAATGCAAAAAAAGCTGTAAAAAATGGCGTTTTTTTTCGTGGTAAATTTTCAGATTTTTTTGATGACCCGTTCAAAAGATATCGAATTTTTAAAAATTGGTAGTTTGTTCCTTTACTTAAACTTCTTTTACTCATAACTTCTTCAATAATGGTCCAAATTTAATTTTTTTTTGTTTCAAAATTTTTGTTTTTTACGTACTTTAAAAAAAAAAATCCCAAAAAATTCTTTAAAGCGCTCTACACCATTTACAGATGTAATTCGAAAAAGATCAATTGTAATTCGAAGATTCTATTTGTAATTCGAAGATTCCATTTGTAATTCGAAGATTCCATTTGTAATTCGAAGATTCCATTTGTAATTCGTATACTCCAATTGTAATTCGAAGATTCCATTTGTAATTCGAAGATTCCATTTGTAATTCGAAGATTCCAATTGTAATTCGAAAAAGATCAATTGTAATTCGAAAAAGATCAATTGTAATTCGAAAAAGATCAATTGTAATTCGAAAAAGATCAATTGTAATTCGTAAAAGATCAATTGTAATTCGTAAAAGATCAATTGTAATTCGAAGATTCCAATTGTAATTCGAAAAATATCAACTGTATTTCCATTGATATTTTTCGAATTACAATTGGAATCTTCGAATTACAATTGATCTTTTTCGAGTTACAATTGATTTTTTTCGAATTACAATTGATCTTTTTCGAATTACAATTGATCTTTTTCGAATTACAATTGGAATCTTCGAATTACAAATGGAATCTTCGAATTACAATTGGAGTATTCGAAATACAAATGGAATCTTCGAATTACAAATGGAATCTTCGAATTACAAATGGAATCTTCGAATTACAAATAGAATCTTCGAATTACAATTGATCTTTTTCGAATTACATCTGTAAACGGTGTAGTATGCGATTTTTAAGTTTTAAAATTTAAATCTCAATTTTGAAAATGTTGTGTTGAGTGGAGATAGGGCGTAGGTATGTTTTCATAAAATGTTGTAGGGTAAAAATAAATGGGGGTCGGTCTCACTAATGACCCCTGTCGGACGCACCATTGGACCGATAGAAGCTGATTAAATAAAACAAATTTATAAAAAATAAAAAAAATTGTATGGGGACCGCCTTAACAATTAGAGATAGAGGGTAGGTGTGTTCAGAGAAAATGTTTGGACTAAAAAATATTGTGGGTCGGCCATATATTTTATTGCTTTAAGGGCATTATTACGGCAGTTAGAGCGGTTGGAGCAAATTTTAAGAAATGCCGTTTTGTGTGGGAATTTGGGGATAGGGTATTAGTTTGTTTCAAAGAAATGTTAAGACATAAAAATTAATGGGGGTCGGTCTTATAAATGACCCCTCTACGACGCACAATTGGAGCAGTAGAAATGATATAAGATTGAAAAATTTCAATAAAATTTTTTTCAAAAAATTTTAAAAAATAGTAATAATCATTATCCCACGATCCTCCTGGGCAAAAAATTTGTAGAATCGATAGAAGTTTTACACAAAAAATTAAAAAAAAATCAAAGAGTACAAACATTTTCAAAAATGAGATTTAAATTTTAAAACTAAAAAATCGCATACTAGATCGCTTTTAAGAATTTTTCGGGATTTTTTTATAAAAAGTACGTAAAAAAAAAAATTTTGAAAAAAAAAACAAATTGAAATTTGGACCATTATTGAAGAAGTTATGTGTAAAAGAAGTTTGAGTAAAGGAACAAACTACCAATTTTAAAAAATTCGATATCTTTTGAACGGGTCATCAAAACAAACTGAAAATTTACCACGAAGGAGTTTTCGAAGGGTACTAAAAACTGTAAACAAATTGGGAAAATCACAAAAAAAAATAAAATTCAAAGTGTCCGATTTGACATGGAATGCCCCATATACTTTATGAGGTCACCGACCGATATTTCTATGCGTTACAAACGGAATGACAAAGTGAGGAAACCCCAATACTTTTTTTTACACGCATTTAAAGTTGGTGATTTTAAAGCATTTAGAGTTTTCGTGTACTAAACAAGTCCTACTTTAGGGGCCCCTCGTGGTACCCTTACTGGACATGTGGGGTACGGCGTCCAAACTTAAGCTCGAAATTACGTTAGCAATAACACTGCGTGACAAAAGTGACCACTATTTTAGAAAACAAGAGGTACGACCATCATTTCTATATATTTCGGACATGCTGAATCGAATGGCGCACAGTCAGACAACGCCGGCATTAAATACAAGGAGTTATTGTAGAGCTCTGAAATTTTGCACAGGTTACTTTTGAGACAATTACAGTTTTTTGAAAAAAAAAATTATGAAAATACGCCCACTTTTACGCCCACCTCCCATACAATCGAAATTTGTAAAAAACAAAAACTATTATTTCAGTGTTAACCCTACAATAATTATAGTTTTTGTTAAGATAACTTTTGCAAATGAAAACTTTTTGGCCAAACTTTTGGTCAGTTATCTGTTTAAGAATCCCACATTATATACTAAAAGATGGAGTCTTAAATCATCTCGTAAAGTGATGCTGGCATATACAAAAAAACGGTTTTTCGCGATTTTCATCATGATGGTCCATATAACATTGCTGTTTTTTGTCTACTATTCGTATTGTTAGGGATGCCTTTTTGATTCACTAAAAGCAAGTTTTTTGTTAAAGACCAATTTGGCTGTTAATTTCGCGAAAACCCTAAAAAATGAAGAAATTCGCGAATTTGAGGGATTAAGATAACAAGCTTTGAACCAAATTTGCATAAGAAATATTTCTACAAGTCATATCTTTGTTTTCCATGCCATAAAATTTATAAATCATTAACTTTGCAAATTTTTTTGTTAAAAAACTGGCTCGAAATCAGCAAATCTTTAACGACATTTTGCAAGAAAACTGTACCATACATCGAAAAACGGAATACGCCATTCGAATAAGCATGTCCGAAATATATAGAAATGATGGTCGTAACTCTTGTTTATTTTTTAGTGTTCCGCAGTGTAATCGGTATGATTTTCGCTGCAATCGTTCCAGTACCTACTTACTGAATAGCCAAATTATTTATTATAAACAACTGTGCACCATTGCGTATTATTGTTATTTAATGGCATTTACAAAATTAATCATACGCCACATATACAGTTTTCAAGCAATAACTATTGTAGTGTTTTTCAATAATTTGTAGTTATTACGTACATTTTCTAATAATATCCCCAAAGTATGCTTTAAAAATGCTAAAAAAAAAAATAGAACAAATGAAAGTTTCCAATCAGGGGCGCTATGGTGTGATGGGGATATTTATTGTGCGCCCTTAAAGTATGCTTTAAGAATATTACAAAAGTTTTGAATAAAATAAATTCCACAACAGAGAGAGTCGAAAACTTGCTAATCCGGTAAAATAATAATATTTATTAAGTCCACATATTGTATGGTAAATCCTAGTCCAAATGATGGCAAAATACAGCTTATTTTATTAACTTATAACAAAAGCTCACCAACATTAAATGAGTGTAAAAAATATAGCTCTGAAATAAGAAAAAGCCTTGATAGTTTTGTTTTGGAATATAACAACCTTCATTTGCTTTGGTTTTCATCCCACTCCAATTTTGGTTGTTGCACTGTATAAAAGGCTTGATATCAAGGGTGAGGAAAAATTTCTTAAAAAAAAATTTTTTATGAAAAATGTCTTAGAGTCTGAGACAATTTTCAAAGCCTCCATCCATACACTCAAAATAAATCCTCTGCCCAATCAGCAGAAAAATCTGCTGAAAATAAACCAATTTTGAGCAATATGAGAAATCTGCTGATTTTAGCAGACACGGTTTGCTGAAAATCTGTCATGATTATCTAGGTGAAGTCAGCAAAGAAATCTGTCAAAACTGCAGAGAAATCTGCTAAGACATTTACTACCAAATTTTTGTTTTTACAAAATTTGTTTTCATGAAAACTTAAACATTCTGTAAAATTAGTAATATAATATACTGATTTTTTTAGTTTTGTCAATTCGTTTTAGGGCGGATTACTCAATGAAAAGTTAGCTGCTAACTGCCGATTTAACGGAGCCTTATGTCAAAATTTGTATGAAAGAGTTAAATTTAACGGAGAGTTATTTTATAACGGTGCATTAAGTAATCCAGCCTTAGTAGAATAAAAAACAAAAAAAAAATTAACACTTAAAAAAAAACTTCAGAATTTTATCTTGAAAAAATGATGACAGCGAACTATTTCTGTAAAATGACAAAATAATCTGCTAAAATTATGTTCAAAAATATGTTTAAAAAAACAAAAAAAATTAGCAATTTGAAAAAAAACTAAGAAAATTTTCTTGAAAAAAGAATGATAGCAAACTATTTCTGTATAATTAAAAAATAATCTGCTAAAAATATGTTCAAAAATATTTTGAAATTCAGCAAACAGAATCAGTACAAATGCAGTAAAATTTTTGTTATTTTTTAAAACTGAATGACAGAGATTTAAGTAAAAATATTATTTTAACAGAAAAATCTGCTGAAAGTTTGCTAAATCAAATTTAAACATGTTTTACAGACTTTTTAACAGAGTTTTTCTTTTGAATGTAGTGTGGTGGTATACTCACTTTGCCGATATTCGTCCGTCAGTGAAAGATTTGATGCAATCCAAAAGGAGTCCATAATTTTGGCCGAGTAGGCTGGTTAAGTTTAGCCACAGTATTTTTTGATATCCTTAAGTGCGGATATTGACAATATCGGACCAGGCGAAAAAGGTTTTTTTTTGTACGCCCCCTTTTGAGGGCGTGGAAATAAAAATTTAATTTAAATATTGAAAGAGTAATAAGTGCTAAAATCATAATAAATCGAATGTTAACAGTTGTCGCGAGGGGATGTTGTCAGTCTACTATGTCCCTAATTAAACCCATCCTTCCTGAAAAAACGCCCAAACATTTTTTTTTTTATTATTTAAATATTTTGTAAGACTTGGCACAGCCGAATTTAACAATTTCGGTTGGTTTGAACTTTTGTTGAAAAAAATAATCATCAAAATATTTCAAGAGATTTTAAAATGAATTTAAATTTTCATATACGAAAAGTTTTAGAGGCTGAGAAATTTTTCGTATTGAAATAGTCTCAGAATCTGAGGTATTTTTTGTATAGACAAAGTCTTAGAATTTGAGAAATTTTACGTATAGAAAAAGTCTCAGAATCGGAGACGTTTTACATAACGAAAATGTTGAGAAATTAAGAAATTTGTTGTATAGAAAAGCTCTCAGAGACTGAGACGTTTAGAGAAAAAGTCTTAGAATCTGAGACATTTTTTGTATAGAAAAGTGTCAGAATTTAAGATATTTTTTTTTTATAGAAAATAAGTTTTTCGTAAAGAAAAAGTCTCAGAATCTGAGACATTTTTCGTATAGAAAAAAAATCAGAATCTAAGACATTTCTCATATAGAAAAAGTCTCAGATACTGCGGCATTTTTCGTATAAAAAAATACTAAAAATCTGAGACAATTTTCGTAGAAATCTAGTCTAAGAATCTGAGACATTTTTCGTATAGAAAGTCTTAGAATCTGAGACATTTCTTATATAGAAAAAGGCTCAGAATCTGAAATATTTTTCGTATAGAAAAAGGCTCAGAATCTGAAAAATTTCTCTGAGTCTGAGACATTTTTCGCATAGAAAAAGTCTAAGGCCCTAATTTTGTAAAACGCGGACGCTGAACAGCTGTTTTTTTTCGCGTTGACTTACGTGTTTTTATAACAAATTGTATGGAAAATGGAATTTTGTAAAACGCAAGAGAGTTTTTTTCATCACTTGAAATGTCAAAATCATCATTTTGGGGCGTTGATATAACAAAAATGCTTTTAAATAGCAAAATATAAGTTAATAATGTTGGAATATGTAAACATACAATAAAAAAGTAATAAATATGTAAAAAAATCTTCTCCGGCAGAAGAAAAACATCGAAAATAGCTTGACGGCCCATGGCTGTTTTCAACTAATTTATGTTTAAAATACAACATTTCTTTTGTTTACTTTTTTTTGTTCTCTTGTTTCTCAAATATTCTCTTTGTAGGTGTTGCCTTATCATATATATGTGTTTCCTCACGAAAATGGGTGTGTATCCCCTACAAAATGGGTAGGCAATTTTCTCAATTTTATAATATCTGGCAACACCGATTCTAATGTAATTGACATTTCAAGTGATAACGTAAAGATTGAACGCAAAAACGTAGTGATTTACAAAATTGCATTTTTTCAGCCTCGCGTTCACGTTAGCGTTGGTGATGTGTTCAACGCGAGTGATTTACAAAATTAGGCCCTAAGAGTCTGAGACATTTTTCGTATAGAAAAAACCTCAGAATCTGAGACATTTTTCGTATTGAAAAAGTCTCAGAATCTAAGAATTTTTTTCGTAGAGAACATGTCTATGGATCTGAGACATAGAAAAAGTCTCAGAATATGAGATATTTTTCGTATAGAAAAGTCTCAGAATCCATTTTGTGAATCCATTTAGTGCATCCATATATGATTAAAACAAATTATCTTGTTGTAAACAACTTGTCTTTTCGCTGGCATAATAAATATTTCTATTCTAAAATTTTGTAAACATTACAAATTAATTTATGTATTTATGTCTACTCTGAATTTCGAGAAAAAAAATCTTATGTAAAAAATTTTAAAAATTAACATCGTTGTCTATTGAAATTTGTTAATGTAAGTAATTTTCAGCTTTCGTAAATGATCTAAACTGTTTGATTTGATTTTACAGATTTTCTGCTTCAAACGAATTTAAATCATAAAATAGTTGACACATTTTTAGACAAGTGTTGAATAAACAAATGACATATTTTCTAGTTCTTTTGTGGATTTCAATTGAAATTGCAGTAAATGCATTTTGTGTTATTTTTTTTGCTGCAATTTTTTGTTTTGTAAAAAGAGTTGTATGGAAATTTAATGCTTAGAGCTGTGTTAGGATGGGAACCATTTTTCCATACACATGACTATGAAAGTGCTTACATGAATGGGAACGAATGAATGTTGGTTTGTTGTCGCCCTGGCTGTTGATGGTGGCGCAATTGTAACTGGAGTCAATTGCTTTTGAAAATCGGAGACAACCAAACACAAGTGTTGATGATTATGCACAATATTATTTATATTGTTTTTTGAAAATAAAAAAAAATTGCATGGATTTGAATACAAAAGAAAAGAAAATATTTTAAATTTGTTTTATTGTTTTTTTTTTTAAGGGACTAGATTCAGTCACAACATTTTATTGCAAAAAAAAAATATCTACAAAAAAAATCTGGGTCACTTTCAATTAATATTCATTCATTGCAATTTCTATATAAAATTCATTTCTCCTTTTTATACCCTCCAACCACAGTATGGGGGTATACTCACTTTGTCATTCCATGTGTAACGCATCGACATATCGGTCTAGGATCCCATAAAGTATATATTTTATTGATCAGTGATCGATTCCAAGACATTCTAGCGATGTCCGTCCGTCTGTAGAGTACACGATACAGTCCAAAATAAAAGAGCTAGACTTCCGAAGTTTGGCAAGAATATGTCTTATATTTCTAGGCAGTTTAAGTTCGGAAATGGGCAAAATCGGACCAAGCGGAAAAAAGTTTCCCCTTGGAGAACTAAACCGACCTAAGAAAAACTGCATTTTTTGCAGGGTTGTTTGTACTTTTTCTAAGCAAATGCAACTTTCTTATCTCAGAAGAAGTTAAAAATTGCAAAGTTTTTTTTTATCAAAACATTATATAGAGTTTTCTTAGTAAAATAACAAAAAATATTTCTGGTTGGAAATCTATGGTATTTCTGCTGGCTCAGAGTGATTATTTTGAGTGCAGCTTCTGGGTTAGGCTGTGCAATAATAAATGACTGTGTCTGTAAGTCAATTGATTAGTGGGTATTTTATGGTCGGTCCTTACCGACTATGATTTTCATACATGTTGTTTTTATACCCTCCAACTACAGAATGGGGGTATACTCACTTTGTCATTCCGTGTGTATCGCATCGAAATATCGGTCGGGGACCCCATAAAGTATATGGGGCATTCCATGCCAAATCACTCACTTTTAGGCCCGACCCCCTTCGATTAATTTTATTTTTGGATATGTTTTAGTACGTATTAAATGCAACTTGCAACCAAATTTTCAGCCTTTTATACCAAGGTGGTGTTGAGTAATCAATTTTTCAAAATGGCGATTTTTTCCAAAAAATGAAAAAATTTAAATTTTCAATCAATTTTGACCAGTAAAAAATATAGATATTTTAAAAAAAGTTGGACAACGTTTTGTTGGTATTTAAATGTAGTTTTAGAAAAAAAATGTGAAAAAATTATTCGAAGTAATTATCACTTATTTTTTGACGTTTAAAAATTAAAATCGACTTTTTGAAAAAGTCCGAAACCTTCGATTTTTTTGTAAAAAACTAAAAGAATTCTACTCTAAATTATGCAACTTTTAAGCCATAACTCGAGATGTGATCACAATTCTTTCTATTTTTTTTTTAATTTTTAAAATTGCACCTTTTATGTTTTGGCTCAGATTTATTTTATATGGAGCTCCAAAAAAAAAAAAAAATGGTAGATACTGACCCTAACTTACCCTAAATATATTCATTTGGAGGTAAATATACGTCTCACAAAAATTTGGGACGATCGGACATGTGTAAGGCGCTTAGCATGGTCCTTGAAGTTTAAAAAACGGATTACAAGGAAAAATATGATTTTTTTTCTGTTTTCGCAATTTCTTTGGTATTTTAAGTTAAGTTTTAATTCAAGTGATTACAGAATTATGATGTGGAGTAAAATGCCTTTCTAATAAGGTACTAAAAACTAAAATCGGTTGAAAATCAGCCAAGTTATTACAACTTCCCCAGGCATCTAGCGTGTGCCATACAACTTGATTAAAAAATACGAGGCTCTTTTTTTAAATTTATTGAAATTTTCTACTGTAATAACATTTTTTCATTATTCATGTTTCAGTGTAATATTTTTTTGACTTTTAAAAAAAAAAAAATTTTTTTTTTTTAAAATAGAGATTTCAAAAGGGTGTGGAAAATGCAGGCATTTTTAGCACTAATTTAAAAAATGTTAGCAAAACACAATATGAAAAATACTTGTCATCTAATAACATTTGAACTTGAAGAATAAAAAAATGTTATTACAGTAGAAAATTTCAATGAATTTCAAAAATCGGATTGTATTGATTAATCAAGTTGTCTGCCACACGTTAGATGCCTGGGGAAGTTGTAATAACTTGGCTGATTTTAAACCGATTTCGGTTTTTATGACCTTAATAGAGAGACATTTTACTCTACATTTCAATTCTGTAACCATTTGAATTCAAAATTAACTTAAAATACCAAAAAAATTAAGAAAACAGAAAAAAATGCATATTTTCCCTTGTAATCCGATTTTCAAACTTCAAAGCCGATGCGGCACGCCTTACCCATGTCCGATCATCCTAAAATTTTCTGAAACGTATTTTTACACCCAAGTTAATATATCTAGGGGAAGTTACGGTCAATATTTACCAAATTATTTTTTTTGGAGCACCATATAAAATAAACCAGAGTCAAAAAAAAAAAAGTGCAATTTTCAAAATTTGAATAAAAATAGAACGAATTACGATCACATCTCGAATTATGACTTAAAAGTTGCGTAATTTAGAGTAGAATTTTTTGACATTTTTAAAAAAAAATCGAAGGTTTCGGACTTTTTCAAAAAGTCGATTTTAATTTTTATACGATAAAAAACAAGTGATAGTTACTTCGAATAATTTTTCATATTTTTTTTTCTAAAACTACATTTAACTACCAACAAAATGTTGTCCATCTTTTTTAATATATCTATATTTTTTACTGGTCAAAATTGATTGAAAATTTAAATTTTTTCATTTTTTGGAAAAAATCGCCATTTTGAAAAATTGATTACTCAACACCACCTTGGTATAAAAGGCTGAAAATTTGGCTGGAAGTTGCATTTAATACGTACTAAAACATATCCAAAAATAAAATTAATCGAAGGGGGTCGGGCCTAAAAGTGAGTGATTTGGCATGGAATGCCCCATATATATTATTGATCAGTGATCGTCTGTCTGTAGTTAACATGATGCAGCCCAAAACAAAAGAGCTAGACCCCTCAAGTTTGGCACAAATATGTCTTATGTTGCTAGGCAGGTTAAGTTCGGAAATTGGCCAAATCGGATCAGGGGGAAAAAAAGTTCCCCTTTGAAGAACTAAACCAACCTATAAAAAAATACACTTTTTTACATGTTTTTTTTGTTAAATAAATGAAACATTTGGTATATTTCGCGATGGGAAGGTGCTCTCAACGTCTGACCCGATCAAACCCCCCTCCGCCCCCCAAAAAAAAAGAAACGCCCCTGACAAATTTTTGTTTTTAATTTTTTTTTCATTTTGGAGGGTATAAAAGATGCGGCACAGTCGAATTTATCACTCTTACTTGTTTTTTTTTTGAAAAGAATATTATTAAGTATATTCAGTGCATCATATTTTACTGTAAATATCATATGCCTGCATTTTGCAGTTTTGCTTACAGATGTCTATCTTTTTAGCAAATATTACGTCAACATAATATTTTTTAGTTTTCAAAAGGATTTTAATTTTCTGATATGATTTTTCATCTGTGTTTCTATTTTTATACCCTACACTCTAGTGATAGAGGGTATATATAAGTTTGTCATTTCGTTTGTAACACCTCGAAATATTGTAGACCCCATAAAGTATATATGGACATTTCCATTTAACTTTTCATTTGTTTGAAATTTTGGTTTTTTGGCAAAAACTTTTTTTATTTGCATTCAAATGGCTATCTACTGATAGAAATTCATAAAGGACTTCTAATGCAATTAGCTTACAAACACTTAAGGCCATAAATCTTAATTTGCGGTAGTTAGCGGCAATCAAACTTCAAAAATGTGGAAAAGTCGATTGAAATTTCTTAAAAATTATGTAGTCGTTGGCCTATTGTACTTACGCCGTCCAACGTATTCTTCGAAGATTAAAAATATATGGTCCCTATACTTGTTCAAAAAAGATGTTTTTATGAATTTGATGTGCCATCAATAATAAAAAAGTTATTTGGTGGTAACTGTTTGAAGTTAAAATATCTTCATTTTCGATTTTTCGTAGTTTTTTGATCAGGAAATTTTCGCCGCTTCATACTTTTCAAAAGTCAATACGAAAAATGATAGCTGTTGTAATTCCCTACAGTTTGAAACCGGTCTCGTGAATGTGCCCTCAATAGGAGCGGATTACTAGCTAGACAAAGATTGAGAGATAAAATGTGAAAGTCATCAAAAATCCACTTTTTTGCGAGGCACAATCGCAGTATTATTTAAAAGTGGCCAGCACATCGCGTGATCCAAATATTTTTCTATTTCTTATAATAAAATCGATATAGCTTGGTAAAATTTTGATTAGCAAAAATTTTGCAAAAATCTGACATTTCACGATTTTAAACTTTTGCTTGTATTTTCACGTAAAAAGAATTTAGATTTAAAATATACCCGTCAGACGATTGCTTGTAATGCGTATTATGGATCGTGTGCAAAAATTGGGACTTAATGTAACTGTACGCTGAAAACGCGCTAATTTTGTCTCCAGATAAACCGCCAGGGCACACCCAAACCGCTAATAGAAATTAATTTCTATAAATGGCAATTTCTAGTACTTATGAAGCTTTATCCCAAAACTGAACGGCATTCAAAAATTTTGAAGATTGTGGATTTAATGCATCTCTCAAAATTTCATTATTCAGAAGCTGCATCACTTTTAAAAATTTGCAATTTAGCATAATGCACAAGTTTTTTAACTAATTTGAGGGTGCTAAACACGAATGCGGTCTTTAATTTGGTCCATCATCTTTATATTTCGCGTAAATTGCATAACAAGCTTTAAAATTACAACTTTCAAAAACTAACTTTTAACGGGAAAATCTCTTTATAAATCCACGTTAATGGATATAATGTAACCAATTTGTGATGGGGATAGTATGAAACATTAACTCACGTTCACTTTCTAATAATTAAATTCTAATAATAATTGTAATTTTCAGATTTTTGGTTTTCAAATGAAATCTTTAAACCGCCATAACTTTTGTGCCGTCATCTGAAAGTTCTTCACGCGAACGGATTTGAACTTCCTAAATGCATGTTTATACGTGTACTAAACGATTTTGATGTGCCTTCAAAAAAAATGTTAATATTTTTTAAACCTTAAAATCAAAGGTTAAATGGAAATGTTCATATATTCATGATCCTCAAACGATTTTAAGACCACCTGGCGATGTCCGTCCTTCCGTCCGTCTGTCTGTTGAAAACACAATTTTCGAATTACAAATATGAGGATACTCAAGCTTGACATATATATTTGTCGGTCTCCTGGTTTGGTTTCAGCCAAATCGGTCCAGGCGTTCAAAAGTTATTAGCAAACCCGTTGGTTACACCTTATACCCTGTTCTCACGAGCATCTAAAAACGGTTTTAAACGACATTTGTTTTAATTAAAAAAAAAGTGTTCACACGTAATTTCACTCGTTTTATTTTGGTTTTTATGTTTTTATTTTGACATTTGCATTATCAGCTGATAAACATGTACACATTTCAACAACAAACGAAATTAAAATATTAAAATTATATTCAATAATTATACATATAACTGTTTATAATGTTCAAGAATTGTTTAAAGATAAAAATAGCACGATTTTTTTTGTATTATTTACATTTTAGTAATAAACAATGTTGCCAATATTAATAAAATGCTTTAAAAACGCTGAACATTCAAAAATACTCAATTCAACCCCTGGAATTCCGCTCGTTTTAAATCGTAATTTTAAAACGAGCTAAAAACATTTTTATTTGACATATTACAACAAAAAAATGTATGGTAAAACGAGTCATAAAAATGGTTTTTAAGCATAAAACGAAAAATGTTGCTAAAAATGATTTTTAGCTGTAAGTGAGAACAGGGTATTAAACTCACGTGTTAAAAACCCGAGCTTTAAAAAACACAAACTTTTAAAACATTTGTAAAAGTTACTTTACAAAGTATTCTTGTCACTCAAAAATATTTTTACACTTAAAAAATTCAACACTCGAAAAACAAAATTAGTAAAATTACTATTTTTTTTTACAACAATTACAAAAAAAAAATGTTTTCAAAATAAAATATTTCTCATCAAAATTTCTAATTTGTTTTCACTTTAGAAAATTAACTATCACTTCAATAGGACACTGTGGAGGGTATCAAAACTTTCGGCAACGCCAAATTTAACTTTTTTTACTTGTTTCATTCTAATATTTATTTCAAAGCTAAAGCAGCAAGGTAAATAAAAGTAGAATTCCTGCAGATAATACATATTTTCATAGAAGAAAAACATTCGTTAGTGACTCACGTAATTTTTAAAATGATTTACTTTTTTCAACTCTTAAAAAAAAAAATAATATAAAACAAATTATTACACCAAAATAAGAATTTTTATAAATTTATGTTTATTTTTTTAATAATTTTCATTCAATTTTCTTTTATTTATGAAAATTAATTTAAACTCAAGTCACGCATGTCTGTGTATATTTATGATTTTTATGACTTAAGGCGACAACCAAAATTAATTAAAATTGTGTTAGATGAAAATTTTATTGTTATTTTTAAGGGAACTACAAAAACTCCTTAAAAAGAAAAACACCCACTCAAGGAATGAAAAAGCAAAAAGATGAAAGTCATTACTAAAAATACATATTATATAATATTTCAAAGAATAAATTTATGTTGAAAATTTAAATTTAGAGAATAGTGTTATTATAATAAGGGGCATGTCACAGGCTAAATTTGGTTTGACCGTAAACCGGAGAGCGAATATTTTTTTTTCGGAATGAGACCACTCTTATACAATTCAATTTTACTTTGATTTTCGAAAGTGATTTCATTCCGAAAAAGTATATTTATTTGGCGTTTTACGAACGGAATTGAGTCTGTGACACGTCCCTAAATATAAAACGTAAAAACAAGTAAGCAAATTAAAGTCGGTCAAGAGTAACCATGTGTTACCCTAAACCAGTGTTTTCCGGAAAATGGGTCCCCAGTCCAAACTTGGATTGAATCTATCTTCAGTTAGATCTTTAATTAGTGTAAAAAACACACATTAACCGAATTCCAGGAAAATTGGCTTAATTTTGTTGCACATTGACCGATTTGACTAAATATCGGTCAAAATTTGTGTATGAAGTCTAAGTCCAAAAATGGTCCAATTATATTCAGATTTTGCTAGGCTACCAGTACACGTTTAACTCCTACAAACAAAGTTTTTAATAAATATTTCAAATTTTAATGAATTTTAAGAGATTATGTGAATATCGGGAGGGGACTATAAGAACTGGTGCGATTTCTTTGAAATTTGGAATATGGATTTTTGAATATAAAATACATTTACCTGTCAAATTTCGAAAGGATACCTATTATAATACGGTTATAAGAGCCATTTGATCCAAAATATAAAGGGACGTTTGTATGGGGGCTGCCTAACATGGACCGATTTCAATAGGCTTCGTCCTTGAGCCAAAGACGATTAAATTTAAAATTTAGGTTAATCGATTGATAACTGCGATCTGTATCGTGCTCACAACGTTTACATGGGCCGACGGACGAAATGAAATCGCTAAATCGTCTCAGAAAGTGATTCTGAGTCGATTAGTATACTTAAAGGTGCACTCAAAAAAATAAAACTATAAAGTTAACAAATTTTTTTTTTGTTAACTCGAGTTTACTGGCTTTTTAGCAAATTTTTGGTTAAAATCAGCGTTTTAACTACTTTTTTGAAATAAGTTCAAATTACGGAAATACTAGTTTTGAACAAAATTTGAATTAATTTTTTTTGTTGAATTTCAAACTGAGTTTACGAATTTTTACTAATAAATTTGTTGATTTCTCGTAACATATTTGTTAAGTGAAATTTTTTTATATATTTCTTGTGTAGCCTCCTATGCAAATCTCATAAGTTCTACTTAAGCTGAACTTAATGCTGTGAAAAAAAAAGAAAAAAATAAGTGAAGTGTTAGTGTTTAAAACCAATATTTAAGAAACTTAAAATTTTTTTACAAAAAAATAACAAAAAGTTTAGCAGAATTCAACTAATTTTTTTTTTGTTAATATGTACATAAAAATGTTACAAAATTTTCAGCTGAATTTTTGGTTAAAGTTGTGGCTTTTTTTTGCTACATTCATTCTACGAAAGTTAGCTAAATATTTTTAGTTAAATTAACTAGAACTTAGTAGGTTCAAAATCAGGCGCTTTTTTAGTTAAATTTAACTAAATTTTTTGCTAACTTTACAGTTTTTTTTTTGAGTGTGGGTCTAGGACCAATATTTCGGATAGTTACAAACATTAGCAAAAATTCATTATATATATTTAGACATAGCTCCCATACAAAAGTGACTTTATAATAGGCACAAATGACTCTCATAACCGTATAACAATATTTACACACAAAAAATTATTGGCTAAAAATTTCCAATTAAATCTATTGATCAACAAAATTTCAATGAGTCAATCAATGTTTTAATTGAAATTTTTGTTATTTTCTTTAACTGTCAAATTACAAATTTTCAACATATCCGATCTTTTTTCGCTTTAATTTATTTGAATAGATTAATTTAAAAATATACAAAATAGCAAAAACAAATTGGAAAGCAAAAAAAAAAAAATGAATTTTTGATAATTTTGTCATAAGTTTACAATTCATAAAAATAAAAAATTTATCAAATTTTTGAACAAAATCAAAAAAATGTTTGATTGATAAAACTGTCAATCAATCACCTAAAATTTGATGATTAGTATAACAATTTTTTTAATTGGAGGAATTTCAATCAACAAATTTATTGAATCCGCGCTTTCTGTGTATCCACTTGAAAAAAAAAAAAGTTTTTTGTATACATTTATCGTCGTTCCAAATTTAAGATATTCACATAAATCTCACAAAATTCATAAAAATATTGAAAGTGTAATTTGATAGACTAATCAAATTTGAACATTTTTGAATTAGACCCGATACAAAAATTTTGCCCGATATTTAGTTAGGCAAAAAATACAAGCCAATTTCACTCATGTTTAGACTTGGATTATATTTCCCGAAAAACACTGGTGTAGGGTATAATAAGGTCGGTCTTTTTCGACTATAATAGCTCGAGTCCTTTTTTTATGGCCCACGGAAGTTTTTAAATTTTTTTCAAAGGCGTTTTGAATAAGTCAAAAAATAAGTATTAAATCTAATTCTGAGGTAAATAATGTTAGTACGTATCTTCAGTAAAATTTGATGGCGGTTCTTTTCGTAGAATATATTAACCCCCTATCTCCCATTTCTATGGGTCATTTTGGTCATTTTCAAATATTCTCATACACTTAAAATATTTTGAAAGTAAATTCAACTGAAAAAACGTTTAAAACAATCGTTTTTCCTTTAAAAAACGGACTACTTATATTTCATTTGAAACAACATACTTTTTCAGTTATTTTTCAACGTGAATTAATGACTAGACATTCCGTAAAAACAAATGATATTTCAGTTATTTTAACTGTTTATATTTTTTTTTATTTGTGGAGTAAAAATATTTTTTTTAATAACAAACTACAAAAACCGTAGTTCTGTAAAATTATACGGTATTATCAATCACAAATAATTTAACTGATAAAAATATTTTTCCATAAATTTTGTAGTTTATAGTGTTAGGGTCAGTCTTAGTGAAATCAATCAAAAATAGCTAAAAATTTTCGTGACCCCCTCCGATTTTGATGAAATTTGGTTTAGTTGTAACACTAAGTGATAAACTAATGAACACTTATTTTCAGCCCTCTAAGTAAACAGTGGGCGAAATGACGGAGGGTCAAAATTTCCCCCAAAATCTCCCAGTCGCGACACTTTGCACCGTAAAAACTAATTATCGTTGGTTCTATTATAGCTAGAAAGCCCATTTTTGGTTTGTTTTGAAGCTCATAATATGCTCTACAAGACCTACCATAACCAAAAAATTTGCGAAAAAAATAAGGGTTATCTCCCTAATTTTAAGGTCGTGATATACGGAGGAGAAAATGGGGAGGATGGTATCCCCCGATTTTTTTTTTACTTGATAATCTTATAGAGAAAGTCCCAAGGAATGTATTCTAAAATTTTTAAGTTGGGACAACAACGGGATCGCTCAAAATCAAAATTTTTCACAATTTTCCCCAAAATCTCCAAATCGCAACACTCTTTAACCTTAAAAATTTAATATCATAAGTGCTTTTGTAGCTACAGAGCCAATTTGTTTTTGTTTTAAAGCTTATAATACGCTCTACAAGACATACCAAAACCAAAAAATTTTCCAAAAAAAGAATTGGTGCCCCCCTTATTTGAAGGTCGTGGCAAAGTGTGGAGGAAATGGGGGGAAAGTATCCCCCGATTTTTTTTTTACTTGGGATTCTCAAAGTGCAAGTCCTAGTGAACATAGTCTACAAGTTTTATGTTGGGACAACAATGGGATCGACCAAAATCAAAATTTTTCAAAATTTTCCCCCAAAATCATCAAATCGCGACATTCTTGCGCCTCCCATTGGAGTCCCAAGATAAAAATTTCAGGATATGCTCTCTAGAACTTACTCTTTTAAAAAAAAAAGGTAAAAAAAATTGGGGGATACTATCCTCCGATTTCCCCCACCCCTTGCCACGATCTTTTAATACAAGAGGCACCCCTAATTTTTTTTTATTTTTTTTTTGTAATAGTAATATTGTAGGGCATATTAAGAGCTTTAAAACAAACCAAAAATGGACTCTGTAGCTACAATACAGTCCACGATATTAAATTTGTAATGGGCAAGAGTGTCGCGATTTGGAGATTTTGGGGGAAATTGTGAAAAATTTTGATTTTGGTCGATCTGATTGTTGTCCCAACATAAAAATTTAAGGATATGTTCATTAGGACTTGCACTTTGAGAATACCAAGTAAAAAAAAAAATCGGGGGATGCTTTCCCCCCATTTCCTCCACCCTTTGCCACGACCTTTAAATAAGGGGAGCACCCTTCCTTTTTTTCTAAAATTTTTCGGTTAAGGTAGGTATTGTAGAGCGTACTATAAGCTTTAAAACAAACAAAAATGGACTCTGTAGCTACAATAGCACATATGATATTAAATTTTTAAGGTTCAAGAGTGTTGCGATTTGGAGATTTTTGGGGAAATTGTGAAAAATTTTGATTTTGAGTGATCCCATTGTTGTCCCAACTTAAAAATTTTAGAACATATTCTTTAGGACTTTCTCTATAAGATTATCAAGTAAAAAACAAATCGGGGGATACTATCATCCCCATTTTCTCCTCCCTTTATCACGACCTTAAAATAAGGGAGGTAACCCTTATTTTATTCGAAAATTTTTTGGTTATGGTAGGTCTTATAGAGCATATTATGAGCTTCAAAACAAACCAAAAATGGGCTTTCTAGCTATAATAGAACCAACGATATTAAGTTTTTACGGTGTAAAGTGTCGCGACTGGGAGATTTTGGGGGAAATTTTGACCCTCCGTATCTTCGGCCCCTGTTGACTTAGAGGGCTGAAAATTTGCATTTGTTAGTTTTTTACGTAGTGTAAGAACTTTACCAAATTTCATCAATATCGGAGGGGGTCAAGAATATTCATGATTGATTTCGCTAATAATGACCCGTTAACAACTGTATGAATTATTTAATATTTTAGTTTCATTGAAAAACAACCGATAAAACGTTTAAAACAACTTTAACTAAAAACTTTTTTAATAACCGTAAATAGTTACTGTAAAACTTTTCAGGGTGTAGAACACCAATATAACGTGCGTTTAATGGATTAAAATGTTCTACAAAAAATGTCTGCATTTAATTTCACAAGGGGTTGCCGAAGATAAAAAAATCGTCCGCCATAAAATTTAACTGCAGACAGCTATTGTCGCAATTTAGATCAGAAGCAGATTTATAATACATATTTTTTTCAATTAATTTTACACGACTTTGATAAAAAGCAATTTAATATAATAGTATGTGATAATTTACAATTTTACTTTTTCAACATTTTGTCCTTTTCGCACGAACTTTTGATCTTCGGCAACTCCTAGGAAAATTTGATGCAAAAAATTTTTGTAGAACGTTTTAACACTTTAAACGCACGTTTTATTGGTGTTCTATGAGTGTATTTGAAAAAAGGACCAAAATGACCCCTAAAAATGGGAGATAGAGGGCTAATATATCATAAGAAAAGAACCGCCATCAAATTTTACTGAATATATATCTTAACATTATTTACCTCAGAAATAGATTTAATACTTATTTTTTGACTTTTTCAAAAAGCCATTGAAAAAAATTTCAAAATTTCAGTGGGTCATAAAAAAACAACTCGAACTAACAATAAGTTTTCAAATCCCACAAAAATATTTTTCGAAAAAAAAAAAATTCACCGAAAGAAAAAAAAATGGACGAAAGGTTTTCTTTCACCAAAAATTGTTTTAAAAAATGTTTGTTCCTTTTTTAAGGAGGTGGCATATTTTTTCGTAAATAATATTTATAAACATTGAAAGGATATCACAGACGAGAATCGACTCCTGCTTGTTCATTTAATGGTATGGCCGATCAGTTAACTGGTTAATATTTAAAAGCCATCATGATTATCATATTTATTTTGCTACATTTACATACAATGATAAAATATTTATTTTAATCACAACTTTAAATACAAACTTTCTTTTTTTTCGTTTTTATTTAAAACAAATTATTCAAAATGTATTTAACAATATACTTAATAGAAAATAAACAACATATGAAAATGCATACACATTTAAATGTATGCAGTGTACAATTTTAATTAAATAAATGTTAATTTAATAAACTCCAAACAGGCACCACAATCAATTGCATTTCATACAAATAATAATAATAATAATACGTGCATAATTTTATGAGAATTTAATTAATTTTAATGTTTTCTTTTTTTTTGTTATTGTATCAAATACAAAAAGCGAATACAAATACTGATTAAACAATAACACCAGTTAACAATAATGTACTCTGTTAAAAAATATAAAATCCCTTATAAATTAATTTAATAGAAATTTTATTGTTTAACACACAGAAAAAAATATGGAGGAAACAAATTTGAGTAATCACTTGTTTAAATTTAAAAACAAAAATTGAGTAATTTTTTAATTGACGCAATTAAAAATTTACTTAACAATTTTAAAAAACAATTTAAGTAAATTATTTAATAAAAATTTAATGTTTTTTTTTAATTTTTTTTAAACTCTCACAGTTTTTTGAATTCTCGCTTAGTTTTTAGTTTTTTGTATATGTATATGAAAGTTTGTAATCGTCTTTATAAAATTTTCATATGTTTTTGAGACATAAATATGTTTGGTAAAGTTTGAAAAAAAAAACAAGTTTTTTGTAAAAAAAATTTAAACTTTTTTAAACTTAAAAAAAAAATAGATAAATTTTGAGTAAATTTTTAATTGTGTTAATTAAAAATTTACTCAAATTTTTTTTTTTAACATTTAATAAATTTTTATTAAAAATTTACTTAATACTATTAAATCGTTTACTGGAGCAAAATTGAGTAATTTTTTACTCAATAGTATTAAAAATTTACTCAAATATTTTTTTTATTTTTTTCTGTGCAAGAACGGACTTTTTTTAATAGTTACCCAGGCAGAATTTTAATTTTAAACAAAATGCAAATAAAAACATTAAAATATTATGATTTATTAAACATAATTTAGTGCAGCATAAAAATAAAATTATATTAACGTTAAATTAAAATTGATTTCAATTTTAAATTAAAGTGGAACAACTTTAATTTTAAAATTAACTTATTTAGTTGATCATATTAAAAATAGATTTGAAAATATTAAAAAAAAATAGAAACAGCCTTTGTTCTATTTCGCCACTGATTTGTATTATTTTAACGTTTTTTTTTATTTCAATATTTTTTTCCAATTTGGGGATAGTGCCAGTACACTCAAAAGAAAAACTTTGTCAAAAAAAAATCTGTAAAATGACTTTCAATTTGAATTAGCAAACTTTCAGCAGATTGTTCTTCTAAAAAGGATATTTTTACTAAATTCTCTGTCATTAATTTTTAAAAAATAACAGACATTTTACTGCGTTTTTACTAATTCTGTTTGCTGAATATCAAAATATTTTTGAACATATTTTAAGCAAATAATTTTGTAATTTTACAGAAATAATTTTGTATCACTCTTTTTTTCAAGACAATTTTCTAATTTTTTTCTAAGTGTCATATTTTTTTTTTTTCGTTTTTTTTTTAAACATTTTTGAATATCACCTTTTCTATCAAACAGCACGAGAAAAAGGGTATTTTTTGACCTTGGGTCTTCAGATTTTTTTTATATTGTGTACAAAGATACCCTATGGAGCCATTTAGATATTTCCATTTACAGTTTAATTAAATTCCAAAAACTCGCAATTTTATTCGCGATTTTAATTTTTTAAAAATCACATAAAAACTAAAAATGTGTGAAGAGCTATAACTTTTTAAGTAAATATCGCATTTTTATAATCAAAATTCAAATTAAAAGCTTAAGTCCTCTACTTTAAACGTAAAAGTTAAAGTCAACAAAAATGCATTCTAAATGCAAATGCATTTTTTGAGTGCATTTTTTTTTAGTTTACATATTATTAAAGTACGGCATTTTTACAAACAAATTCAGTCATCATTTGCATGGGACCCAAAGGTCCTCTATTTTTTATATTTTTTTTTTTTTAATTTTGTTAATTTTTTTTCCATAGAAAAATTAAAAAAGATAGATATTTTTTGTTTTTCAAAATTTTTTTCTAAATTGTTTTTCAACGTATTTTTGAAGAGCCATATTTCCTTACGTAAATATCGGACTGCAATAATCAAAATTGAAATGGAAAGCTAGAATCCTCTACTTTCAACGAAAAAAATTAAATAAATTGTGTTATTAAAACAATGCATTTTTAATGCATTTAAAAATTGCATTTGCATATTCAATACATTTTTATGTTGGGACATTTTTTGTGAAACTCTAAGTTTAAAGTAGAGTTTTCTAGCTTCCAGTTCAATTTTGATTATAGAAATCCGATATTTATGTTATGGCTCTTTAAAAATACATTGCAAAACAAAAAAAAAAATTTTGAAAAACAAAAAAAAAAAACTATCAGCCTTACCATAGAAAAATAAAATATATTTAAAATCAGCTTTTAATTTTATTTCCATACAAATTGTTTTTGTTTTTAAAATCGACTTTCAAAAAATGTATTGAAAATTTGAAATTTAAAATAAAACTTCCCAAGTAAAAATGTGAAGGATAAGTACTGATCCAAAAAATGGATCGCTAAGATTAGATCAGTTTTAATCGTACGGATACAATTTCATCCGAAAAATGGGTTTATCTAATTATATAAACCCATTTTTCGGATGACATTGTATCCGTCCGATTATATAGCGATCCATTTTTCGGATCAGTTTTGATCTTAATCGGATCAGTACTGATCCTTCAAATCTTGGAGAAGATGTGATGTATATAAATATATCTAAACATTTTTACTCGGGTTTTGTTAAAATAGACTTTTTGTTTTCTTGTGGTAAGGGCCTATAATTTTTTCATTTTTGTATGGAAAAAAATTACCAAAATTTTTTAAAAAAAATATTAAAAATAGAAGACCTTTGGTCCTATTAAAATGATGACAGAATTCGTTTGCAAAAATGCCGTACTTTAATAATATTTAAAGTAAAAAAAGTCAAAAGGGGAAAAGTTGACGAAAATGCACTCAAAAAATGCATTTGCATGACACAATTTTTTTTTTTTTAAATTTTACGTTTAAAGAAGAGGAATTTAGCTTTTAATTTCAATTTTGATTATAAAAATCGGATATTTACATAAAAACAAGTAAGAAAATTATAGTCGGTCAAGACCGACCATATAATACCCTACACCAGAGTTTCCCGGAAAATGGGTCCCAAGTTCAAACATGGACTGATTGGATCTATATTTTGTCAAATCTTTAATAAGTGTAAAAAGCACTCATTAATCAAATTTGAGTGGAATAGGCTTCTTTTTGTTGACAATAAATCACTTCAACTGAATATCGGGCGAAATTTCCACATGGGACCTAAGTCCAAAAATGGTCCATTGATAATCAGATTTGATAAGCTTATTAAAATACGCGTTTAACATACACAAACAGAGTTTTAATTAAATATTTTCTATTTTCATGAAATTTGAGAGATTTATGTGAAAATCGGGAAGGTGGTTTGTATGGGGGCTACAAGAAGAACTGGTCAGATTTCTTTAAAATTCGGAATGGTTATTTGTGTGGATAAAACATGATTACCTGCCAAATTTCGATTATAGTCATTTGAGCCAAAACTAAAGAGGACCTTTGTATGGGGGCTAGGTCTAAATATGGACCGTTTTTTTCCAATTTCAATAGTCTTCTTCCATGGGCCAAAAGGGGCTTGAGTTTCACATTTCAAGTCAATTGATCAAGAATTGCGACCTGTATCGTGTTTACACCGTTACATGGACAGACGGACGGACAGACGGATGGACATCGATCGGTATACTTAAAAGTGGGTCTAGGACCAATATTTCGGGTAGTTACAAACATCAGCACAAACTCATTATACCCTGTACCCAGTGTTGCCATATATTTTTTTGAAAAAACTTTTTATTTCTGAAAAAAAATCTTTTTTTTTGTGAAAAAATCTTATTTTTATTTTATTTTATTTTATTTTATTTTATTTTATTTTATTTTATTCTATTTTATTTTATTTTATTTTATTTTATTTTATTTTATTTTATTTTATTTTATTTTATTTTATTTTATTTTATTTTATTTTATTTTATTTTATTTTATTTAATTTTATTTTATTTTATTTTATTTTATTTTATTTTATTTTATTTTATTTTATTTTATTTTATTTTATTTTATTTTATTTTATTTTATTTTATTTTATTTTATTTTATTTTATTTTATTTTATTTTATTTTATTTTATTTTATTTTATTTTATTTTATTTTATTTTATTTTATTTTATTTTATTTTATTTTATTTTATTTTATTAAGAATTACCATATAATTATAAATCATATACTAAGTTTACCTAACCGAGAACTGGTAACAATGACCTTCGTCTCGTTGTAGCGAAACAGACCAAGGGCTCTGGTGGGGATCGAACCCACAACCCCCAGACTCATAGGCTAGCACGCTACCAACTAGCCTACTGGGGCGCCTGGTGAAAAAATCTTTTTTTTACAAAAGTATTGAAAAAAAAAATAAAAATTAAAACATTATGTATTTTGAATTCTTTTTTAAATCAAGTATAAAAAAAATAATAAAAAAAACAACCAAGCGTTCATTTCGAGCTCGAAAAGACTCATAAAAGAGTTCGTAGACGTTCAGAAAACTTAATCCCTTTTTCTTAGCGCTCTTATAATATCATAATAATAATTTTAATCCAACGATCAGTTTTTAACCTACAGGGGCCTTATATGACTCATAAAAGATTCTGAAAAATATATGTTACACTCAAAATAATAACTCTGTTAAATTACAGAAAAACTCTGCTAATTTAACAGAGTACACCATACTTTTCCAGCTAACAACATTTCTTGGTAATTTTACTAAAAAACTCTGTCAAATGATTTTGACAGAAAAAAACTGTTAATTTACAGAGTTTATAGTAAAATATTGGTTAAACATGAAAGCTTTTTTACAGAGAAAACTCTGTAATTTTACTATAAAACTCTGTAAAATGATTTGGACAAAAAAAACTGTTAATTTACAGACTTTCTAGTAAATTTTTGGTTAAATAGACCACCATTTAGGAAAGAAAACTACTATACCACCATTTAGCAAAGAAAACTATATATTTGTAAAATACATTTGATGCCAAAAAAAAAATACAGAAAAAACTCTGTAAATTTACAGAGTTTAGTTAAATGCATGTTATTTTGTAAAATTTGATAACTTTTTTTGCTACTTTTTCAACTTTTTCTCAAAAAAAAAATATTCAGATAAAATTTTGATGTTTGGTAACAAAAACAAAAACTACTCAAAACAGAAAACTATTTTAGCAGAAAACTCTGTTAATTATCTGTAAAATTAAGATTACAAAGTAAAAAGTAATATAACAAAGGAAACTTTTTTTTTTGTCACAACAAAATACAAAGTATTTTCTTTAAATCTGTATTTTGACAGAAAACTCTGTCAAATATCTGTTGAATTGAGATTACAGTCATTTTACAGAATATTTTACAGAGTTATTATTTTGAGTGTAGTATTCTTTCCTGACTCTTTTATGAATGTTAAAAAAAAACATATTTTGATTTTTTTACATATCCAGAATTAAGAGTCAAACATGAATCTTTCAGGAATCCAAATGTCGAGCGTTCTATTATTTTTTTGGAGCCTTGAAAGAGTCATAACTTATGAAGGCTCAGAAAATTGTACACAGTAAGCAAATATCAAACACCGGTGCATGCTTGACAATATACGACGGATTGGATCTATATGTGGTAAAATCTTTTATTAGTGCAACAATTTAAGAGAAAAATTATTCTATGTTGGCAACTTACAGATTTAGGTGAATATCGTGTGGAAATTTCATATGGCGACCAAGTCAAAGAATGGTCTGATTTTAAATGGATTTAATAAGGTTACCAAGCTAAAAACAAAATTGGAATCGAATATCTCATATTTTCATAGAATAAAGACGTATTTAATTGTAACCGTTTACATAGACTGAAGGACGGACATGCTAAGTCAAATCAGATAGTGATTCTGAATCGGTTGGTATACTAAAAGCTTGGTCTACGACCAATATTTCGGGTATTTCCAAAAAAAAATGATGCTATTTGCATTTTTTAACTAATTAAGAAAAACTTGAAAAAACTTTATTATTTTCCAAAAAATTTATTTTTTAGAAAAAATCTTGAAATCTTTTTAGCACCTCAAAAAACTTGCAAAAAAAGGGGAAATCTTGATACATGGCAACACTTCCTGTACCACATTGGTGTAGGTTATAATTATAGCTCTTTAAACTGCACCACTTTTAAAATTTTTGGTGATTTTTAAAAAATGAAAATTGCGAATAAAATCGCGAGTTTTTGGAATTTAATTAAACTGTAAAAGGAACGTTTAAATGGCGCCCAAAATTTTTTATTGCACAATACAGAATCTTGGCAAACTGAGTCAGCTAAAATTGGCAGATTTATCATTTGGCTCAAACTCGATGTAATTTCAGCAGATTTTTCTGCTGAGATCAGCTATTTTTTATGCTAAAATCAGCAGATTTCAGCAGATGTCTCGACAGATTTCTCTGCTGATTTTACCTAGATAATCATGACAGATTTTCTAAATATCTGTGTCTGCTAAAATCAGCAGTTTTCTCATATGGCTCAAAATGGGTGTATTTTCAGCAGATTTTTCTGCTGATTGAACAAAGAATTTATTTTGATTGTACATTTCGCTTATTTACTTGTATAGTGTCATAACTCAAAATATGTCGTTTTTGGGCTTTATATTGTGTCAAAAATTCGTATTAATATCTTTTAAACTCACCGTTTGAGAAGAGAAGTCGCCATTATAATATTTTCTATGAACGGGCCTTTTACATGTAAATGAAGTTTCGACTGTAAACTTTAAACAGGTTTTCTGTAAAATCAAACATTTTGAGTTGTGACACTATACAAGTAAATGAGCGATTTGTTTAAATACTATTCGTTATTTCTGCAAAGCGTTCTAAGTTTTATGTATCTAATATCCTGCTATTCCTTTTTTTTTTTTGTAGCGTTGCTAATTTCTGACTGGGTAATTTTCAAACATTTGTTTATACAATTTTATTATTATTTTCAATTTAGAATATTTATTTTTGCATGTGCTTTATAAAATTAATGCAAGCGTAAATATAAATTGAGGCATTAATGCGTGGCTGCCAGTTGCTGCTGCTGTTGCTTATTGCTGGTTGCTAGTGTAGATGTACTCTAATATTGTTGTGTCTGTATAAATCAGCAACAATGAACATTGCAGTTTCATTCACAACAACAGAAAACACACAGCCAAACGCAAAAAAAAACTGAAAATATTTTGTTGCAGCTGTATTATTATTGTTGATTTTCTCACGAATATTAAAATACATTGTATCAGATATCAAACAATATAATAATAAAAACAGCAAAAAAAAAACATTTAAATACAATTTATTTAAACCTTTTTTTTTGTGTACGTGCTAATTGTGTACAAAAAAATTATTTAAACACCTCGTTTGTCAATATAAAAATAATTCTTGCAAAAAAAAATTAAGAGGTGGGGCTCTTAATAAAAATATCCATTATTTAGATTGTTAACGGCAATAAAAAATTGAGTTTAAATTTAATAATAACAATCTGTTAAAATGTATAAAAAAAAAAAATAATAAAATCATTCGTAGGTTAAAGTTCAAGTTTAACATTGATTTTTATTTAAAAACTTGTAGTAACAACGAAGTTATAAACCAACAATATAAGAAAACTTAAAAAATGTATTTGTGAATGATAGAATTTTAATTGGGCTTCCCAGTTTAAAAAATGTGTGTTGTGAAATTTACATAACACTGTGCAACAGAAACAAATACCTGGGACACAACACTATTTTTTTAGTAGGTACTGTCGACTACAACAAGACCGTGTTCTTGAAATTTGCGAAACACCTTCAAAATCTTAAGTTGCGGGTTAAAACCGGTCGTACTTTTTACACTTATAAGCCAGTAACTTTGTTGCATATCAACCATACATGGGCATTTTTAATAGGCTTTGAATTTTCATTGGCATTAGTTGGAACTAATGCCAATGCCAAAAAAAAGCATTTGCATTTATTGCTAATGATTTTTTTTTTGGCATTACACTTTGGGGGATGGGGCTTTTCACAGAGGTGCACTTGTGCGGAAAGCTCTCTGTCTGTCATCCACTTGGGGATGACAAGAAGCGATTCCTTTGTTTGAAATTCCCAAGCAGCTCACTACTTCCGGTTTTATACCAAGTATCCCCTGGTAATGCCGTTCAGTCGCCCGTCTGACGGCAGCTAGAGTGAGAAGGCGTACAGTTGAGTAACCTGAATGGCATGTCATGATTATTGCGTCTCAGGTAAGTAGGTGTAGTCCACTGAAACTCAACTGTTTCCAACCTGCCTAGAGGTTGTTGGCAGCCCCAACACTAGGATCGGGTAAGGTGGCCCAATCAGTCGCTTTGCCTTAAACTCAACTTATTAACGAAACCACAACTAATAATGATTATTACCAACCGATCCCCCCGATGACGACCTTCAGCATGAAAAAAATTTCTCGAATTGGAACATGGAACGTGCGCACACTCTTAGATCCATCTAAACTGGCCCAAGTATGCAGAGAGTTTGTGAACTACAACCTGCTGCTTTTAGGTTTGTGCGAAACAAGATGGCCAGAATCAGGAGAACTCAATACCTCCGAAAATCTAAAATTTATTTATTCCGGAAAGCCGGATGACCAGCCAAGGTCAAGCGGTGTCGGTTTTCTGCTGTCGAAAGAAGCATATGATGCAATGATTAATTGGAAGCCATATGGAGACAGAATAATAACTGCAAGATTTCGTTCAAGAGCTCGAAATCTTACCTGTGTGCAATGCTATGCACCGACTGAAACGTCAGAATCAACATTGAAGGAAAGTTTTTACAGCCATTTAAATCGTGTGCTATCCGCAATTCCCCGCGGTGACATCGTTCTTATGATGGGCGATTTCAATGCACAGTTAGGCCCCGATAATATAGGACGAGAACATTTAATGGGCAAACACGCAATTGGAAGGCTTACTGAAAATGGTAGGCTCTTTACTGAGGCATGTGGCAACGCTAATCTTGTAATAGGGGGTACCTTATTTCCTCACAGAAGAGTACACAAGGTGACATGGGTATCGCCCGACAATGAGACAGAAAACCAAATCGACCACATAGCTATTAGCAAAACCTGGCGAAGTAGCCTCCTGGATGTGCGATCTAAACGCGGAGCCGATTGCAATTCAGATCACCATCTCGTTGTTGGTAGCTTACGTATAAAAGTTGCTGCTATTCGTAAACCTGAGGCTGTAGCACGTAAATACGACGTAGTAAAGTTAAAAAATCCACAAACTCTTAACAACTACGTACAAGAGTTGAGAAATGGATTAGCTGTACAACAACCCCATCCTACCTCTGAGTGGCCCTCAATTAAACAAAGTTTTGTTGATGCTGCAAAGAAACATATTGGTCCCAAAGTACCTAAGAAAACCCATTGGATGTCAGATTTAACCTGGAACCTCATTCTTGAAAGGAAAGACCTAAAAGACGAACTAAACGCAGCCAGAACTCTCGGTGAAAAGTCGTCGCGTAAAGAGGCATACACACAACATGATAAGCTGGTCAAACGTAGCGCCAGAAACGACAAGAGAATGTGGTATAATAAGCTTGCATCGGATGCACAAAAAGCCTCAGCCGAGCATAGATCGAAGGACCTTTATAGCATCACAAAAAAACTCACTGGGAAAAACTTCTCAAACACAAGACCGCTAAGAAACGCCCAAGGTGACCTCACAACATCCGCGCAAGATCAGCTAGAAATATGGAAGCAACATTATTCCAATATGCTTTCCACTACAACTCCCACTCACCCAAATATATGTACCTGTGACTCTCATTTAATACGGCATGATATTTCCATTGAATGCCCAGATATAGCAGAAGTTTTTGATGCAGTTGATTCCTTAAAAGCAAATAAGGCCCCTGGGGCCGACAATATATCGCCCGAAATGCTTAAAGCCGACTCGCAAACCACAGCCAACATATTGCTTCCCCTTGTCCAGAACTTCTGGCACACACAAGAACTTGACTCGAAGTTAAAAGAAGGCCTTATCGTAAATATACCAAAAAAAGGTGACCTGAAAAACTGTAAGAACTGGCGGGGCATCACCATCCTTAGCGCAATCAATAAAGTTATTGCACAAATTATTAACAAGAGAATATCTGACACTGTACTAAAGGACCTAAGACCCGAACAAGCTGGCTTCCGACCCCAAAAATCTTGTATAGACCACATCAATAGTCTTCGAATAATCATAGAACAATCGACAGAACTTCGTTCTCCGCTCTACCTGTTATTTATAGATTTTGAAAAAGCTTTTGATACCCTGAATCAAAACGCAATATGGAGTGCTCTAGCTTGCAAAGGGGTCCCACCCAAAATCATAAGCCTTACTCAGGCGCTGTACCGTAATGTTAAATGTCGTGTTGTCCACAATAATGCTTTGAGCAACAGTTTCGATGTTGTAGCTGGTGTTCGCCAGGGTTGTGTACTGTCTCCCTTGCTGTTTAACATCGTTCTAGATGTTATAGTCCGCAATGCTACTAAAGCAAAAAGAGGTATCAACTGGGGTCTTAACCAACAGCTCGAGAGCCTAGAATATGCTGATGATATCTGCCTGCTTGCACACAGTTATAAAGATATGACATCTAAGCTGAAATGCATCGAAACAGAAGCTGCAAAAGCTGGCTTAAAAATAAACATAGGCAAGAGCAAAGTGATGCGCTGCAATACAACAAACACCAACAAATTCCGCATAGGAAATACCGATCTGGAAGAAGTTACGTCATTTTGCTACCTTGGCAGCATCATTACAAACACAGGTGGTTCTAGTAACGATGTCACGTACCGAATCTCTAAAGCTAACCAAGCATTTGGTACCCTTCGGTCAGTATGGAAATCTTCAGCCATATCCAAGGACACTAAGATTCGTATTTTTAACTCTTGTGTTAAGTCTGTGCTCCTTTATGCATGTGAGACATGGAATGCAACAGATCACGACGTAAACACTCTACAAGTGTTTGTTAATCGATGTCTTCGACGCATCCTAAAGGTTTTCTGGCCCAACACCATATCCAATACGGAACTTTGGAGTCAAACAAATCAGCAGCCAATCCATACTGACATATTTAACCGCAAATGGCGCTGGATTGGCCATACGCTACGTAGGCCTCCAGATGACACAGCAAAAATTGCCATTGATTGGAATCCACAGGGTACATCCCGCAGAGTAGGCAGACCATCTCACACCTGGCGTCGGCAATTGAACATCGAAATTAGACGCATCGATCTCAGCTGGGGAGAAATAAAACGTATATCATCAAACCGGACCGAATGGAATAGATTCGTTGTGGCCCTTTGTTCCGAATAGGAACCACAGGACATCATATATATATATATATATATATATATATATATATATTACACTGAAAAAAAAGACATAACTAAAATTGAGGAAAAAATGTCTTTGAAAATTTATCTCGAATTTTCCTTATATTTAGTAAAATTTAACTAAAAAATGAAACTAAAAACTAAAAAAATTTAGTTCATTTACTTATAATTAGTTCATAGTTTTTTTTAAATGGATTTTTTTAATATTAGGAAAAAAATTCTTAATGCCAAAGAAATTTTCCACAAATCTATGAAACGTATCTTTATTTTTAAGACATATTTCTTAAAAAACAATTAAGTTCAAGTTTAGTTAAAATTTTCTAAAAAAAACATCATCGTATTTCTCTTCTTTGAATTGTGGAAGTGTACTTCTTAGAATTTAGTAAATGACTTTTGAGAATTTAGTAAATAATTTCTTAGAATTTAGTTAAAAATTCAAAATGGCGATATCTCGAAAACTAAGCGAGATAGAGCGAAACGGACGAAATTTTCAAAAGAAAGACAACAATGAGAAATATGGAATAGCCTAGCTCTGCATATCTGTCGGGGTCTCAAGACCCTAAATTTAGATCTAAAATTTGAAATTCCCGAGATTTTATATATGGACATATCTCGGTAAATATTGCCAACACGAGAAAAGGTCCAACGGCGTTTTTGTAGCTCTTGACTCGTAGAACACTTCCGCAAAATACCCGAAAGCCCTCCGATTAATAGTTTTTGAGAGTTTAAGATTCTCAAGACCCTTTCAGACCCCTTATTACCGTATCTCAAAAACTAAGCAAGTTAGAGCGAAACGGACACAAGTTTTGGTTCAAAATCTATAGGGACCCTATAATTTTTCTCATTTTCTAGTTAAAATTGGCTTAAAATTAAGTAACTTTGTTTTCCTTATTTTGGGGAAAATTATGAACTTAAACCAAGAAAAAAAATCTTTGGAGCCAAATCATTCCCTCTTTTTCTCAAAATTGAGTTAATTTTGCCAGATTTTAGTTCACTTTTTTTTTGAGTGTAACATTGTTTGTACTGATGCCAATGAAACCGCGCCTATAAGACTATTTACAATTGATAAAAAAGCATTTGTTTACAATAATTTTTTTTTTTTTAAATTTAAAAAGGCGATGTCTCGAAAACTAAACCAGATAAAGCAAAATGGAAGGCATTTTTGGTTCTTAAAATTTCCATAGTTTCGCCCGTCATTTTTACATGTGTTGACGCTAATAAGCCCTAACTTTGAATCCAAAAAATTTGGCGTTCCCGAAAATTTAAAATGATTATATCTCGGTAAATGTTGCCATTACAACAATATTCTTAAATCGTTTTTGTAGATCTTGGTTTCTAGAACTTGTCCGCCAAATACTCGAAAACGCTTAGAGTAATAGTTTTTTAGTTATTCAGTTTCTAAAATTTCCAAGACCCCTTTGGTCCCCTAAATAGAAGTACCTGGAAACTAAGCAAGATAAGATTACACTCAAAAAAAAAAAAGTTTGTAAAATGACATACAATCCCCGTGATTTTACGGGGCAGGTTTTGTAAAATATGTACTAGCAAGAATCCCCGTAAAGTTACGGGGATAATTTGTAAATTGATTTAACAAAAGAAAATGTAAATTTACAATTTTTTTTGTAAAATATCATCCTCGAGGTGAACATTTTTTTTGTAAATTTGCAAAAAAAAATGGTAAATTTACAAAACAAAATTGTAAACTTTCAGAAAAAGGTTGTTATTTTACAAGGAAAAATAGAAAATGAAAAAAATAAATTGTAGATTAACAAATTATTTGGTTAAACTACTGTTTTTTATGCAAAAAACTTGTATATTTACAATAAAAAAGTGGTAAATTTACAATTTTTATTGTATATGTACCATTTTCCTTATTTTTTTGCCGTAAAAACAGTAGTTTAACCATAAAATTTGTAAATTTACAATATTGTTTTTTCTATTTCATTTTTATAAAATTACAACTTTTTTCGTAAGTATACAATTTTGTTTTTAAATTTTCATATTTGTTTTGTAAATTTACAAAAAAATTGGTTTATTTACATATTGGTTTTGTAAATTTAAAGGTTTTTTCCATTGGTGCATCTTATTTTTCCTTCTTCGGCAGCTGGAGTAGCACTTCAACAACATGAAAAGATTTTTTTTCACTTGAGCACTTTCAACAAACTTTCTAATGTATAACACTGCACTTTTTTATTTTTTTTCGACATTTCGTTTTTCTTAAGTAGAACATATGAGAATTGCGAAGGAGGCTACACAAGAAATTTCTTATTTTTTCAGGAAAAATTTGTCAAAAAATTACCAATTTTTTTTTGAATTTTTAATTATTTTCACAAGTATTTTTAAAAAATCGGAAAAAAAATTTTGGATATTGTAGATTGGATGTTTAAGTACCAGTTAAAATAAGAAAAATTTGATTTTTCATAATTGGCAGCTTTCTATTGACATTTTAGGTACCAAATTTAAAAAAAATTACCAAAAAAATATGGTAAAATCACAAAAAAAAAAATGGTAAAAATACAAAAAAAAAAACTAGAACAATTATATAGTAAAAACACATAAAAATTGTGGTATTTTACTTAACGAAAATTACCAAAAAAATGGTGTAAAAATTATTTATAAAAAATTATTTTTAACTACATTTTTTACTCCAAAACGCAAAAAAAAAATCTGAACTTAGAAAATTTTTGCGTGTCCTATTGTTAAATAATTAATTTTTTTTTTTTTGTAAAACCACATTAATTCTAGTAATAAAATAAGTTTTGTAAAATTATATTGGAATTTTGTACTTTTCAATACATACATTTCAAACTGAAAACCTTGTAAACGATCTTAAAAAAAAATTTTTGTAATAAAACATTTTTTTGGTAAAAAGACTAAATAACATCAAGTAAAATTATGTTGTACAATTACAGTTTTCTTGTGTAAAAAAACTAAACACCTTGTAATATTTTTTTAATTTGTAAAATAATTTACTTTTTTGTAAATATACCTAAAAAATTTGTAAAATAAATTTACCAACATATAATAGTAAAATTACAAAGCAAACTGTAGTTTTCGTTTTATTAAATATACAACAATTTTTGTAAAAAGACAAAAATATTAGTAAGATAGAATTACAAGACCTTTTACTTGTAAATTTACAAACTTTTTTTTTTGAGTGTAGAAAAGATTAGATTTGGCTTTTTCCATATAAGAGTCAATGTCTACAAGGGGGAAGCAGCGATTGTGGCCATAGCGCGATCTTGAAGAAGATAACAATACCACAAAATGTGGACTGTGCTCCCTCTTTGAGCGTCACTTTACCACTATGATACCATCCAGGTAGTCTTGGATGCGGGACATTCCGGGTAGTGGAGCCACCATAAATTTTTACACAGATGGATCTAGGCTGCACGAACAAGTGGGCTTTGGAGTCTATTCGGAAGAGCTTGGATTGAGCCTGGCTCGAAGATTGCCAGATCATTGCAGTATTTACCAGGCAGAGATGCTGGCAATTAAGGAAGTGGCTGACTGGTTGAGCTGCAATGTCTTATCTACAACCGCAGTCAACATCTATACTGATAGTCAAGCCGCGGTCAAGTCCCTGGATTCAATGTTTCTGAAACAAGATCTGCCCTTAACTGCCGCACGTCTTTAAATGAGATGGCCAATCAGTTTAACATACGACTCATATGGGTCCCAGGGAAGAGAGACATTCCAGGGAATTGCAAAGCCGATGAGCTTGCAAGACTAGGAACTACCTTACAGGTTCCAACAGAATTGGAATGTGTTGGTATGCCTCTAGAAACTTGCAAGCAAAACTTACGGCTTTGTTCTGCGACGGAGACTAATCAAAGATGGGCAAATGGATGGACATGTGAGACAACACGACTGATTTGGCATTTTCTTAATCAGGGGAGCACAAGTGAGCTGATATCGCTTCCAAGAGGAGAGATTTCGACGGTGGTTTCTATAATTACCGGACACTGTCTTATAGGGGAGCACGCAGAGCGGTTAAATGTGCCGTCGAAAGACTTTTGCCGGAGTTGCATGGATTAGGAGGAGTTGGAAACTATCGAACACTTTATTTGCCATTGCCCGGCACTTTCTGGTCAGAGACTTGCTTCACTGGGATCTAGGGAGCTGTACGATCTTTCTGATTTGTCAGATATCAAAATTCAATATCGAAGAAGTTTCATAAGAAGCTCAAACTGGTTTAACGACAGGGACTAGTAGGGAAACCTATTACGGTCCAGTGGTATCACAATGGACCTCAGAGTCTACGTGTGTTGACGTAACAACGTCAGCAGCCATAACCTAAGATAACGCTAAACTGACCAACATTTTAAATCTATGCCGAAAAAAATACACCATTTTAACGTTTTTTCCCATTTTATGTATTGTCACAAAAAATGGCTTTTGTCGAATTTCATCGATGCATCCATGCCGGGAAAACTATGGTTCGTTTTGGTCTAAGAACTCCATATTTAAGTTTTATCCAAATCGGACAATTTTAACCTGTTCCGCTGAGGGGTAAAAGTTTGGCCCTAAATTTTTTTTTTTTTTTTTTATTTACACAAAAAACTTTAAAATAACACTGCGGAACACTAAAAAATAACCAAGAGTTACGACCATCATTTCTATATATTTCGGACATGCTGATTCGAATGGCGTACTCCGTTATTCGATGTATGGTACAGTTTTCTTGCAAAATGTCATTAAAGATTTGCTGATTTCGAGCCAGTTTTTTAACAAAAAAATTTGCAAAGTTAATGATTTATAAAATGTGTGGCATGGAAAACAAAAACATTACTTGTAGCAATATTTCTAATGCAAATCAGTTTTAAAGATTTGCATCTTAAGCCCTTAAATTCGCGAATTTCTTTATTTTTTAAGGTTTTCGCGAAATGAACTGCCAAACTGGTCTTTGATAAAAAACTTGCTTTTAGTGAATCAAAAAGGCATCCCTAACAATACGAACAGTGGACATAAAACAGCTATGTTATATGGACCATCATGATGAAAATCGCGAAAACCCGTTTTTTTGTATACGGCAGCATCACCTTACGAGATGATTTAAGGCTCCATATTTTAGTATATAATGTGGTAACCTTAAACAACTAACTGACAAAATATTTGGCCAAAAAAGTTTTCATTTGCGAAAGTTATCTTAACAAAAACTATTATTACAGTGTTTGCCACACAATAATTCAAATAAAAAACGGACATAATTCCCAGATTTATGGGGAGAATGACCATGTAACAAATGGCCATAATCCCCATTATGGGAATTATGTCTTCTCTACTAGTTGGTCATAATCCCCAAAATTAAAAGAATTATTTTTTTTACTTCAAAGTTTTTGTGCGTAGCCGGCCTTCGGTCGGGCTTAGGGATTACAAATTTCATGCATTAAACCCACCATCACTGCAGAAAACGGGGATTATGAACAAAATTGCTTTGGACTTACTCCCCATATGTGAATGGGGGTTATGACCGAAAAAAGTGCGGTCGTAATCCCAACAAGGAACGGACATTATCCCCATTGGGAGTGTGACCGTTTTGGAAACGGTCATAGTTCCCACAACTATTATGGGGATTATGACCGTAATGAATTCGGTCATAATTCCCATTTCCGTTATGGCGGTAATGTCCGTGGGGATTATGTCGTGTCACCGTAGAAAATGTTTGTAGAACATTTTAACCCTTTAAACGACGTTTGAGTATTTTTTTATGAGAATATTAAAAATGGGACTAAAATGACCCCTAAAAAGGGGGATATAGTGTCAATATGTTACAAGAGCAACCGCCGTAAAATTCCACTGAAGACATCTAAATTATTAAGCTCAGAATGGGGCTTCCAATCCCATCCCTAAAATTCATGGATTTTCGTGATTTAGCAAATCCCGAATTTTGGAATTTCTGATTTTCAATCCCGTGATTTTCGGGATCCAGATTTTTTTTATATCCTCCAACCACAGGGGGTATACTCACTTTGTCATTCCGTGTGTAACGCATCGAAATATCGGCCTAGGACCCCATAAAGTATATATTTTATTGATCAGTGATCGATTCTAAGACATTCTAGCGATGTCCGTCCGTCCGTCTTTCGGTCTGTAGAGGACACGATGCAGTCAAAAATAAAAGAGCTAGACCTCCAAACTTTGGCACGAATATGTCTTATATTCCTAGGTAGGTTAAGTTCGGAAATGAGCAAATGGGACCAAGGGGAAAAAAGTTCCCCCTTGGAGAACTAAACCTACCTAAGAAAAACCGCATTTTTTGCAGGGTTTTTTGTACTTTTGTTAAGCAAATGCAACATATTTATCTCAGAAGAAGTTCAAAATCGCAAGAGGAAGGTGCCCACTAACGTCTCCCACCAACCCTTCCCCCCGCCCAAAAAAAACAGACGCCCCTGGATTTTTGTTATATTGATTTTTATTTTATTTTTGAGGGTATAAAAGATTCGGCACAACCGAATGTAACACTCTCACTTGTTTCATATTATTTTGATAAATTTGACAAAGATCCGTCTAGTCCCATTTTGTTGCGGAAGCAAAATATGATCTGTTAGCGACACATAAATCTGTCAAAAAGATTCTAATATGATTTTCTAAGTGTAGGAACAGAACAAGCCCGGCACGACTTTGGCCATAAGATTTGACAGTTAAAAACCGTGACCAGCACGACAAAAAATTAAAACTTATATCATTTTATCTCCGGGTTCTCTCAATCTCCCTCCCTCTCACACTCCAGGGTTGCCGCATTTTCACAACAATTTTTAATTTTTTCATTCACAATGGTGTAACAAACGTACAGTAGTGCCAACTTAATCACATTGACTATTTGAGTTTTTTTTGATAAGCGATTTTTTTCCGTAAAATTACTCTAATTTTATTAAAAGTTGGCACCACTAAAAAAACAGATTTTTTTAATGGTTTAAAATGTAAAAATTTGAAAACGATGAGCCACGAAAAAAGATACCGAATACGGATATCCTACACTTGCGGAAAAATTTGACGCGAGTTTCAAGTAATTTTTTTATTGAAATTCCTCCAATTAAAAAAATTGTTATACCAATCATTAAATTGTAGGTGATTGATTGAAAATTTTTTCAATCAAACATTTTTTTCTATTATGATAAAAAATTTGATAATTTTTTTTTTTTATAGTCAATTAAAATAATGATTGATTTAACAAATGAATTGTAAGCTTACGACAAAATTATGCTCAAAAAATTATATTTTAAAGGTCAAATAAAACAATTTTTATTGTTTAATAAAAATTAATCAGATTTAGAAAAAAAAAGATATTCTAAAACTACTTATGCAAAGGGTTTGCATAACTGAAAAAAACACTTGATAACTTTATTTTTTAGTTCTAATAAATTCAATTCCCAGGGCCGATAAAAGTTTTTATAATACATACGACAGTAAAAGGTTTATAAATATTATTAGCATATATTTCTTTTTTCCCCCTTTCTCCAAACTTATTAGCAATTTTATTGTTAATTTTTACAAATTGAAGTTTTTATTATGTTGTGTACAAATTTTTAGGTTGTTAAAAAACATAAACTCAATTCTCAAAAGGGTCACAATCATTCGGTTTACGATAGTGTTTTATGATTGTTCAATTTTATGAAGGTAGCATAAAGAATAAGATGCCATCAATTTGAAAGGTGTATTAGATGTATTTCCAATGGCAGAACTACACAGATAGAGCATTGTTTCTAAATTGTCTGATGTTTTTTACAAATTTTCTTGATTTTTATACCCTACACCACTTTGGTGCTGAGGGTATAATGATTTTTGTATTTGGGAGTTATTTCATATTTTTCTCCTTGGTTCTTTTTTAACTTTTTCGTAAATAATTTTTTTTGTGCTATTTTCGTTTTGGCATTAATTTATTTGGGACGACCAGCTTTTAAAATGCATCAAATGTTATTGCATACAAATCATCCCTTATTTATCGTTTGAAATTAAGAGTTTAAATATAAATGTCACCTTAATTAACACAAATACATACATAAATGTAAACTCATACATTGTTTAACAATCATAATTTTTTTTGAAATTTGTTTTTAAAAATTTTATGAACGTAACAAAACGTTAACATGACTGTTTTAAAGTTATTTAAAAATCTATAAAAACGATACATATAGTATACTTATGTATGTATGCGTGTAGATTCTACACTGTAGAACATCATTGTATTGACTTTTTATATCCGAAATACATACGCGCGGTATGACAAACTAAAACTCAGAGTTTATGTGGTCATATAATTTGTATTGTATTGTATAACAACCATATAATATTCTCCTGGAATTTGGATTATTTTTGTTGTTTCATTGTTGAATGGATGTATGAGAAGATTAACATTTTATGACACAATTTAATACCGCAGCCAGGAATAAACAACAATCAAATAAACCATATAAATAAGAGTATACCATTTTTTATATGAGTTGATAAGCTTTTGCTTTGTAATGACTAGGGCAGGGATTTCCATTAGGGCTGTCAATCCCGAAATCCCGAATCCCGAAATCCCGGGATTTTTGTCATAAAATGAATCCCGAATCCCGGGATTTTTGAGCTCAAATCCCGGGATTTTTGAAAAATTAAAAATGTATGAGAATTTATCTTTAAAAATACAACAAATTTGTTCAATTATTTTTACACTTATATAACAAATTAAAACTAAAACTTTTTTGAATTTTCAACGTAGCTGGCCACGAATTTTGCTGAGCTGTGAATTCTACCCAGGCTTATTGATTAATAGTCCAACGCACTAACCATTAAGTCATGGAGCCCTTTGACCAAAGTTTGCAGGTTTTGGCGAAAATTTTCTAAAAAATCAAAACTTTGATCGAAGGGCGCCACGGCTTAATTTAATCCGATTGGCCTTAAATTTGTACCACATAAGTTTTAGGTCTAGGAGAATAAAAATTTTCCGGGACGTTCAAAATTGGAAGGAAAACTTTTTGTATAAAAAAAAACGCAGGTCTATTGTATTATATTATTACATTTCCCCTTTAAATGTTATTATATTATTTCAAATTTTCTTTAAATTAGTTTTAAAATTATACCGGCTTTTTTCAGTTCATTGCTAAATATTTAATATTAATAATTATTTGAAAACTGCATAAGTGGCGTATACTTAATTTTTAATTGCCCTTAAATAACAATCTGAATAATAAGATATATTTTTTTTTAATAATTACGTTTTTGCGAAATGGACCCAACGGTTTTCGTGGGAATCAAACCCACGACTCCCTGCTTAATAGGCTAGCACGCTACCACGCTAACTAACACAAGGTAGCCCCTTAATATGCACAATAAATTAGAAACACAAAGTGTCTTTTTTTTTTTGCTTTTATAATCAAAGAAATTTAATCACAAAAAATCCCGGAATCCCGAAAAATCCCGGGATCCCGAAAAATCCCGTGATCCCGAAAAATCCCGGGATCCCGGGATTTCGATTTTCAAATCCCGAATCCCGGGATTTTAAAAAACTGATCCCGTTTGACAGCCCTAATTTCCATGGAAATGCATTTTTTAAAAATTTGATTTCACTGGCCAAAAGGCCAAATTTATTTGTCACCGATTTTTAAAATTTGAACACCATTTTGTAGCTAATATATCCAAATTAAGGTAACCAAAAAATTAGGACAATCTATTTAAAATTGTAGGCGTGGCATGCTGTCAAACTCAACTGTTTTTTTTTATTTCAGAAAAAGGTGATTTTTTCCTATTTTTTATCAAAAATAAATGGTTACTACTCGCAAGTTATCATCGATAATGACTTGCGATATTTTTAAAAGGTTGCTAGGATTGTAGTCTTTAGTTGTTATAAGTGGTCATATCCCTACCCTTTATTTTTAGGGGTGTTCTGACATATTTACTAAAACACTATATTTTTGTCCAATTTCAAATTTAGTGGAATAGAACTTCTGTGGAGAAAGCTGAAAGTGTTCTCTTTAATCCTGTATATACGTTTGAACCCGCCAAAGTTCAACCGGTAGACCACTTTTTTAATTTTAATGAAATTACTCAACAAAAAAAAAAAATACGAATTTCGGTCATTTACGGTGTGTAATGTTTCGAAATATTGGTCTACACTCTAATCAATTTTCATGTAAATTTACCCTGTTTATAGTAGGTAACTTGTCTCCTACTATAAACAGTGTACAAATACACGTTGTGTTTAAAGTGATAGACACAAAGTATGTAAACGTACATATTCATGTGTCTACAAAATGTTTCGGAACAAAAAATGTTTCAATAAATTTTACGGTGTTTGTGTGTAAACATAAATTTTAATTTAGTAAACTTAAAATAGAAATGCCTGAAAATACAAGAAAATTATGTGCATATACATTGAAAATGCTTTTTATAAAACAACCCTAAATCTTTAAAATTCAAATATTAAAAAACAAGAAATGTATTTTTAAATGATGTTTTATTAAAAAATAATAGTTTTAATAAAGACTTAAAACAAACTTATAATTTCATAAAAACGCTAAAACTGCATAAAAAAGTTTAGATTAAACAAATAAACAATTAAATTACCAATGTTGCTGCAAGAATTTTATCTTTTAACTAACGTTAGCTTAGATCTAACAACTTTTCCATAAAAAATGTCCCTGAGTCCGAAAATTTTTCTATAGAAAAGTGTTTCATAATTCGAGAATTATGAAATTTAAACATTTTTTAATCTCAAAAATGTGTCAAATTTTGAGTATTTTTCTTTAGAAAAAGTTTTTCAAAATCTGAGAATTTTTCTATAGAAAAAATGTCTCAGAATCTGAGAATTTTTCTATAGAAAAAATGCCTCAGAATCTGAGAATTTTTCTATAGAAGAAATGTCTCAGAATCTGAGAATTTTTCTATAGAAAAAATGTCTCAGAATTTGAAAATTTTTCTGTAGAAAAAATTTCTAAGAATCTCAGAATTTTTGTAAAGAAAAATGTCTCAGAATCTGAGAATTTTTCTATAGAAAAAATGTCTCAGAATCTGAGAATATTTCTATAGAAAAAATGTCTCAGAATCTGAGAATTTTTCTATAGAAAAAATGTCTCAGAATCTGAGAATTTTTCTATAGAAAAAATGTCTCAGAATCTGAGAATTTTTCTATAGAAAAAATGTCTCAGAATCTGAGAATTTTTCTATAGAAAAAATGTCTCAGAATCTGAGAATTTTTCTATAGAAGAAATATCTCAGAATCTGAGAATTTTTCTATAGAAAAAATGTCTCAGAATCTGAGAATTTTTCTATAGAAAAAATGTCTCAGAATCTGAGAATTTTTCTATAGAAAAAATGTCTCAGAATCTGAGAATTTTTCTATAGAAAAAATGTCTCAGAATCTGAGAATTTTTCTATAAAAAAAAGTCTCAGAATCTGAGAATTTTTCTATAGAAAAAATGTCTCAGAATCTGAGAATTTTTCTATAAAAAAAATGTCTCAGAATTTGAAAATTTTTCTGTAGAAAAAATTTCTAAGAATCTCAGAATTTTTGTAAAGAAAAATGTCTCAGAATCTGAGAATTTTTCTGTAGAAAAAATGTCTCAGAATCTGAGAATTTTTCTATAGAAAAAATGTCAAGGAAAAAAAATTAGATAAAATTAAATGGCGATATGAAACCGTTTACCGGATTTTAAATTTTTTTAGATATTCGAATTCAGCGCATCAAAATAAATATGACGTATCGCAGGACTTTTTTAAAATCTTCAAAAATCTAAAGCTTATTGCGCCTGGATTAACTATTGATCGGGTTCACATTACATTGCAGAAAATCAAAAGTGCCATGGTCTACCATTTGTTGGCTGTGTTTTCCCCAATTTCTATAAACAACATGAAAAATAAATCAGTTTTAGAATTTAGATAAAAATATTAGTGAAAAAAATTTACCATTTTCGAGGGATACCAATTTTTGTTAAAAGCATTGCACCAGTTTTATCTCTTTTTTATGGAACTCCAAAAACCTCCAGAATTTCATTGGTTTTTTTAATATTTTGTCCGTTTTTATTCGTCTTTATGTTATTTTTAAAATTATTTGATATTTTGTTTTTTATTTTAATAAAAGTTTTGACAATTTCCATAATACTATGTTAAATTATGTACGATTACATATTTTGTGTCTGAAACAAATTTTACATAGAAAAATTGTATATTTAAAGTGAAACTGCTTATTATTTTATAAACATGTTTCACAACACACAATGTACTACACTTTGTGTGTATCTTTTACAAATAAAACACAACGTGTTTACATTTGCGCATTTTCTGTAAATATACATGAAAATTTACTATCTTGATAATAGTAAAGTTACATGCATTTTTTAGAGTGTAGGTCCCCAAAAAGTGATAGTTGATTGATTCTAACAAGAAAAGTCTCCCTAGTGTCACCCGCAGATCTTTATGGAATTGGTTTTATTTTGTAGAGCAGAAAAAATAAAGGGACACGTATTTTTTTTTAGCGGCCCAAATTCATATTTAGGGGGTAAAAAGGAGGGGGGAAGACAAGGCCATTTTTTATTTTTTTTCATTTGTCTCCTATATTATGCAAAGAAACCTGGTCATGTTCATGCGCGGGTACAAGGGGGGGGGAAAAGGGGAAATTTCCCCCCCCAGACCAAATTTCGAAAAGAAAAAAAAAAGGAAAAAAAGAAAAAAAGAGGAAAAAAAAAAGAAAAAAGAGAGAAAAGGAAAGAAAAAGAAGAAAAAAAGAAAGTAGGAAATTTTCGAAAAAAATTTTGAAGTCCAAAAATTTTTCATAGAAAAAAATCTGAAAATTTTAAAATGAAAAATTTTTTAAGGAAAAAGTGAATCAATCTGAAAATTTTCTGTGAAAAATATCTGTCAATCTTATTATGAATTTTTGCATAAACAAATTACTTAGAATATGCTTTTTTTGTTTAGAAAAATGTGACAGGATCTTAATTTGGTTTATATAAAAAGTGTTCTACATAGCAATAAAAAAAAATATCATAAAATCTTAAAAATGTTGATAGTCGAAGATTTGTAAAACTATTTAAAATTTTTTTTCTAAAGAATAAACTCTTTCTAAATAACAAATTTTCAGAATCTGAGACCTTTTTTAAGTGAAAAAGGTCTCAAAGCTTATTTATAGGAAAAAGATCGCAGAAGAATTTTTCTATGGGAAAAAAGTCCCAGAATTTCAGAATTTGAGATCTTTTTAAGTGAAAAAGGTCTCAAAACTTATTTATAGGAAAAAGGTCGCAGAAGAATTTTTCTATGGAAAAAAGTCTCAGAATTTCTGAATTTGAGATTTTTTTTAAGGAAAAATGTGTCAGAATCTGATTCTTTTTTAAGAAGAAAAAGGTCTCAAAGTCTGAGACTTTTTATTGTTGAAAAATAGTCTCAGAAGTTGAAACTAATTGAATTGGTAAAAGGTCGCAGAATCTGAGACTTTTACAACGGGAAAAAGGTTTTAAAATCTAAGACTTTTTTATAGGAATAAGGTCTTATAATCTTAGAAAAATGTCTCAAAATCTTAGACTTTCTCTATAGGAAACAGGCCTCCGAATCTGTGACCTTTCGATAGGAAAAAGGTCTTAAAGTCTGAGACGTTTTGTATAGGAAGAACATTTCCTAATCTATGACTTTTTCTATAGGAAAGTGTCTTACACTCAAAAAAAAAAACCTTGCAAAGTTACCAAAAAATCTCGTGATTTTACGAGGCTATTCTCGTAAAATAAGACGTAGGTAAAATTCTCGTAAAATTACGAGGATTTCCTCGTAATTTTGAATGCGCCAAAAATTGGTAAAATAACCAATTTTATTGGTAAAAATAATGTTTTAAAACTGGAAAAATACAAAAAAAATGGTAAACTTACAAGAAAAAATGGTAAATATGTTTAAAAAAATCGTAAATTTACAAACCAAAATGGTAAATTTACAAAAAAAAATTTGGTAACATAAATCTACGTAATAAAATCATTTTTGTAAAATAACTGTTAATTTTTCAAAATTTTTTCAACTTTTTTTTAAATATTTTTCAAGAAAAAAAAAAATTTACAAAAAAAAAATTGTTTTTTTTTTTCGATAAACAATTAATCCTCGTATAACATAATTTTTGTAAATTACAGTTTTTTTTGTAATTCAACTAGAATCCTAGTAATAAAAACTTTGTTGTAAAATTACAGTTTTTTTTTGTAAAATAACCTTTCAAAATGGTAGAATACAATTACGAAAATAAACTTGTAAAATTACCAAAAAAACTGTAGTTCTCGTTTGAGCAAAGTACAAGATTTTTTGTTAAAAAACAAGGAAAATTGTTAAATATTGGTAGAACGGGATTACAAGGCATTTTACCAGGCGTTTTACCAGTTTATTTTTTTGAGTGTAGATTTCAGAATCAGAAAAAGGTGTCAGAATCTGTCACTTCTTCTTTAGAGAAAAAGTGCCAGAATTTTAAACTTTCTATATAAGAAAAAGCTCTCAGAATCTGAGACTTTTTCTTTAGGAAAAATGTGTGAGAATCTGAGCCTTATTCTTTAGGAAATAGATCTCAGAATTTGAAACTTTTTCTTTAGGAAAAAGGTTTTAGAATCTGAGACTTTTTCTATAGAAAAAAGGTCTCAGAATCTAAAATTGTTTCAGTACGAAACAAATCTAATAATAAGAGACCTCTCTATAGGAAAATGTCTCAGTAATGCTTTATAATATGAGACTTTTTCTATAGTAAAATGTCTCAGAATCTGAGACTTTTTCTGTGGAAGAAAATTCTTAGAATCTAAAAATAGATTCTGAGACATTTTTCGTTAAGAAGAAGTCTTATATTCTGAGAAATGTACCCTATAAAAAAAAAAATCACGAAAAATTTCTGAAAATCTGATATTTTCTATGTAGGAAGAATTTCTTCTATTAAATTCTCAGATTTAGACTCCTCTTATGTATACGAAAAATATACAATTTTCTTTTAAAAATCCGAAAATTTTTCTATACGAAAATAGTCTCAGATTCTGAGACATTTAGTCTTATATTCTGAGATATTTTCCCCATAAAAAATAAATTTTTCATGAAAAATTTCTCAACATCTGATGTTTTCTATGTAGCGAGTATTTCTTCTATCAAAAAATTCTCTTCTTATGTATACGAAAAATATAAAATTTTCTTTTAAAAAAATTAAAAAAAATGGATCTAAACGAAATATGATCATTAAGGACAAACCTTATTCGGCAAGAACTAATAAATTTGATGATTTTATAGCTTTCCCATCACTTTTTTTTTGTAAAAAAAACGTATCCCTGTTTTTGCTCGTCAACAAAGGAGAATTTATGATTTTTTTTCGAAGTAAAAAAAAATTTTTCCCCCCCCAGACCCAAAAGCTGTACCCGCCACTGGTCATGTTACATACCAAATGAAAGGTCTTTGGAAAACCTATCTACGTGTGCTAAGAACGTGTCCAAACATGCACAACTTTTCGTAATATTGAGTAAAATACCAAAGTTTTAGGACATTTTTGTTAATAAGTCGAAAAATATTAACTTCATCGGCCCCTTGTTAGCACCACGAGATAGGTATTATATTTAATACCTTTAATCTGATACCACACATGCCTAATTTTGTTTAAATATGTTTAATTTTAAATATGCGTAAATCGTAAATATGCGTAGATTGTTTAAAAATGCGTAAATCGTAAAAAACTGAAAAAACTCAATTTCCCCCATACAAATCGACCCCCCTAAAAATAAGTTTGGGCCGCTATAAAAAAATACGTGTCGAATTAATTTTCGTTCTTAACAACATATCCAAATTTCATGAATATCGGAGGGAGAGACTTCCCTTGTAAGTCATTTTAGCGATTTCCGTCTATCCATCCGTCCGTGAGTCCGTTCGTATGTCCGTTTGTTACTTATGGTCTTGGGCTGATTAAGTTCTGAAATCTGGACATTCGGATCGGGGGGAAACAAGTTCCCCCTTAAAGAACTTAGCCAACTACTGAAAATAAAGTAATTTTTAACTGTTTTTGTACTTTTGCATAGCAAATGAAACTTTTTTATGCGAGAAGAAGCTCAAATTCCTGGAGTTGGATCCAGAGGACTGGAAAATGTAATTTGTTTTGGTCCGCCCATTTTGTGGGCGTGAAAAACAATATTTAAAATAATGGTAAAATTTTATAATTATAGTGCAAAAAGCATAATAAATGAATTAGTAATTTTGACGACATAGTGGCCCGGCCGACACGACGCCCCCCCCCCCCCCCCAAAAAAAAAAAGACCTGTTAATTTTTTTAGTAAATTAGAAAATTGAAAGCAACAAATAAAACAAAAATTTGTAGTAATTGCAAAATTTTTCTGTTACTATTACTAACTTTTTTTGAGTGTAAAAAATTAACAAATTTGATAAAAAAAATTGATAAACGGTTAATTTTTCAGTAATAATGCAAAATTTTCAGTTGATTTTACCATTTTTTTTTTGAGTGTAAACATTTTTTTGAGTGTTAACATTAAAAAAAAATTCCAATTATTACGAAAAATTTTTATATTTATTATAAAAATCCAGATATGAAATTTTTTAATAAATAAAAATAACATATTTGCACGCTAAAAGCTAAAAAAATCTAAAGTTCAACTTTGACCTTCAATTCCTTAAAAAGCACTTAACCAATTTTAATGAAACTAAAACTGAGGCAAGTTTAAAATATTCTGATCCGTTCAAAATTTACAGAATTTTGGCCAATGAAAACTGATTTTAAGCCCCTGTGCGGTAGTCTTAAAACGATATCGAACAATTATCTTTCCGAATATAGCAATCCATCAGATCGTAAATATTCGAAAAACTCGCGATTTTATTTCATTATTAGGAGGACATTATTTTGTAGTAAAAATTGTAAACTTTTCGAATATGATAGTTAAAAAAAAATGCAAAGGGGTAAAATTTTTGAAAAATGCACTTCAAAACTGCATTTGCATTTAAAATGCATTTTTGAAGCACCAAAATTTTTGCGGTAATTATATGCGAAAAATAGACAAAAATACCTTTCTAATGTGCATAAAAACAATAAGATACGATTACTACTTTTGAAAATATAACGGTTTATAAACATGTCTTTTTACATGATTTTGGTATAATTTAAAAAATAAAAATTTTTATAAGGGAAACTTGAGGAAGTATTTTTAAAAAAAAATATTAAAAATAGCATACATTCTCGGTCCATTGTAATGAAAACATTTTTTTGTAGCAAAAATTCTAAATTTTCCAAATATGCTACACTCTAATTAAAATGATTTCAGTTTCCTACTATAAATTGGGTAAATTAACACAAAATGTGTAGTTGTACCAAAAAATTATTAGAAATTTACACATTTATAGTAGTATATTATTTGAATTTGTTGAAATTTATCCAATTTATAGTAGGAAACTGGACTAATTCGTTTAGAGTGTAATTAAAAAAAAATTAAAAGGGGTAAAAGTTTCGCAAAATGCACTTCAAAACTGCATTTGCATATAAAATGCACTTTTAAACCACCAATATTTTTTCATTATTTTTTTATTAGAAATTAAAATAGACTTACATACCATTCGAATGCGCTATAGATTGTTAAAATGCGATAAGTAGTTTAGAAAATACAGCTGCTCAAAGTTACACAGATTTTGCATTTTTTTTTGACTTTTTTAAAAACGAAAATCGTGAATAAAATCGCGAGTTTTTCGAATATTTTCGATCTGATGAATGAAATTTGAAATTGGCTCCATAGAGTATCTGTATGAAAAAAATAACAAAAATCGGAAGACCCTCGGTCAAAAAATGCCTTAAATTACCAAATTTTTGGTGGAATGGACGATATATATTTCCAAATTTTAAGTGCATATTTTTGCATATATGTATTAGCAAAAACGTAAATTTAAATTTATTTGTTTGAAAAATTATTGTAAATTTAAAAAAATTATTTTAAAAAACCAAATTGTTTTATATTTTTTTTAGATTGTCTTAATTTCTTAAAAAAATTTTGCCTTTAAGTTAATATTAAATCCTGGAATTATTTTGAGTTTTTTAAGAAGTTTTTCGTTAAAAAACATTTTTGTTGGCACATATATTTGATGTTTTTGTGCATATTTTTGGTTTTTTTAGTGCATTTTTTAGATTTTTTTTGCGCATGAAAATCGCAGCCCTAGTACTTACTGACTTGTTATTGCTCTGCAAAATTTGAACAATAACAAGCTGAGTTTATTGTTTATAAAACCGTGTTAAATTTTTTTTTATGAAATTATCCATTAAATACAAATTGTTGTATTTTGCTTTTTTTCTTTTACAACATATTTTAAAAATTTATGTTTAATTTAATGGCCAATCTAGCTAAACTGCAAAAAAAACGTTAAAACAAAAATATTTATGAAAAAGCATGTTTTTGCCTGCATATTTATGGTTTAATTTTATTTTCTTGGCTGTATTTTGTCATCGTCCAAAAAAAATAATGAGAACAATATGTTGGGTAAGTTTAGGTGGTTAAACCCATCTCGGAGTACCGTACTTCAAGTTCATTTGAAGAATTTTTAAGCTACCTACAAATTTGTAGGTAGCTTAAAAAAGATATCAAACGGGTAATAAGTATCACTTTGCTTTTGCCTTTTATACAATAAAAATCAATCATATTTAATAAATTTCACTACTATATTGCAAATGTTTTGGGTAACGTTACTTACAGTTTTGAATTAAAATAGGTGTTCGAGTTCGAATCTCAGCTTTGTTAACCTTAGAGCTTTTTTCAAAGTCTTTTGCTGTTTGATTCATCATAAAATGTTTGTTTCCATCCCTTTTTTTGTGCATACTTCATGATAAACTTATCATACCTTGTAGTGCATCCAGTGTGTCGTAGAAAATAATGTCTAAAATATATGCCAAATGTTTTGTTACGGTAGCTGCATATTTTAAGTTTTGTTTTTCTATACCCGTAGTTTTGTTGCCAATAAAATAAATCATTTTTTCAAAACTGTTTTTCCTAGACAGTAAGATAAAAAAAGATTACATACTATTAAATTTTTAATAAATTTTTCGCAAATTTTGTTTCTGGACATGCGGTGTTTTAAAGATCTCTGGTCAAGAGCGACTGTGCCTACAATCTCTCTATTATTTTTTCTCTCTATTTATTTACAACTCATTTTTTAATAAATGCAACCTAACCGAGAACTGGTATCAATGACCGTCGTCTCGTTGTAGCGAAAAAACCAAGGGTTCAAGTGGGAATCGAACCCACGACCCCCACGTTGAAAGGCTAGCACGCTACCAGCTAGCCTACGGGAGCCCCTCTGTGCCTACAATCTAAAAAAATGAGTCCAGTTTCCTACTATACATAAATTGGGTAAATTTTAACAAATTCAAATAATATGCTTCTATAAATGGCGTAAATTTCCAATAATTGTAATTTTGTGTAATTTTACCCAATTTGTAGTAGGAAACTGAAATCATTTTGATTAGAGTCCAAAAACTCGCGATTTTATTCGCGATTTTCGTGTTTTAAAAATCTCCGATGATCAAATTCTGATTAATTTTTATTAAAATAAAAATTGTTTTATTCGACCCTGAAAATATTATATTTTGAGGATGTTTATTCTGGCTCGAGGTTATTATTTTCTTTACTAATAAAAACCATGATATAGCATAATTTTCAAGAAAATATTTATTTTTTTTTATTTATGTTGGTCATTTTTGCAAGACTTAATCGGCACGTGTTTCGAAATTTGTCAGATTCCATTGTCAAGATTATTTAGCAAAAATAGAAACGATTTACTACAAAGTAGCAAACGAGTCTAATGACAAATCATTAGTGCACAAACTAAAATATTAGTACATTTTCGACTCTATCCACAATGGGAATCAAAAAGACGAAGAAATTGTACAATACTAGTAAAGCAACAATTGTCAATAACCAACAAAAATATTAAAAATATTTTACATATGATAGTCCATTGGACTACAACAATATGTTATTTGTTGTTGTGAATGAAAAATACCATATTAGGGTTATTCATCACTATGGCGCGCCAACCATTATGTTCAAATTCTGATTTATTTTTATTAAAATAAAAATTGACAATGGAATCTGACAAATTCCGAAACACGTGTCGATTGAGTCTTGCAAAAATGACCAACATAAATAAATTTAAAACGAAAAAATAATTTTCTTGAAAATTATGCTAGGAGAATATCATGGTTTTAATTAGTAAAGAAAATAATGACCTCGAGCCAGATTAAACGTCCTCAAAATAATCTCCGATGATTTTATTTAATGGATTATATGAAAATAGTAAAAATAAATTTAGAAAAATTAAAAATCTCATTTGTTTATAAATTCTCAAAACCCAAACCAAATCAAAAAAGAAAAAAAGGAAAAGGAAGGAAAAAGAAAGAAAAAAGAAAATAAAGAGAAAAGAGAAAAAAGAAGTAAGAATTCAGTTTCTAAAAAAAAATCCAAAGGGAAATCACTTTGAAATCCAATTTTTTTTTTTTAGAAAGAAATCTACACATTCATAAAGTAAAAATCTAAAAATTTTTATATGGAAAATCTGAAAATTTTTAAAGGAAAAATGTGACTAAATCTGAAAAATTTTTGTGAAAAAATATCTGTTAATTTGAATGTTCTTTTTACGAAGAAAAATTTTCTTTGGGAAAAATTGGTGTGAACGTAACAATTTTGGTATACAAAAATTACTTGCAATTAGACTTTCTTGTAGGAAAAATGTATCAGAATCTGCGACGTTTTCTTAAAAATATTTCTCAGAATCAGAGACTTTTTCTATAGTAAAAATGTCACAGAATCAGAGACTGTTTTTGTAGAAAAAATTTTAGACTTTTTCTAAAGGAAAAATTTTTCTCAGAACCTTAAACATTTTCTATAAGAAAAATATCTCAGAATCAGAAACGTTTTCTAAGTATAAGAAAAATGTCTCAGAATCTGAGATTTTTTTCTATAGGAAAAATTTCTCTGAATCTGAATCTTTTTATGCAGGAAAAATGTCTCAGAATCTGAGAGTTTTTCAATAGGAAAAATATCTTAGAATCTGAGACTTTTTCTATACGAAAAGTGGGTAAAAATCAGTAGAATCTGAGACAAAAATCGCAGAATCTGAGACCTTATCGATCGGAAAAATACCTAAGAATCTGACACTTTTTCTAAGAAAAAATGTCTCAGAATCTCTGAACTTAATACTTATTTTATAGGAAAAGGGTCTCAGAATATAAAACTTTTTGATAAGGAAAAAGTGTCAAAATCTGAAAATTTTTCTGTTAAAAAAAAAATTTAGTAGTTAATTTTTATTCTATTGGAAGAAGGTCTCAAAATCAAAGACTTTTTGGATAAGAAAAAAGTCTTTAAATCATAGGCTTTTTCTATAGGAAACAGGTCTAAGATTTAGGATTCTTTTCTTTCGGAAAAAGTGCCAGAATCTTGGACTTTTTCTATAAAAAAAGTATCAGATTTTGAGAATTTTTTTAAATGAAAAGCCGTCTTAGTGTATGAGACTTTCTATAGGAAAGGGTCTCAAAATATGTTAGAATCTAAAAAATTTTTCCTATACAAAAAAACATTTATTTTAGAAAAATTCAAAAGTTCTCAGACAAATGTGTTACATATAATCTGAGACTTTTTCTATGTATTAAAAATGTAAAATAATGTTTTAAAACAAATAAAACAAGTAAGAAAGTTATAGTCGGTCAAGACCGACCATATGATACCCTGCACCAGTGTTTTCCGGAAAAAGGGTTCCAAGTCCAAACATGGACCGACTGTATCTGTCTTTTGTTAGATCTTTATTTAGTGTAGAAAACACACACAGATCAATTTTAAGTGGAATTGGTTTATTTTTTTTGTCAATAGAACAATTTAACTGAATATCGGTCGAAATTTTTATATGGGGGACTAAGTCCAAAAATGGTCCAATTATATTCCGATTTGATAAGGTTGCTAAAGTACACGTTTAGTACCTAAAAATAATTTTTTTATCAAATATTTCCATTTTTATGAATTTTGAGGGAATTATGTGAATATCGGGAAGGTGGTTTGTATGGGGACTACCAGAAGGACTTACCCGATTCCTTTGAAATTTGGAATGGTGATTTGTGCATACAAAACTTGATTATTTGCTGAATTTCAAAGCGATATCTATTATAATACGGTTATTAGGGTCATTAAAGCCGAATCCAAAGGGGGCGTTTGAATGGGGGCTAGGTCTTAACATGGACCGATTTTCTCCAATTTCAATAGGCTTCGTCCTTGGGCCAAAAGATGCTTAAGTTTCAAATTTCAGGTCAATTGATTGAAAATTGCGACCTGTATCGTGCTTAAACCGATAGATGGACAGACGGACGGACGGACGGACGGACAGACGGACGGACGGACGGACATCGCTAAATCGACTCAAAAAGTTATTCTGAGTCGATCGGTATACTTGAAGGTAGGTCTAGGACCAATATTTTGGGTAGTTACAAACATCAGCACAAACTCAATATACCCTGTACCACAGAGTGGTGTAGGGTATAAAAATGATCTAAACTCCAATATGATCATGAAAAACAAATCTCCATTTAAGAAGGGTTCTCACGTGCGTGCATGAGCGAGAGAAAATTTAAAAATCTTGCGTAATTAAAATTTTTCCTTCTTGAGCATTCGTGATCGTCGAAAAACTCACTCACAATCCCATTCTTTATTTTAAATGTTTCTTAAGAGTTAATATTACTCATTAGACTGCCCAGAAAAAAAGCGAAGTTTTTATTTTCTTGGGGGATACCTGCAAATTTTGTTCCTTTTTGTGCAAAAAAATTTCGGTTTTTTTTTGGGATTTTTAAAATAATATCTAGAGGTCGCGATCTCGCGTTTTATAACGATTTATTTTTTTTGAGTTTTTTATTATTTTAAATTGTTAAATATGATTAATATGATAAAATATTAATAATTTCAGACAAAAAAAAAATTAAATTAAAAATTAAATATCGCTCATTCCATGAGATGTCTCCCAGCATCTAATCAAATGTTCCTTAATTTATTTGAAATTTTGCACACATGAACACTATGAAGCCATTAAAATAAATCAGTTGTTAGTTCCGAGAAAATCCGTGAATTCGCGAATATATTCGCGTTCGCGAATTCGTGGATTTTCGCGAAACTAAAAACGAATTTATTTTAATTGCTCCATAGTGTACCTGTGTGCGAAATTTCAAATAAATTAAAGAACATTTGATTAGATGCTGGGAGACATCTCATGGAATGAGCGATATTTAATTTTTAATTTAATTTTTTTTTTGTCTGAAATTATTAATATTTTATCATATTAATCATATTTAACAATTTAAAATAATAAAAAACTCAAAAAAAATAAATCGTTATAAAACGCGAGATCGCGACCTCTAGATATTATTTTAAAAATCCCAAAAAAAAACCGAAATTTTTTTGCACTAAAAGGAACAAAATTCGCAGGTATCCCCCAAGAAAATAACAACTTGGTTTTTTTCTGGGCAGTCTATTACTCATACTCATTAGGGTGGTTCTTAAAAATCAAAAGTTGGATTTCTGCACGGGACGCCCCCTCAGTTTATTAAGATTCATAAAAAAGTAATACCAAAATTTTTTCAAAATTTTCGAAAAGGTTCTTAAGGTCGCACCGGGCTCTTGAAGTTCGGGACCTTGAGCAAAATAGACATTTTTGAAAAAAAAAATTTTGTAAAAAAAAAAATTAAATAAATCATTATGAAACCGGTTTTGTTTAACAATTGACCCTTAGTACTTAATTAAAAATTTATAGATTTTTCGGACATAGTTAACCCTTTACTATGTAAGGTCAAAAAAATGTCGTTTTTTTGAGATAACTCTAGTGTTTGGGAATTCCCGGACTTATCAATTTCCCGGGAAACGGGAAAAAAATAATTTATTTCCCGGGATTCCCGGGAATCCCGGGAAATATTCATTATTAATATACATAAATCATAAAAAACATTAAAATTTTACCAACTTTCTATTAAAAACAGTTTTATTGTTCTGCTTCGGCAGAACATATACTAAAATTGGAACGATACAGAGAAGATTAGCATGGTCCCTGCGCAAGGATGACACGCAAAATCGTGAAGCGTTCCACATTTTTAGGGGGCCCTGTAGGCTAGTTGGTAGCGTGCTAGCCTATGAAACAGGGGGTCGTGGGTTCGATTCCAACCAAAACCCTTGGTCGATTTCGCTACAACGAGACGACGGTCATTGTTACCAGTTCTCGGTTAGGTTAAAATTATTTAAAATGAGTTGTAAATAAAAATTGGAAAAATAAATAAAAACTGATCATTGGATCAAATTATTATTAAAAAAAAAAAATAATGCAACTTTTCCCCCACAAAAAAACGCAAAAAATAGCAAAAAAAAAATAAAACTGCGTTATTCGAGCAAAAACTAATAAAGTTGACAGCACTTTTAATATTTGTTCTGGAAATGTAAATTCTAGGTTCAAAATTTTTATATATTTTTGACAGTCTTAGCAAAATTATCATTAACCGATGTAAATTTTTTGAATTTTTGAAGTTTTTTCATGATATTGTCATACTTTTTACACTTGGTCAGTTTTCCTATGAATATATATTAGCACTGTTCTTCCAAATAGAAAAAATACAAAAAATAGCAAATGTAATTATACCTGTATGTAAAAAAGATATTAAAAATTAAATTAAAATAAACATTTTTTTATGTAAAATGGTCTATTTTATAAAATTCCCGGATTTCCCGGGAAAAATTAAAAAAATTCCCGGGAATTCTCGTCAGTCCTTTCCCGGGAATTCCCGGGAAATACGACCCGGGAATTCCCGGACCCCAAACACTAGATAACTCCCAAAGACACAATTTCATGGATTTTAAAATTTTATTCCCATAATTTTAAAAATGTTCAAGTTTTATTGCACAATTTTATTAAATACATCTTGGAGAATCCATGTTTAATTTTGGGTATTTTTCGCTCTTTCCATTTAGCAGATGTAGCGATTTAATTTTGAGCGATTTTCAAGAAAATGCGTTTTTTCAACCATTATGGTGTATTCTTTTGCTTTGACCAACATTTTGAGAAAAATTAACTTAAGTTCAGTTGAATGTTGTTCCCATTGACCTTTATTGCACAGTTTTGAAATTTTACTAGTCCAGGACATTTTTAACCCATATTTACCGACGGCCAAGACGCTAAAAAACGAAATTTGACTTTATTACAAAAAATTATTGAAAGTAATTAATAAAAAGCTTTATTTAGTCATAAAAGCTTAGTATTGAATTAGTTTTACACAGAAAATCATATATCCGTGTCTACCAAAGACCAAAAAGGCTTATTTGGTCGCCATGCCAAATGCCGTCTATTGTCGCTCAGACAAAAAAATGGGTATTTTAACCTTTGGTTAATAAAGGTTAATGATTTCATTAGTAAAAATAAATAAGTACTCATCTTTTATGATTAAATAAAACTTTGCATTAATTACTTTCAGTAATTTTTGTAATATAGTCAAATTTCGGTTTTTAGCCACTTGGCCGTCGGTCAACATGGGTTAATAATGTCCTGGACTAGTAGCATTTGTAATAAAGGTCAAATGGAAGAATATTTACTTGAACTTTAGTTACTTTTCCCCAAAATGTTGGTCAAAGCAAAAAAATAAACCGTAATGATTGAAAAAACGCATTTTCTTGAAAATCGCTAAAATTAAATCGCTACATGTGCTAAATGGAAAGAGCGAAAAATACCCAATATTAAACATTGATTCTCCAAGATGTACTTAATAAGATTGAATAATAAAACTTGAAGATTTTTAAATTTATGGATAAAAAATTTGTAAAACCATGAAATTGTGTCTTTGGGCATGATCTTAAAAAAACGAAATTTTTTTTGTCCTTTCGTAGTAAAGGTTTAACTATGTCCGAAAAATTTATAAATTTTTAATTAAATACTAAAGGTCAATTGTTAAACAAACCCGGTTCCATAGTGATTTATTTAAATTTTTTTTTACAAAAAAAAAATTTTTTCAAAAAAGTATATTTTGCTCCAGGGCCCGAACTTCAAGAGCCCGGTGCGACCTTAAGAACATTTCCGAAAATTTTGAAAAAATTTTGGTATAACTTTTTCATGAATCTTAATAAACTGAGGGGGCGTCCCGTGCAGAAATCCAACTTTTTTGTTTTTAAGAACCACCCTAATACTCATGTGTAATATACCCCATTATTGTAAAATATAAGCATTGCGCCACGATCAAAATTTTTTTTCTCGAAAACAATGCAAAAAACATCTCTGAAAATTTCCGAACATAAAATTCCGAAAATAAAATTCCGGCATGTTTTTTGATAAATAAAGTTAAGTTTAAATTTAAAAAAATCAGAACTTCTTGTGAAAGCTATCCAGTTTATATTTTTTAATCGATAGCCCATACAAAAATCTACAAAAAAAACTTTTATTTGTTATTTATTTGTTTTTATGTGTTTCATTAAATTTGTATAAATATTGAAACTGTTTCTTTATCTTATATTAATATGGAAAAAATGCCGATACTTTAAATATTTGACCAAAGCCCGCTTTTTGAAAAAAAAAACAAATTTTATTTGTGTTATTTAATAATGCCCTAAGCGAAAATACTCTGAAATTGATTTCATATTGGCACATCACTTTTTTTTTTGGCTGAGTATTTGGTGTGGAATGCTTCGTATGTAAATAGTATAGAATGGGGAGGGTTGGCAATTAATTGTAGAATGCTCTTGTGTTAAAGGACAAAATCGGCTGCAGTTGTGCAGCAAATCTACTGATTTTGATAAAATTTATGTTTATTTGTTGATTGTTCAATTCTCTAGTACTTTTCGCAGCCATTTTTTTTTTTTAATTTTGACAAAATTATATTTTTAATGCAAGAAGAAACGTAAATTTTTGGCATTTTTTAACTTTACATTAGCATAACTTCAACAAAAATATATTTTTCAAAAAATGGCCACGGTAAATACTTCAGAATTTAATAATTTACAAATAATTTTTTTTTTATCAAAATCGGTTTTGTATTTTTTTCTGTACAACTGCAGCCGATTTTGTCCCTTAATAAAAAAAAAACACTTTTACAAACAGAAAAAAAATGTTCCGAATATCCAACTGAAATTCAGTTAATACAACTAAAAATTGGTTGATACATTTGTATATAGGTCATCTCAATTGAATTTCAGTAGTATCAACTAAAATTCGGTTGTTACAGCAGACATTAAATTGAAACAGTAACAAAATTCAGTTGTCACTTCAAAAAATTGGTAGCGACAACCGAATTATGAGTTGATACAACTAAAACATTCTATTGGAAACTTATTTCTCTGTGTGTAGTGTTTTATACATTGTAGAGGGTATTTATGGATTTCGAATTTAATTTTTTATTAGTTTTTTTTTAATTTGTTACTTTCACTATTTATAAAATACACGGTTATAATGTATTTAAAATATTACTGTATTTAACATTTTTAAAATACAAACAATATATGTAAATAAAAGCAAATTTTAATAACATTAACATGTTTTATTATTAAATTATAATAATGTCATTAACCCTTGTCTATTGTACAATGAATGTACATTATTAAGTGTAGTAATGGTATTGAATACAATAATGTGTTAATTTAATTATTTATAAACAAAAAATACATGCATATATTCATGCATATGCATTAGGGTGTTTTTTTTTTATTTTTTTGGAATTTCGAGGAGCGCGCAGCGGATTTTTGTTTCATTTGATGTTAAAATAATTGTGTAAAAATTTGAGCTAAATCGGATAAAATTAACCCGAGGCGCAAGGAGGTCAAAGTTTCGAGAAAAAGCCAAAATGGCCAAATTTTTAAAAAACTTTAAAAAATGTAAATTTTGTAGAAATAAAAAAAATAAAATATTTTTTATTTAACTTTCTTGCAATAATACTCAGAAAAAATTATCTTTACTTTTTATGACGGCAGTAACACTTTCAAACATGAAATACAAAAATTACCATGCATTTTGGGGGGTACCTGATATGAGTGTTTTCGATTTTTTGAAAATTTTATTAAACAAAAAAATTAAATCTTACTATTCTATAGCAATGGATTATTAAATACATCCTAAGGCTTAAATATTTAAAAAATTGGGGATATCCATCGACTCAATTTTTTTTTGGAGTCATTTGACTCCTTGAAATCCGCAAAACTCAAATGACTCCAAAAAAAAATTGAGTCGATGGATATCCCCAATTTTTTAAATATTTAAGCCTTAGGATGTGTTTAATAATCCATTGCTATAAAATAGTAAGATTTAATTTTTTTGTTTAATAAAATTTTCAAAAAATCGAAAACACTCATTTCAGGTACCCCCCAAAATGCATGGTAATTTTTGTATTTCATGTTTGAAAGTGATACTGCCGTCATAAAAAGTAAAGATAATTTTTTCTGAGTATTATTGCAAGAAAGTTAAATAAAAAATATTTTGTTTTTTTTATTTCAACAAAATTTACATTTTTTTAAGTTTTTTCAAAATTTGGCCATTTTGGCTTTTTCTCGAAACTTTGACCTTCTTGCGCCTCGGGTTAATTTTATCCGATTTAGCTCAAATTTTTACACAATTATTTTAACATCAAATGTCACAAAAATCCGCTGCGCGCTCCTCGAAATTCCAAAAAAAAATAAAATAAAAAACCACCCTAATATGCATGCATTATCATGCAAATGCATAATGCAATAAAAATTATACCTACACACATACATACCAATAAATAAATAAACAAAGTAAAGAGACTAACATAAACATATGAGCAGAGATTTAAAGAGTAAATACTTTTTTAATGAATTTCTAAAATAATGAGAAACTTTTTAAAGGGAATTTGTAGTAAATCCTAAAAATATATCAATTTGACAGGTTTGGATTATTAAAACATTACTTAGGATTTAAAAATAGTGCTAAGCTAGGTCGAATTCCTTAAAGACTCTGTAAAAAATAATAATAATAATGATTTAATAATAAACTTAACTACATGCAGCAGGTGTTTTGAGGTTTATATACATAAAATCATTATGTATTAACAAAAAAATTGAAAAAAAATATATATTTTTTTTTAATTTAAATGACAAAGGCTTATAATCTGTATTATATTGCAATAAAAATTAATAATACAAAAACAATTTAAATCTTTAAAAGGGAAATGCGATTTTAATCTCTTTATCTATAATCACATTTAAAACCATCTTATTAAAACGTAGCACCTTAACAAGATACCGACAGACATACCTTTGCCAAAATCTCTACATTTCATTTAGAAAATCAACAATATTTTCTCATTATTCTTGATTTTTCTTTTAGTAGAATCATTCTCCCTTTTTTCCTGTTTTGGCAGTGCTGTTCCTTGTATCCATACATAATGATGATGTCAAATGAGGTTGAATTCCTTTAAAGATAAAGCAATGAAAAGACAAAAAATCTGAATTTATCAATCACTAAAGATATAAATCTTTTTGTTTTTTTTTTTCTTATTTATTCCTGTATTTATTGTAAAGGAAAAAGTAAAATAGACAGACAGACAAAACACCACAAAAGCAAACTCATCAACTTTTAATTAGTTGCAATTTGTAACACTAACGTTCAAACGTCTTAAATGTTATACCGCCACTACAGACATACACACACACACACATCAACAGTTAACAAATACTCTTACAAACCAAGTCAAGTCATCCCATATCCATATAAACGTGTCTTGTCTCAAATGAAAATGAACATCAGCAACAGAGTGTTCTTCCTCCGCGTAGAATAAGAAAATGAATGAATACTTTGATGTTAATGTCAATGACGTTAACAATTTCTTGTCAGGTTGTGTTGTTGGTTTTTCTTATTTTTTTTATCTGCTTACTATTTGCTATTACTGCCGTTGTTTTTGTTTTGTGGTAGGAGTACAAGATGAAAAGCATTGTCATTATAGACATCATCAGAACTGAGCAGAAAATTGGTAAGCATCCATGGGCAACCTTTAATTGGAAACTTTTAAAATAAAAAGTTAAAAAAATCTGAGAATTCTGATATATTTAACATGATAATGTTTTTAGGCTGGTGTCTAATTTTAAAAAAGTTGCAGGACGCCACCTCAGTTTGACTATATAAGCTAACGATTAAGAAAAAAGAAAATTGGAATTACTGTTTTCATTTTCTTAAAACTAAAAATTTTTGTAACTTGGGTTTGTAACTTGGATAATAATTCACCTCGTGGTGAATAAATCAAATATTCACCATCTGGTGAATAAAACGTAACATAATTATTTTGCATCAATATTTTTTTTTCATCAATATTTTTTTTTCCTCAATATTTTTTTTTTCATCAATATTTTTTTTTCATCAATATTTTTTTTTTCCTCAATATTTATTTTTTTCATCAATATTTTTTTTTCATCAATATTTTTTTTCATCATTATTTGTTTGTTATCAATATTTGTTTTTTTCATCAATATTTTTTTTCATCAATATTTTTTTTTGCATCAATATTTTTTTTTCATCAATATTTTTTTTTTTTTTTTCATCACTATTTTTTTTTTCATAAATTTTTTTTTATCGAATTATTTTGTTCATCAATATTTTTTTTTTCATTTTTTTTTTTTTTTCATAAATTTGTTTATACCCTCCAGCTACAGTATGGGGGTATACTCACTTTGTCATTCCGTGTGTAACGCATCAAAATATCTCTCTAGGACCCCATAAAGTACACTCATAAAAGTTTTACAGTTACTGTTTCACAGTCAAACAAATAGTTTTCGTTTCAGTTAATATTAAAAGAAAATTCGTTTGTTTCACATACAAATATTCTAAACAACTTTTTGAACGTTTATTCAAATACATAACTGTCTTTTAAATAAAATTTTCCGTAACGTTTGTTTTTTTCAGTTATTTAAAAAACAAACCACATTATTTTATTTGTCGTTTGTTATTTATCAGTTATTTAAAAATTTCTAAAATTAGATTTTTTTTTTTTGAATTTGAAAATGAAATTTAGTTGCTGAAAATATTAGTAGCTTGTGGCACAGAGGGTAGCGTGCTGGGCTATCAGCGAGAAATTATGAGTTCGATTCTGCTCAGGTTCGAAGTTTTTTAAAATTATTTCTAAAAAAATAAATAAAAATGAATGTAAATTTCCGTTATTTTAACCGTTTTTTCCATAAAATTTGTAATTTTTTACGGATTTTTAAGTTATTTTTACGGATTTCAACAGTTATTAATTAACATTTAAAAATAACTGAGAAATGTTTTTGTTTTAAATGCAATGTAAGTAGTCCGTTTTTTTAAATAAAGTTTCATTCGTTTCAAACGTATTTTCTGTTGAATTTACTTACATAATATTTTAAGTGTATATATATTTATGATCAGTGATCGATTCTAAGGCATTCTAGCGATGTCCGTCCGTCCGTCCGTCCGTCTGTCCGTCCGTCTGTCCGTCCGTCTGTCCGTCCGTCTGTCTGTCCGTCCGTCTGTCCGTCCGTCCGTCTGTCCGTCTGTCCGTCTGTAGTTAACACGATGCAGTCCAAAATAAAAGAGCTAGACTCCCGACATTTGGCACGAATATGTCTTATGTTCCTAGACAGGTTAAGTTCGTAAATGAGGAAAATCGGACAAGGGGGAAAAAAGTTCCCCCTTTAAGAACTAAACCAACATCTGAAAAATATAATCTTTTTACATGATTTTTTGTGTTTTTGTTTAACAACTGCAACATTTTTGTGATACAAGAAGTTCAAAGTCCTACATTTGGACCCTGAGAATTAGAAAATATCGTTTTTTCGATCCGCCCCCTTTTATGTGCGTGGAATATTAAAAAAATTTAAATTATGATAAACTTTTTTTTCTTAAGTGCAAAAAATATAAGAATGAATTTTTAAACACATATTTGAGAAGAAATTGGCCTCCTCCCCCCATTACCACTACCGACCCCCCAAAAAAAAAAATAAAACGCTCCTGAAATTTATTATTTTATTTTTTTGCATGTTGGAGAGTATAAAAGATTCGACACAGCCGAATTTAACACTCTTACTTTTTTTTTTCATTAATATTTTTTTTTTTATCAATATTTTTTTTTTTTTTTTATCAATAATTTTTTTTTCATCAAATTTTTTTCATCATATTTTTTTATCAATATTTGTTTTTCATCAATATTTTTTTTCCATCAATATTTTTTTATTTCATCAATATTTTTATTTTCATCAATATTATTTTTTCATCAATATTTTTTTTTTTCATCAATATTTTTTTTTCATCAATATTTTTTTTCATCATTATTTGTTTGTTATCAATATTTGTTTTTTTCATCAATATTTTTTTTCATCAATATTTTTTTTGCATCAGTATTTTTTTTTTCATCAATATTTTTTTTTTTCATCACTATTTTTTTTCATCACTATTTTTTTTTCATCAATTTTTTTTTTTTTTTTTTTTTTTTTTATCGAATTGTTTTGTTCATCAATATTTTTTTATCATAAATTTTTTTTTATCAATATTTTTTTCATAAATTTTTTGGCAAAAGTGCACTTTACGGACCACAAAAATTTTTTGGGGGAAACACAAAATTAAAATTTAAGGGGCTGGGCCCCGGACGCAGCTGGAGCCAAAAGAGCCTTGGATACTTAAATTAAAGGTAATTAAAAAGAAAAATAAATATAAAGAGGGCTAGGCCCCAGGGGCCTTCTAGGTCCATAAAACCGTCTCGATGGGATTTAAAAAAAAAAAAATATAAATTTTTTCTAAATTATTAAAAAGAACGTCCAGCCGGTCTTTCTCGAAAAAAAAAACATGGACTATTAATAACGAAGTTAGCAAATAAGGGGTTGATAAGAAAGAAAAAATATGTAATACTTGCCCACTCAACTTACCGAACCCCCTCCCCTTACATAACAGTCCCAGAAACTGAGACTTTTTTCAAAAGGAAAAGGTTTTTCGAAAGAAAAATCTGTGACTTTTTCTGTTGAAAAAAAGTCGCAGATGTTGAAACTTATTCTATTTTCAGATTCTGAGACTTTTTCGATAGGAAAAAGGTCTTCCAATCTTAGAATTTTTCTATAGGAAAACGATCTCAGAATCTCAAAATTAGAGACTTGTTCTATAGGAAAAAAGTTTCATAGTCTGAGACTTTTTCAATAGAAAAAAGATCTCTGAATCTAAGACTTTTTCTATAGGAAAAAGATCAAGGACATAACTATTATAAGTTTTATGGTGAATTACTTATGTCATAACTATTATAGGTCAATTTTTATTTTATTTCTTATGGATAACTATTAATTCTTAATTAATATTTTTTTTATTGTAAAATAATAGTTATGGACCTAAGTAATTTTTATAAATCGAGCCATGGTCACTTTATTATTTGCAAAAAAGTAAGTTTTTTAACGAATTATTTAGTTTCAGAAAATATCCTTCCAAAAAAGGATATCACTTCATTTGCACCTACAAAGGATACAAAATAACTATTAAAAAATAATAGTTATTTAATAGTTATTTTGTTGATAATTATTATTTTCAATTTTTATAAATAACTATTAAAAATGCGCAATTTTTTGGAAATCAAAAATGTCCATAATAATTATTTTGGGTCCTTGAAAAAGATCTCTTAATCTGAGACTTTTTTTTTTGGAGAAAGTGCCAGAATCTTAGACTTTTTCTATACAAGAAATTCTATCAGAATCTCAGACTTTCTATAGGAAAGGTTCTCAGAATCTTAAACTTTTCTTTTTCTATACACGCAGAGAAAAAATATGGTTGCGACATGATCGCAGCAACTATACTATGATCTCTAAGCCCAGTTATGATTGCAGCAATCAAGTTATTGTTTTTAAAACTGTATTTAATCATTTATATGGTTGTTTTAGACATTTAATGGTTGCTTTAATCATGATAAAATAATTGCAATATCCAAAAGTACAATATGGTTGTTGTAACAATGTTATAGTGAATTATATTCTCGACACACCAAAAATTTGAACATAACATGATTATAACAATCATTAGATAATCACAACTTAATGAAAATTGATTTTTGCAAACATTGTCAGGTTTATTCATCAGTTTAGTGTTTTGCCAGCAAGCAGTTAGTCGCAAAGACGCCACTTACAATTAGTACTTTAAAAAATTTAAGGCAATTTGAGTTAAAAAATTGGATCAGCGCAGAAGGAAATGAAATACAAAAAGCTACTTCATATAATTTATTTATTGTGCAGTTTAAAAATAACTTTCCATTTTAAATAAAAACTTCAAATCGAAAATATTAAAGTGTTTTTTGTGCATTTTTTGTTTACTGAATGTGTTATAATTGCTGAAAATAATTTTAATTTTGTAACAAATACGTTATGATTGCAGCAAATATGTTATAATTTTGTCAATAACTTAATGATTTATACAATCATTCAATGTTAGCTGACAAAAATGTTATAGTTGATGAAATTTTTTAGAAAAATGCCATAAGTTTATTGCACATCATTGATGTAAAACGCAGGTTGCCACTTAATTGAACCAAAATTAATAAAAATGGTTTCATATTTATAAAAACAACATTTAAAAACAAAAAATAAATTATTGGTGTGAACTTTATCAAAAAAAAAAAAAGTAATGAAGAGTTTCTATAAACGTGTGGTATTAAAGCATAATATATTTTCTCAATTAAAAAAAAAAATTATATGTATAATAAACTGGAATCATATTATGATAATTATATAACATTTAAGCCATTGTTGCCGCAATCATATAATGATTAACATTTCTTGTTGCCTTCAATCATATTAACATTATTGCTACAATCATATTTCCAATCATAATATGACGCTCTTAAATTATGATCACCGCAACCATGTTTTTTTTCTGCGTGTAGGAAAAAGCCCCTCAATTGGGATCGGCCTTACATTGCACTCCTCTAGGAGCGACTCCGAGGGGGATTTTCGTGATTTTACCGCCACCTCTGCTCCGATGAGAATTCATTTGCCCCACAATTGCCTCGGAGTCGCTTCTAGAGGGGTGCAATGTAAGGCGGGCCCTTACACTCCAACATTTTTCTGAACAAAACTACTGCCTACCTCCACTCCTTAAAGGGGCTCCCACACAAAATGACATTTTTATGAAATTTGCTCCCACCGCTTTAACTGCCCCAAAGTTGCCCTTATAAGAGCCAAATGTATGACCGACCTCAAATATTTGTTTAATACCAACCTATTCTCAAAACATACCTACCTTTAATATTCAACGAATATGGTGGTCCTCATACATTTTTGTTGTTTAAAATTTAGTTTTTTTAGGACATCAGCTTATAGCGCTCACATGGATCCCCCGAGAGGAGTCAAATGTATGACCGACCCCCATTAATTTTTATAGCCAAACTTTTTTTCTGAACAAACCAACTTTCTATATCAAATTCTTAGGGAGGCTCCCATACAAAATTGCATTTTTATAAAATTTTCTCCCACCGTTCTAACTGCCCCAGGGTTGCCCTTAGAAGAGTCAAATGTATGACCGACCTCCAATATACCTCAAACATGTTCTTAGAAAATACCTACCTTCAACTTTTACCTGAAACTTTTAAGCTGGAAGCAAAAGAGGTTTAGTTTAGTACTTTTTGGGCAAAACATCCCTTTTTTTGGACTTTTTTTTTAAGTTTAAAATAGTGTAACTTTTTAACAATAAATTAAATTTAATTCGTTATGGATTTAAAATATCACAAATTTATCCAGCTAACTAAAAATTCAATCTATTCCCGAAAAGCTGGACCAGGATCGGAAAAAAATTAAAATTTTTCCTATTCAAATGGCAATAAATCGGAAAGTAAAAGAGGTAACGACTACTTCAAGCATGTTTTTTGGAATTTGCTATCGCTTTAAAAAAAATTAAATTTCATATTCTGATATATGGAATCACATTTTAGCACGACAACAATAAATAAAAAAAAAAAAGTTTCCCGATTTTCATCATTTGTTTGTATGTATTAAATCTTCCGACAGCCAATATTAAACATGAATCGGAAAATGTATGTACGTCAGAAGGTAGAGATCAAATGGAGTAAAACTGCATTTACAGTTTTTCATTTCGTGATCCTGTTTCCTTTTAAAAGGACTTCAAAGTTTTTAAGGATACATTTTGTAAAATATTTTTACTTTTCCTATGCTGACACTGGTGATGGCAAATGTAAGAGGAGGATCTCCCCTAATTTTTTTATTTTGCCAGATGAGTATAAAAGCATGTGAATAAAGTAACTTGAAAACCATATCAAAATATTTTGTTGAAAATTTTGAATGATATTGAAGCATACATTTTTGAAAGGACGTAACTTACCTACTTTTTCCTGATATGTAAAAATAATAAAATAGGAAAATTAGAGGAGATAATCCTCTTTCATTTGCTATCACTAGTGGCATCCAAGGGCAAGTACAAATATTAAAAATATATCTTATAAAATTGAATCCTCTAAAATGTTGAAGTCCTTTTAAAAGGAAACAGGATCACGAAATGAAAAACTGTAAATGAAGTTTTACTATATTTAGTCTCTAGTTTCAAACGTATATTATCCAATTCGTGTTTAACGATTCTTCTTCATTTTTGTCGGGCGTTGTAATTTTTAACATTATCATATTAAAAATTACCAACTACTTCGTTTAAGTGCCAAATTTTGCCCCTGCCTGTTTAACTGTAAAATCAGCATTTTGTGATTGTCATCAAGACTAAGAGGAGTATTTAGTCTTGTAAAATGATACGCATTATTGTTTGTAGAATAAGAAAATATACACAAAAAAGAAAAATGAGTTATTCAATTGTGGAGGTGGCGTGGCGTGGTGGTGTTTGAAAAAGTTTCCGTGTTGTTGACATTTACTTATTAATGTGTTGACATTTTCAAAGCAGTATTGGCGGCATTGTCTCCGTATTTAATTCTTGTCGCGATTTTTTTCGCTTTCCTTTAAAATAAAAAAAAAGTATTACAAGAAAATTGTTAAGTGTTAATGAAATATTTTAACATGCTTTCATGTTTAGAAAACGATTAAAATATTTTCATATTAAATTAATTTATCAACCTAACATCAAAGAGGTTAAATTTTTCATTATCAAAAGTGTTTATTAAGAACATAAGTACGTTATTCAACAGTGTGAAAGTTTACATTTTCATAAAGTAACAAATGAAAATTCTTCTTAGAAAATATTAACATGTTTTTAAACTTACAATTACTTTCAAAAAGATATTTTATATTCGATATTAAAAAAATCAATGATTTATGTTGTTTTATTTTTTTTGAAAGTATTTTTTTTTTATTTCTTTTGATTCTTTTTAATTTTAACAATTTGATTATAGTTTATATTGTTCTAGTGATCTTTTCTATAAAATGTAATTTGGGTTTTTTGTGCTTTTTCTTTTAATATACTGCAACCAATTCTAATTTTTTTTTTGTTTTTTTTTTTTTTTTAACCACAAAATTTAGAAAGGCTGCATTTATTTTTTTTTTTTTTTTATTTTTATATTCTGACCTAAACTATTCATTGTAAATTTAATGTCCAATTTCTTTTACTTTAAAAGAGCTACTTCATACTAGTTTTTAGTTAGTTCTTGAAAAGGAATGTAACACTAACTAACAAAAAAAATGTAATTTTCATAACCAAAAATATATCAAACTCAGTTTTGAGGCGGTCAAAAAAAATAATTTTTGAAAATATTTAGAGATGATCGCCAACTTTTGCTACTGTTGTTTTTCTGAAAAAATTTACATATCTGACCATATTTTAGAATTTTTTTCCTGCAGAAAAAGATTCTGAGATATATCTCCTATAGAACACGTTGCAGATTCTGAGACAATTTTCCTATGGAAACTATAGAAAAATACTGAGATTCTCAGACATTTTTCCAATAGAAAAAGTTTCAGATTCTGCGACAATTTTCCTATAGGAAAGTCTAGTTTTTCCTATAGAAACAGTATAAGATTCGCGACATATTTCTTTTAGAAAAAGTCTCAGATTTTGAGGCATTTTTCTATAGAAAAGCTCACAGATTCTGATCCAAAAAGTCTAAGATTCTGCGACATTTTTTCTATAGAAAAAAGATTCTGAGACATTTTTTCTTTAGAAAAAGTCTCTTTTTTCCTATAGAAACATTATCGGATTCTAAGACATATTTCTTATAGAAAAAGTCTGGGATTCTGACACATTTTCTTTCAGAAAATGTCTCAGGCTCTGGGGTATTTTTTATATAGAAAAAGTCCTAGATTATGTGATATTTTTCCTATATAAAAGGTCTAAGATTCTAAGACATTATTCCTATATAAAAAGTATCAGATTCGGAGACATTTTAATATGATAATGTTTTTAGGCTGGTGTCTAATTTTAAAAATGATGCAGGACGCCACCTCAGTTAGACTATATAAGCTACCGACAATTTTTTTTTTTCATCAATTTTTTCCCCCCATCAAATTTTTTTTTTGTCAATTTTTTTTTTTTTATCAAATTTTTTCATATCAATTTTTATACCCTCCACTTAGGGTTGCCAGACGACCAGGAATGACCTGGATTTTCCAGTTATTTGAGGTCTGGTCCAGTTTCCAGTTAAAACATAATTTTTCCAGTTGAAAAAGGATTTTCATAATTATTATTTTTTATTAAATATTTTTTATAATTTTTTGGGACTACTTTTTGAATAAAACTTTAATCATAAATATAACATAAATACCTCTTTTGGATAGGGAGAATGTGCATTTTCGCTAATTTTTTTACAACTTTTTCGAGCATCTCGGCCAGTCTAGAGTTTATTTCGCTCGTCGATGATTTAAGTATTCTTGGCGTACATTTTGCTTTTAAAATAACCCCACAAAAACATGTCTGGGTGGGTCAAATTTGGAAATGATGGTCAATTTTTGTCGGCCTTTTTTAACTTCTCACGAAATTTTAACTGCCCTTCTTGATTTACAGATTTGACCACTTTGAACTTATTTTTGTGGGGTTATTTAAAAAGAAAAATATACTCTAACCATCCTCAGGCCAATGACGAGCTAAACATCAGCATTTCGAGATGCTCGAAAAAAGTAAAAGAAATGCTTAAAAAAATGCACATTTTGCCGTGGTAAATAGAGACGGCCATTAAGTCCAAAATAAGAATATATATCATATGAAAATTTCTTTAATATGTATGGGTCCAGTTACTTTTGAAAAATCCAGCTGAAAATTTTCCATTGTCCAGTTATTTGACTTCTAGTATCTGGCAACCCTACCTCCATTTAGTGATAGAGGGTATATATAAGTAAGTTTGTCATTCCGTTTGTAACTCATCGAAATATCGGTCTGGGACCCCATAAAGTATATATATTCATGATCCCCGATCGATTTTAAGACATTCTAGCGATGTCCGTCTGTCCGTCTGTCTGTTGAAATGGTGATCACGACCAAAATACTACACGGATATGACTGAAACTTAACATATTTATTGGAAGTTCTCCTGAGAAGTTTGGTATTGCATTTGAGCAATATCGGTTCAGCGGTTCAAAAGTTATGATGGAAAATGTAAGGACACCTCAAAAATTTTGGTACATTCAACATAACCTAAAAATATAAAATGCTTTAATTCGGCTGCTGGTTGACATATGTGAACATAATTGAACACCAAATGGTATTTAAACAAGTACGAACATATTTTCGACAAAAAAAGAAATAAATCGGCGATTTTTTTTTTGCGGAAATAGCTTTTTCAATTTTTTTTTTTAAGTAATTTCCTTTTAAAAAAAGTTTTTTCGAACAATCTTTTTGAAATTGTGGAGGGTATCACTACATTCGGCAAGGCCGAATTTATCTTTTTTACTTGTTTTTTTTTTTATTTTAAACGTGTTGGAGGGTATAATAGATTCGGCACAGCCGAATTTAACACTCTTACTTGTTTTTTTCCTATTTTTTATTTTCATAAAATTTTTTATTACATCAATCTCCAACTACAGTATGGGGGTATACTCACTTTGTGATTCCGTGTGTAACGCATCAAAATATCGGTCTAGGACCCCATAAAGTATATATATTTATCATCAGTGATCGATTCTAAGACATTCTAGCGATGTCTGATCGTCTGTCCGTCCGTCTGTCCGTCTGTAGTTAACACTATGCAGTCCAAAATAAAAGAGCTAGACTTCCGAAATTTGGCACGAATGTCTTATGTTCCTAGGCAGGTTAAGTTCGTAAATGAGAAGAATCGGACCAGGGGGAAAAAAGTTCCCCCTTGAAGAACTAAACCAACGTTTAAAAATACCATATTTTTACATGATTTTTTGAGTTTTTGTTTAACAAATCCAACATTTTTAAGCTTCAAGAAGCTCAAAGTCCTTCATTTGGACCCAAAGAATTGGAAAATATCCTTTTTCGGCCCCCCCCCTTTTATGGGCGTGGAATAATTTTTTTTTTTTTAAATAATGATAAATTTGTATTTCTTTAGTGCAAAAAGCAAAAAAATTTTTTTAACACTTATTCGAGAGGAAATGTGCGCCCCAATTACCACTACCAACCCCCCCCCCCAAAAAAAAATAAGACTTATTTATTTTTTTGTGGAGGGTATACAAGATTCGGCACAGCCGAATTTAACACTCTTACTTGTTATTCTGAATTTTTTTTCATAAATTTTTTTTTCATATTTTTTTTTTTATTTCATCAATATTATTTTTCCACCAATTTTTTTTTTTTACAGCAACAAAAATCAAGGTTGGTTACCGAAACGAATAACGGTAAGGGTAACGGTAACGGTATCTAATTTTTATTTATTGCGGTAAAGGTAACGGTAAGTGTTTTTAAATCGTTTCGGTAACGGTATGTACCGGTACCGAACCAACCAAACCGGTACGTACCGGTATTATTAATTTAGTTAAAAATTTGAAAAAAGATAGAACTGAAAGCTAAAAATATTTTATAGACCCAAAAACCAGTATAGATTTGATATGATTATTATTTTTGTCATTTATTTTATGATAATTTGCAAATTATAAATTTAAAATTATGTTAGCAATTTGATTTTATTTTTTTGTTCGTTAAAATGCCTTAAAACAGGTAAAATTTTGAATACCGGTACAATACCGGTAACTTCTAATAATTATAACGGTAACGGTAAGGGTAACGGTATTTTAAAAATATTTTTAGCGGTATCGGTAACGGTATTCGATTTGAAAGGGTTTTGAATCGGTAACGGTATAATAAGGGTAACGGTAACCAACCATGACAAAAATCTTTTTTCATCAAAAATTTTTTTTCTTTATTTTTTTTTCAAAATTTTTTTATTTTTCAAAAAAAAAAAAAATTCAATTTTTTTTTTCATCAAAAATCTTTTTTCTTCTTAAAAAACTTTTTTTTACTAAAATTTTTCACTATGATAATTTGGTTTTTCGTGAAAAAAAAAAAAATATTTTTTTTACCAAAATTGCTTTTTCACCAAGTCTAAACTTTTGGCATAAAAATGTTCAATTTCTTTAACAAATGTACACAAAACAAGTGAGAGTGTTAAATTCTTCGGTGCCAAATCTTTTATACTCTCCAAAATGTAAAAACTGTTTTTTGCACTTAAGTATTACACTCATTTACCACACTCAAAATAATCACTCTGTTAAATTACAGATATACTCTGTGGAGCCAGCATAAAATACCATAGATTTCCAACCAGCAAGGTTTTTTGTTATGTTACGATGAAAACTCTGTAAAATGATTTCGATAAAAAAACTGTAAATTTACAGAATTATCTGTAAAATATTGATAAAATCGAAAAGAATTTCACCAAAAAAACTCTGTAAATTTACAAAGTTTGTTTTTCGTGAAAAAGTTTTAGTTAAATGCATTTTATCAGTTCAAAATTTTACAAAAAACAACTCTGTAAATTTACAAAGTCTTAGTTAAATCCATTTTATGGTAAAACTTCTCTGCATCAAAAACATTAATTATAATTAAAAAAATTAAATAATTAAATTTAAAATTTTCTTAAATTTTCCCGCTTCAATGTTTCCAAATTGTAAATTTACTTTTTTATTTTTGTAAATATTACGAGTTTTTAACGAGTAACTCCAATTTTACACGTCATCCTCGTAAAATTTACCAGTTTTTATTTCATTTAAGACACTTTTTAAAGAGGGGTTTATCGGTCATATTTGGAAGTTTTTTGAAGTGATTTTTATTTGAAAACTGTATTATTTACAAAGCATAACCGTATATGCGCTTACCCATACAAATTTTAAATTATACACGCTTATTTTTAACTTGTATAATTATCGGCGTTAAAAATAAGCTTCGATAAAAAGTGATGCCAAGTTCACATTTTTATTGAAATAGCAAATACACAACCCTTTTTCTTTGTTAATAGCAAATACGCAAACCTTTTACACAGAAGTGATGCCAAGTAAATTTTGTTAAACGTGGATGCGTTTTCGGTTAATCGGTTAATGTTAACATGTATACGGATATGCGAAAACAGGCCCTAAGTAAAATTACAGATGAAATTTAGTATTTTGGTTACAAGAAAAAAACAAAGCATTTCTCTAAAATTCGTATTTTAACAAAAATGTCTGTTTATTAAATTTAAAATAGAGATTACAATGTAAAAAGTAAAATTACAGATAAAATTTTGTTTTTCGGTCAAAAGAAAATATAAAGTATTTTCTTAAAATCTGTATTTCGACAGATAAATTTGTCAAATATCTGTCGAATTGAGATTACAGTCATTTATCAGAGTATTTAAAAGAGTAATTATTGGGAGTGCAAAATTAACAGCTCTTTTGGTTCGGACTGCATCTTGCAGATGGACGATAGAGTGTCTTAGAAATGAATCAATAATATATATTATATATAAACTTATTGGGGTCCTCGAATTGCAATTCGGGTCCTCGAATTGAAATTCGTTTTGCATGGAATGCCAGAGGAATATAAGAATATTTTTTCTAAAAAAAAAACTTTGATTTCGCAAGTACACCCAAATCCTTAGCAAAACATTATCATGATTTAATGATTTTGGGCAAGAGTACAAAATTCACAGGCATTTTTCTTTGAATCCTCTAGTTAACCAATAACCCAGGCACGAAAATTCAAGGAGGCCAACAAGCGCACAGTTACGTAAAGGGGGGGTACAATATATTGTCAAGACGTAGTATTTTTGATATTTTAGCACTGACTTGGATTTACAGTACTGATTCGAATTTGCAGTACTGACTCAGATAACTTTTCAAAAAATTTTTAATACATTCTCAATAAAAAATTTCATTCCAAAACTCAAAAAAATATTAAAAAAAAAAAATGTCTCGACTCTTTCAAAAAATGTTAATGAATAAATAGCAATTAACTATTTTGAGTAGGTTTATTCTAGAATCTAGATCGAGGTCATTCCTTTACTGCTTAAAACTATGATATTATCATAGAATAATTTTCAAGCAAATAAATTTTCTGTTTTAAATTTATTTATGTTGGTAATTTTTGCAAGACTAACAATAAGTCTACACATGTTTCGAATTTTGTCAGATTCCATTGTCAAGACTATTTAGCAAATATAAACTACAAGTAGCAAAGGGAATTTAAAAAAAAAAAAAATAGATTTTCGTATGCCTACCATTTGGATACCATATGCTAGTTGTTGTTGCAAATGCAAAAATATATGGGCTATTTGAGAGTGTAATACCATATATGGGGTCTTCCACATTGGCGTGCTAAGCATTTTGTTTAAATTCTGATTAATTTTTATTAAAAAATAAAAATTGATTTATTTGATCTATACAATATTAGATTTTGAGTAAGTGCATGCCTTATTTTGTTAATCATAAATGGTGTAGTGTATCCCATGTGGTCAACTTTTATCTACTTGGAATTGTTTTTCTAAATTTTTTTTCTTTCTCATCTAGTAACATTTAGAACTCTATTAAGTGTTTAATTTTTTCTTTTTTTGTGAAATGAATTTTAGAAAGTAGATGTAGTAGGTAGTAGTATCATCAGAACTAAAGTAGTCATGTAGTATGATTTTATAACTGGTTGTTCTTTTTTTTTGCTGGTGATGCCAGTTTTTGTGTTGTTTTTTTCTTTGTATGTCGTGCAAAATTGCAACTGTTCCTTTTGTTTTCTTAAATAGAGATTGTGATGTAACAACCAACAATTTAAGACATATTTAGAACAAACAGCAAACAATTGCATCTCGCTTGCTAGTTGTTATTCCACAGATATATATACTTACTACTACCACTTACAACATATTTGCCGCTCCTTTTTTATTTGGTTTAATCATTGATCACGGCTTAATGTTGGATGAAGTCTTTTATTGTAGCTAAAGCATTAATTAAAGAATATATATTTTTTTTCTAAAGCTGGAAAAAACATATGACATTTCTTGTAAAGAATGTAATCAATTTAATCTGTAAATTGTTTTTATTAGATAATATAATATTTTACCAAATCAATTTAATCTGAAAATTGGAAACAGCCTAAGCCCCTGGAGCCAAAGACTTGAAATAGAGTGCAGCTTCACATAACCGAAAATATATCTACTAAGGCTGGGTTTTTAAAAAATTTTACTCTAAAAAAAAAAAAATTTAAATCAAGCAGAAACAACTTTAAAATAGATCTGTAGAAAAATTCTAAGATTCTGAGACACTTTTCCTATATCAATGGTTCCCAAACTTTTTTATGCTAAGCCCCACTTTTAAGTTAAAAAAATTGTCTTCTCTCCCCTACACTAAGAAAAAATTTGTTAGTTTTTCTAATTTTTGTATCTGATGAAAAATTACTTCTTGTTTAGTAAAGTTTTTGAAAAATAAGCATTTAAATTAAGTTTTTAGTAAAAATATTAAGAAATTAACAAGATTTTTGTCGTTAATTTTGCAAAAAAAATAGTTTTGTAGTTAATTTGACTAAAAAAAATCTTAAAAATTTGCTCGTCGCCCCCCTTGAACCTTTAAATTGCCCCCCAGTGCGGCGAGAATAAAAGGTTGGGAACCATTGTCCTATATAAAAAGTCACAAATTCTAAAACATATTCCCCATAGAAAAAGTGTCGGATTCTAAAACATTTTTCCTATAGAAAAAGTGTCAGAGTCTGAGATGTTTTCTATAGAAGAAGAGTATCGGCTTCTGATTTCAGATTTCCCCAATAAATTTTTTTAGATTATTCCTTTAAAAATGTTCAGATTTTTCGTATAGAAAATGTCTCAGATTCTGGGACATTTTTCCTATAGAAAAAGTCTTAGATTCTTAGACATTTTTCCTATATAAAAAGTCTTACATTCTGAGACATTTTTCCTATTGAAAAAGTCATAGATTCCGAGACATTTTTCTTATAGAAAAAGTCTCAGATTCTGAGACATTTTTCTTATAGAAAAAGTCTTAGATTCTGATACATTTTTCTTATAGAAAAAAGTCTCAGATTCTGAGACATTTTTCATATAGAAAAAGTCTCAGATTCTGAGACATTTTTCATATAGAAAAAGTCTCAGATTCTGAGACATTTTTCATATAGAAAAAGTCTCAGACTCTGAGACATTTTTCATAAAGAAAAAGTCTCAGATTCTGAGACATTTTTCATATAGAAAAAGTCTCAGATTCTGAGACATTTTTCATATAGAAAAAGTCTCAGATTCTGAGAAATTTTTCTTATAGAAAAAGTCTCAGATTCTGATAAATTTTTCTTATAGAAAAAGTCTCAGATTCTGAGAAATTTTTCTTATAGAAAAAGTCTCAGATTCTGAGAAATTTTTCTTATAGAAAAAGTCTCAGATTCTGAGAAATTTTTCTTATAGAAAAAGTCTCAGATTCTGAGACATTTTTCTTATAGAAAAAGTCTCAGATTCTGAGACATTTTTTTTTATAGAAAAAGTCTCAGATTCTGAGACATTTTTCTTATAGAAAAAGTCTCAGATTCTGAGACATTTTTCTTACAGAAAAAGTGGACCGCACAGCATTATGGGGGTATAAGCACTATGTCATTTCGTGTGTAACGTACCGAAATATTGGTCTAGGACCCCATAAGGTATATATGGGGCATTCCATGTGAAATCGGACACTTTGAAAAACTTTTTTTTTTAGATTTTTTCAATTTGTTTACAGTTTTTAGTACCCTTTGAAAACTCCTTCGTGGTAAATTTTCAGATTTTTTTGATGACCCGTTCAAAAGATATCGAATTTTTAAAAATTGGTAGTTTGTTCCTTTACTCAAACTTCTTTTACTCATAACTTCTTCAATAATGGTCCAAATTTCAATTTTTGTTTTCAAAATTTTGTTTGTTTACGTACTTAAAAAAAAAAAAATCCGAAAAAATTCTTAAAAGCGCTCTAGTATGCGATTTTTATATTTTAAAATTTATATCTCATTTTTGAAAATGTTTGTACTCTTCGATTTTTTTGAATTTTTTTTCTGTAAAACTTCTATCGATTCTACAAATTTTTTGTCCAGGAAAATCGTGGGATAACGATTATTACTATTTTTTTAATTTTTTTGAAAAAAATTTATTGAAATTTTCCAATCTTAAAATCATTTCTATTGCTCCAATAGTGCGTCATAGAGGGGTCATTTATAAGACCGACCACCACTAATTTTTACGTCTTAACATTTCTTTTCAACAAACTAATACCCTATCTCCAATTTCTAAGGGGGCTCCCACACAAAACGACCTTTTTTAAAATTTGCTCCAACCGCTCTAACTGCCCTAATATTGCCCTTAGAGCAACAAAATATATGACCGACCCACAATAATTTTTTAGTCCAAACATTTACTCTGAATACAACTACCCTCTATCTCTAATTGTTAAGGCGGTCCCCATAAATTTTTTTTATTTTTTGTAAATTTGTTTTATTTAATCAGCTTTTACTGGTCCAATGGTGCTTCCGAGAGGGGTCATTAGTGAGACTCACCCCCATTTATTTTTACCCTTCAACATTTTTGTAAAACAAACCACAGCCCTATTTCCATTCCCTAAGTAGGCTTCCATTCAAAATTAAATTTTTATAAAATTTGCTCCAACTGTTATTTGTATGGGATGAAATTGTGGGTCGGTCATACATTTTGTTGCTCTAAGGGCACTATTAGGGCAGTTAGAGCGGTTGGAGCAAATTTTAAAAATTTCGTTTTGTGTGGGAGCCCCCTTAGAAATTGGAGATAGGGTATTAGTATGTTGCACAGAAATGTTAAGACGTAAAAATTAATGGTGGTCGGTCTTATAAATGACCCCTCTATGACGCACCATTGGAGCAGTAGAAATGATTTTAAGATTGGAAAATTACAATAAAATTTTTTCAAAAAATTTTAAAAAATAGTAATAATCCCACGATCCTCCTGGGCAAAAATATTGTAGAATCTATAGAAGTTTTACACAAAAAAATTTCAACATAATCGAAGAGTACAAGCATTTTCAAAAATGAGATTTAAAATTTAAAACTTAAAAATCGCATACTAGAGCGCTTTTAAGAATTTTTTGGGATTTTTTTTTTAAAAGTACGTAAAATAACAAAAATTTTGCAAAAAAAAAAAAATTGAAATTTAAACCATTATTGAAGATGTTATGAGTAAGAGAAGTTTGAGTAAAGGAACAAACTATCAATTTTTAAAAATTCGATATCTTTTGAACGGGTCATCAAAAAAATCTGAAAATTTACCACGAAGGAGTTTTCGAAGGGTACTAAAAACTGTAACCAAATTGGGAAAATCTAAAAAAAAAAAAATTCAAAGTGTCCGATTTGGCATGGAATGCCCCATATGTTATTGATCATTGATCGATTTTAAGACATTCTTGTGTTCTCCGTCTGTCTTCCCGTCTGTGGAAGACACGATACAGTAGGCTGGGTCGTATTCCAACAAAGTGCTCAGATCAACTATTAATAGTGAAAAAAAGTTGGTACAAGTAAATACAAGCAATTTAAAACCAAAATGAGCAAAATCGGTCCATGGCTTCCGTTCTCGCATCGCGGGTCAAAATTGCGGTTTTTGAAAAAAATGGACATAATTTAAAAAAAAAATTAAATATTTAAAAAAAAATTATTAACAAAAAAAATTTTTTTTATATCGCATTAATTCAAAGATATTTAGAAAAATTTTGTTTGTTTTTTTCGGATATCGATAACCCACCCAAACGTGAGGCCAAAAAAAAATCACATTTTTAACATGGAGCTCAAAACTACTTTTTCACTATTTTAAAAATTTAGTGAAACAAAATTTTTAAATATATTAGTTTATCCACTTGATATCATTGAATACATCTCAGGGATTGTGGAAAAAAATTCTTAGTTAAATTCCTTCGTCCAGTTGGTGTGTGGAGCGATTTGAATTTAGCGGATTTCCAGAACATGTGTTTTTATCGACATTTTAGACTAACTTGTAGTTGTTAGCAACATTTTACTTAAATTAACCAACTTTTTTTGTTCAAATGGTTGTTTTGGACCATAGTAACTCTGCTTTGAAATAATAGGCTTTTTGGACAACGTTAACCCTTGCCGGCACGGGGTTAAAAAATTTCTCCAATGAAATTTTTGAAAATTCCTCACTCTAAAATCGTGTATGTGTTTATATAATGAACAATTACAAATTTATACAAAGTTTTCTTGAAGGACATGTTTAACCCTTGTTGAACGAACGCCCACAAAATTTCAAACAGCTGTTTTTTTTTCTCATAGTCAAATGGACTTTTTTGACATATTAAATAATATGTTTTTAATTTTAGCTTTACACAGTAAAAACGACGAAGACGTAATGAAATTTCGGATGCCATTTTTTTTATTTTATTTAGTTTTAAGCATTTTCCGCTTAAGTGCTCTTACGTTAAAACGTTAATTTAAATGCGATCGTTTAAATGCATTCCCCGCTCAAACGATTCACTCGCAGATGTACATATCTTTCATTTTATAATCATAGTCAAAATGGACCAGGAACAACGACGAATCGTTTAAGCGGGGAATGCATTTAAACGATCGCATTTAAATTAACGTTTTAAAGTAAGCGCACTTAAGCGGAAAATGTTTAAAACTAAATAGAAAAAAAATGGCATCCGAAATTTCATTACGTCTTCGTCGTTTTTACTGTGTAAAGCTAAAAGTAAAAACCTATTATTTAATATGTCAAAAAAGTCCATTTGACTATGAGAAAAAAAACAGCTGTTTGAAATTTTGTGGGCGTTCGTTCAACAAGGGTTAAACATGTCCTTCAAGAAAACTTTGTATAAATTTGTAATTGTTCATTATATAAACACATACACGATTTTAGAGTGAGGAATTTTCAAAAATTTCATTGGAGGAATTTTTAACCCCGTGCCGGCAAGGGTTAACATTGTCCAAAAAGCCTATTATTTCAAAGCAGAGTTACTATGGTCCAAAACAACCATTTGAACAAAAAAAGTTGGTTAATTTAAGTAAAATGTTGCTAACAACTACAAGTTAGTCTAAAATGTCGATAAAAACACATGTTCTGGAAATCCGCTAAATTCAAATCGCTCCACACACCAACTGGACGAAGGAATTTAACTAAGAATTTTTTTCCACAATCCCTGAGATGTATTCAATGATATCAAGTGGATAAACTAATATATTTAAAAATTTTGTTTCACTAAATTTTTAAAATAGTGAAAAAGTAGTTTTGAGCTCCATGTTAAAAATTTGAGATTTTTTTGGCCTCACGTTTGGGTGGGTTATCGATATCCGAAAAAAACAAACAAAATTTTTCTAAATATCTTTGAATTAATGCGAAATAAAAAAAATTTTTTTTTGTTAATAATTTTTTTTTAAATATTTAATTTTTTTTTTTTTAATTATGTCCATTTTTTCAAAAACCACAATTTTGACCCGCGATGCGAGAACGGAAGCCATGGACCGATTTTGTTCATTTTTGTTTTAAATTGCTTGTATTTACTTGTACCAACTTTTTTTCACTATTAATAGTTGATCTGAGCACTTTGTTGGAATACGACCCAGCCTAACGATACAGTCCAAAAGTAAAGAACTAGACTCCTAAGGTCTAGCACAAACTTGTGTTATGGTCATATGCTAGTTAAGTTCGGTGATGGGAAATATCGGACCAGGGGGAAAAACTTTCCCCCTTGAGGAACTAAACCACTCTTTAAAAAACGATTATTTTCACAGTTTTATTACACTTTTGTTAAACAAATGAAACATTTTAATGTCGGAAGAAGTTCTTAGTCCTGCTTTTGGACCCCTGAAATTACAAAACGTTTTTGTTTTCCCCCGCCCCCTTATTTGGGCGTGGATATTAAAAGAAATTTTAAATAATGATAAAACTGTGATACTTAAATGCAAAAAGTATAATAAATGAATTTGTAAACCTAAACCGCGAAGGGGAAGTGATCCCAAATGACCTCTGCCGACATCACAATTTTCAAAATTCGAAAAAAAAATAAAACGAAAAAAAATTTTTTGTCAAAATTAATCGAAAATTTTAATTTCTTAATTTTTTTTAAAAAAAGATCGATTATGCAAATTTATACTAAACCATATCAAAAAATCTGCGAAGAGGTCGTATTCGAAATTGTGCTATTTGGCTTTGGATTGCACGATTTATTTAACTCCCTTTCACATTGTAGGGTTAAAATACAAATTGATTTTTATTTTCTTTATTTAAAACAATTTTATTTAATTAAATTTAATTTTTATTATTTATTTTATGCCAAAATTGTAGAAAAATATTTTATTTTAACCTAAAATATTTGAAATATTTTTATATCTTATGTACAAAACAAAAAAATAGCAAAAGAAGAAGAAAAACAGAAACGGAAACTATGAAATTAAATGATGCATAATAATAGTCATACTATGAAATTATGTACCATGACATAGCGGCTGTAAATGAATGTAATCTGGTTGTTGCAAGATATGTAGTACTTACAATAGAGTGGATCAAAAAATCTATTTTGACGAAGTTTTAAACGTTAAAAAACTAAAAGTTGTTTTCCCGAAGATATGTGGAAAGAACAAAAAATTTTGGAAAATCGCGCCCATTGAAGTTCTTCCTTAATTCTCATTTTAATAAATTTCTTACCATAAAATATTTGTTCGTTTTTAAAATCGGAAATTAAATAACATCTTTCTGGCCCACTCTAACATACATATTTACATAATAGATATAATGTACTGTACATGCTGATAAACAAATAATGCAACTATGTTGAACAAAACAATTTCAAAATTCACTCATAATGTTTTAGTTTTATTTGAAAAGAAAATTAATTTTAAAAAAATACAATTACTATTGTGGTTTTGATTAAAAAGATTGCATTTCTAAAAGAATGTTGTTAAAATATTTTTAATTAAAATTTAATTTTTGTAAAGATTTATTATATTTTTATAAACAATCTGAGTAAAGTTGATGAAGATAACAATTCCACAAAATATGGACTGCGCTCCCTCTATGAGCCTTTTTGAGCGCTACTTTACAACTACGATACTTGGATGAGACGCATTCCGGGTAGTGGAGCCAACATAAATTTTTACACAGACAGAACGAAACTGCACGAACAAGTGGAAGAGATCGGGTGGAGCCAGGCTCGAAGATTGCCAGATCATTGCGTTTACCAGGCAAAGATGCTGGCAATAGAGGAAGTAGCTGACTCGTTGAGTTACAATGTCTTGTCTACAACCGCGGTCAACATCTATTCTGATGTCCATGTTTCTGAAAACAAGATCTGCCCTTAACTGTCGCACGACTTTAAATGAGATGGTCAAGCAGTTCAACATACGACTGATATGGGTCCCAGGGAATTTTAAAGCCGATGAGCTTGCAAGACTGGGAACCAGTTTACAGGTTCCAACAGAATTGAAATGTGTTGGAATGACTATATAAGATTGCAAGCAAAATCTACGGCTTTGTTCCGCAACAGAGACTAATCATAGATGAGCACATGGATGGACGTGTGACACTACACGACAGATTTCTCCTTCCTTTAATTAGAAGTACTCTAGTGAGCTGATATCGCTTCCAAGAGGAGAGATTATGACGGTGGATGCTGACCAACAAACTAGAGTTTGTTGGTCAGCAAGGTCCAGAAGGGAACGTAAAGTAAATGATAAAGATAATTTATAAAGGAAAATGTATGAATGTAAACTAAAGAAAATACAAAAACTTTTAGTATATTAATATGACCTATATCAGACATTCCTCCAATGACGAAATGGAAAATGTCGTGGGAATGTCAGCACCCCCTGACAATGGCTGTTTATAAATAAGGAGATTTTGAAATTTTATCTGAAACTGTCCTCAACTAGGTACATAAATATGTCATGGGGATGTCAGGTGTAATTCTGAAATGTTAGCGGGACGTCACCAAGAGTGGCTCATGGACGTTGACAAGTGGGAAGTTTTTGTATAGTGGGTACCCCTTTAAAATTATACTTTTCGCACTTTTATGAAGCTTTATATTTATAGTCTTTTTCGTCCTAGAGATTGGGTAACTGAATGGTTCGCATCAAAGTATCGGTCAGGGCCCGATCCATGATCGATTCTAAGGTATTCAATAATTGTCCGACCGTCTGTCTAAAGATGACTCAATGTAGTCCAAAATAAATGAGTTATCTTCCTGATGTTTGGCACGAATATATCTTATGGTCCTCGCCAGGTAAAGTTCATTAATGGGCAAAATCGGAAAAGGGGAAAAAGTTTCCCCTGAAGAACAAAACCAACCCCTGAAAAGAATGTTCTAAAGTGTTTTTTTTTTCTTTGTATTTTTGTTAAACAAATAAAACATTTTTATGGAAGAATTATTTCAAAGTCCTACACTTGGACCAAGGGGACTAAATGTAATTTTCGTCCTGCCCCCTTTTGTGAAGTGGATGTAAAAAAGTTGATTCAGTAGTTATTGATAAATTTGTATTACTTTATTGAAAAATTTATTATAAATCAATTTGCCAACATTTATCGTGAGGTAAAAGTGTACCGCAACGCAGTGACCTGCTTTAGAGATAATTGAGAAATGTGTCTTTATAACGAAGGTACAATGATTTGGCGTCGATGTGTTTAACTGGGCAGTGTGCGAAAATGTCGGCACTTCGACTTGTTAGCACACAGATAGGGAAGAGCATCGATTGTGGCAATAGCGCGATCTTGAAAATGATAACAGTACCACAAAACATGGACTGCGCACCCTCTACGAGTTTTTCTAGCTCCCTGATACCATTCAGGGAGTATTGGACGAGGGTCAACCCAGGTAGTCAAGCCTCTATATGTTAAATGTTTACACAGATGGATTGAAGCTACACGAACAGGGGGGCTTTGGAGTCTATACGGAAGAGCCTGGATCGAGCCTGGCTCTAAGATAGCCAGATCGCCACAGTTTTTACCAGGCAGAGATGCTAGATATAAAGGAAGGGGCTAAATAGTTTATACGCAATGTCCTGTCTACAACTGCAGTCAACATCTTTTCCGACAGACAAACCGCGGTCAAGTCCCTAGAGTCAATATTTCTGAATATATAATCCTCCCTTAATTGCCGCACTTCTTTAAATGAGATCGGAAAGCAGTATGATACAACGACTCATATTGTACCAGGGCACAGACACCTTTTACGGAATAGCGAAGCCGATGAGCTTGCAAGACTGGGAACTACCTTACACGTTCAAACGGAATTGGGATGAGGGTTCAAGTTGAAAAAATGCAGAAGAAATATTGAATCTCTAAAAATTATAGACATTTCTGGTATTTCATATACCGGTTTCAAACACCCCAGTTAGTGTCATCTTCAGTAGGATTTTAAATGTCGGTTTGTCTTGTTAATGAAAACTGTTTTTTATATATGTGAATATTCATAGTTTCTACAGAATAAATTTTGACAGTTTCCAACACTACAATTCTATTTCTAGCAATCTCAACCTCACTTCATACTTTCTTTCAACTTTTTTGTCTCTTACATTATTTTGCAAGGGTTGTTTTGGTATGCCTCTAGAAACTTGTAAGCAAACGGCTTTATTCCGAGACAGAGACTAACTAGGGATGGTCACATGGATGGACGTGTGAGACTAAGTACATGACAGATTTGGCCTACTCTTAATCAGAAGCGCACAAGTGAGCTAATATCGCTTCCATGAGAAGAGATTTTGACGGTGGTGGACTCAGTTACCGGACGCCGCATTATGGAAGTGAGGGGAACATTTTATCTGCCATTTCCCGGCACTTTCTGGTCAGAGACTTGCTTAACTGGGTTAAGGGAGCTACACGATATTTCTGATTTTTGGGATGTAAAAATTCAATATCTTAGGAGTTTCACAAGGAGCTCAAATCGGTTTAACGGCAGGGAGTAATATGGGAACCCCATTACTATCCCGTGGTATCACAACGGACATCAAAGTCTATGTGTGCTTACTTAAAGTGTCAGCAGCCTCTTAAAACCTTACCCTCTCATTAGTTTTAATTACAATTAATCTTTAAGGATCCGCAGGAAAAGTGATTGTTTTTCAATGATATGACACGTGACATATCACATGGACGCTAAAAACCTGTCACAAATTCGATACCTTTCATATAAAAATACCTATCACTTTTGTTAGGAATTGTCTCAGTTCCGGATATATCACTAGTGACATGCCAATGGACATACCCCTTAGGAACACAATCCGTGCCGGTTCAATAGTGACATGGTACAGAACATATTACAGCTGTACCCGCCATTTTTCGGAACTTAGAAATTTTGTAAATAAAAAAAATCCTTAGATCATCTTTAATGAATTTTTTACTCCAAAAAGCAAAAAATTTGTAAAGTTTTAAAAAGATTTTGAAAAATTTAGAAAACTTTTTAAAATTTTTAAGACTTGTTATTCCAAAACGCGAAAAAATTTTCAAGAAATTTTTTGTCCGGGACTTCAAAAACTTAAAAAAAAATGAAAATGTTGTTAAATTTTATGAATTCACGCGAAAACTATGGGACTTATCTCGGATGCCAATTGTAGAAGATGTGATGAACCTAATACAGATGAAACAGTTGAACATATTCTGTGCAAATGCCCCGCATTGGCCAGACACCGCGAGCGAATACTAGGTAAAGCAGTAATCGAGAATCTGGATGATATCGCGGCTACGGACCTTACGCAACTAAAACTGTTCGCAACATGGACTAAAGCGATTTATCCTCGTCGCTGAAGGAAATTGTGGTATCGCTATGGACCAGCCGGTCAATGCGAGGAGTCCTAACTTTAGGCTCCACCACCCCTAACCTAATCTAAATTTTATGAAACATTTTGTTAATTTTAAAAGAATTTTTTTCTACAAAACGCAAAAAATGTATCTGTGACTTAGAAAAATTTTAAATTTTTTCGAGATTTGGTAAAAATTGGAAAACTATGTTTTGTCCTATTGTCTCCGGTCACGAAATACCTTTTTTGAGACAGTTTAGTGATAAGTTTAATTTTCAACTGTCACATGATAAGCATTTTAGTGATATGTCATGTTTTCACCAGTCACGGAATAGGTGATTTCGGATCGAAAGACACACTTTTTCTGCAAGAGAGGTTCAATCTTTTACAGTTTTGTTTTTCAATTGATCGTTCGTACGAGAATTTTGTAAAACAGTCCATTTTGAGGTTAGTTGGTAGCGTGCCAGCCTATGAAACAGGTGGTCGTGGGTTCAATTCCCACCAAAACCCTTGGTCGATTTCGCTACAACGAGACGACGGTCATTGTCACCAGGTCTTGGTTAGGTTAAAATAACTAAAAAAAATTACTAATTAAAAGAAAAAAAAATAACTTGATCAACAGTCCATTTTGAAAAACAGTCTGTAGTGGTTTACATTTTTTTTCGGGTGGGATGAAGGTTAAATTTTTTTTTTTATATAAATGTCATCCAACAGGTGCCCTATTCAATTATATGCACATCAAGTAGTACGTTTTTGCTCAAAAAAGAGAGCAATCAAAACTAGTAGTTGTTAATTGTATGGTATTGCGATGAAACGATTAATACGCACTTTACTTTATTCTTTAATTTTTTTTTTTGTATTTCTGAACAACCCCTTTAGTAAACACTTAAAATAATCATTTTAATGAAATCACAATTAAAAAGTCTTTATAATAAAATATGTATTGCATCCATATATGAATGGACAATAGCAACCACAGGCGTATAAACACTAAGTAAAATGATAAAACAGCAATATCCAACAATGACATACAAGGCAACATGCAACAGGGTTATATCAACCAACTACAACTACCAGATAGACAACATATAGACAGATATAGTATGTACAATGTCCATCCATATCATCCTTTAGACAAAAGCCGTTGTTACCGCACTTGTATCCATCAAACAGACCAACAAAACCAAATCAAGAGCAGCCAGCAACCAAACCAACATATAAATAAACACAAACGGACGTCCCCGATGTCTGTCTGACTGACGGACTGACTGCATGACTGTGCTCGGGTACTACATATTCATCATTAACAGTATGATTTTCATCAACACAGACAAGTCGTAGGAAAATATTTCTATATCTCTAAGGGAGATGCTATCGTCATCCTCATCATGATGATGATTATCATCATCATGATCTTCATTATTTTATAAAGCACAGATTTCATCTACTGCAAAATAAAGTTTAACTAAACGAAATTGCAACGACTGTGAAACCAAAAAAAAGCAAAAAATGCAACAAAAATATATTCGTTTATGCCACACAACTCATGAAAAATTCATTCATGGCGTGAAATTTCGCGCATAAATATAAAAGAATTGCATTTATATAAATTATTTTTTTTCTGTTGTTTTCCTTCTTTTATTCTGTTTTTCTGTACAATCAAAATGAAATAATACCTCAGTCGTAGTTACATGGAACGAAAGAAATAAAACAACAACGAAAAACCAGAACCTACTAAAAATAAAAGATAAATGTTTGAGGATGAAATAGTGAATGCTATTCCTCCTGATGCTGTCTCTGCTGCTTTGTTACAGTGCATTGCAGTGTATGTTTTGGGTATCTAGGGAAATGACCGCAAACATCATAGGGAACTAACAAACAGAAAGACAAACCATAGGGAAAACATTAAACAGTTTCTGGTCACATGATTCATTTTGTTTTGTAACTAAATGGAGGTGTTTTTTTTTTTAATTGGACAATGTTAAAGAAATTTTCCAAGTTATATTAACCCTCAAAAAGTCTCACAGACAGATCGAAATTAAACGAACAAGTGGAAGTAAGGAGTCTGTTCAGGGCTGAGTCTGACCTGTAGATTTGCTAGACTTTTGCAGTGTTTACCAGGCACACATGCATTCAATATGGAAAATTGTCACCTGCTCAAAAACCAATGTCTTGTCTATAACCGCAGTCAACATCCTGTTTGACAGTCTAAACGCATTCAACATCCAAAGAGATGCCCTGAAAACCTAGAGACCGTACTATACGTGTTGAAATAGATGGGTTCTCATCAGACGAATTCCGGCTAAATTCAGGGGTACCACAAGGTTCTGTTTTTTCTCCTACCCTTTGTCTTATATTGACCCACAGACGGATTGTGGATACAGCATCATCTGTATCCATGGGTGGTATAGCTATTGTGGAATCAGACACTCTTGATGTTCTAGGCATGAATTCAATGTGATGTTCGATGAAACCAGCATGAGTTTCAAGTGTCGAAAAAAGCATTCAAGTGTCTTGGTTTCTTAAAACTGTGTAAGAACTAATTCACTCCGTCTGATCTTCTCACTATTTATACCGCTTATACCCGACCAAAGATGAAACACAACTCCCATAACTGGGCAGGTGCTTTAAGGTCTATCTTGAAGCTTCTGGATTGGGTGCAAAGTAGTGCGTTGATGCTAATCAATGAGAGTAGGTTATCCAACTCTATTGACTCCATGGAGCATTGTCGGAATGTGGGTTGTGCTTTATTGTTCTATCGATATTACCATGGTAAGTGTTCAGATAAGATAGGCGAACTCATCCCTGAGACGTGGGTGCATGCCGGCAGTACTTGACTTTCCATCATATCACATCCGCTCCTTTCCAGCATATCACATCCGTTTTCGTTTGGAAAAAATCAAATTAAGCGTCCACAAACCCTACTTCTGCTTTCCTTCTCCTCATAACATATTTTCCGAATACCAACACAATGCATTGCATTAGTAGAGGTCATCCCTTTAGTGTTGGCTCAAATTAGCTTGAAATTTTTCTTTAGGTTTCTACAGAGTCGGAATATGATGGTAAGTCCACTATAGCTTGCAACCATAATCCATGGCTTTGTTCTGTTATAGATTTTTTTATCATAAAAAAATAGATTTCAGATTTCAGTTTCTTATATGGAAACACGCTAAACGTCTAATGGTATCAGCAATTGACTTTGGAAGGAGCTGTATGTATGAGGAAGAGTAAGCAACTATTAAACATCTTATCTGTTCTTGCCCTGCAATATCTGGGCAATGGCATACTTTATTGAGATCTAAGCTAAAATGTGGCCAGTTGTTCCCAATAGGAATCCCAGGAATTTTTATACATAAGAAGAAACATTATCCTTTTGGATTTGTATTATGGGTCACATCCAACCTCAGATCTTTGAGTCTGTCGTGAAGCATTACCTGCGATTTCAAATGCAACCTTACCTCTATTGGAAAAGGATAACTCCTTGACGACCAGACTGCATAAAATGAAGATTTTTAATAATATCATACTGAACTCCATAGCTGCCGCCTTGCATGATGTTGATATGGATCCCGAGAAGAAGAATGTATAAAATTCCAGAATTTTGTCTTTAAAAAAAGCCAGATTAGGAAGAGAAGGACTAAACACTGAAAAAGACCGAGTGACCAATTATGAATCTTGTTCAGTTAGCAAGCCTTATCAGAAGATTACCGTGTTGATAGGCCTTAAAAGACACTACTGATTGAGAATTAAATGCGCTATGAAAACCGTTGTAGCTTCACCTTACCGCAGATAAACCCTCCAGAGAATCTTGGTTCGGAAGTATTCCAGAATGAAGTCGCTATAAATATTATCACAAAAAGCTCAAAGGTAAACAGCGAAGTTGGCATTGTCTTGCAATTTCCAAGCAGATATCCCCTTCGCTGAGATCAATGCAGTTTGCAAATAATTTTGATCTTTTGATCAAATATTTTTATTGATTCTCTCTTTTTAATTACAAATCATGTTTTTTTTTAATTTCAACTTTACTTAACACTGACCGTCATGTCGCTGTAGCGCAACAGATCAAGGGTTCTGGTGGAAATCAAATCTATGACGAAGACATTTGTCACTAGAAAAAAGTGTAAAACAGGAGTAAGTAAACTTATTAAAAATGCTTAAAATTTATAGTTATTGGTCACATAGTGAGAGTATTTCTGTTGCATCATAGTTCAAAGACTGTCAACAGAACCAAAAACATGAATGATAGTAATTACCAAGCAGACTTATGTTAAGTTGTTCATATTTTTTTTTCAGCTCCATCCATGCCGTGTTTGTTATGATTTATATCTCTTTATAAACATTATCGGTATTAATGAAGTGGCCATGCACTGTGCAAAGTGATTCACTCTTTACTATCATGGAGCAGTATTATATAGTTTCTAATAGAGAAGACCACGTGGGTGCATTTAAAACACACTCACGTAAGTGATTAATATTTTTCTTACGCTCATGGTCCCAAAAAAATTTAAAACAATTTTTATACCCTCCACTTAGTGATAGAGGGTATATATAAGTTTGTCATTCCGTTTGTAACTCATCGAAATATCGATCTGGGACCCCATAAAGTATATATATTCATGATGCCCGATCGATTTTAAGACATTCTAGCGATGTCCGTCTGTCCGTCTGTCCGTCTGTCTGTCTGTCTGTCTGTCTGTCTGTGGAAAATGCTGTCGCGGACAAAATATTGCACAGATATGACTGAAACTTAACATATTTATTGGAAGTTCTCCCGAGAAGTTTGGTATTGCATTTGAGCGATATCGGTTCAGCGGTTCAAAAGTTATGAACGAAAATGTAAGCACACCTCAAAAATTTCAGTACATTCAACATAACCTAAAAATTCAAAATGCTTTAATTCGGCTTTTGGTTGACATATGTGAACATAATTGAACACCAAATGGTCTTTAAACAAGTACGAACATATTTTTTGACAAAAAAAAGAAAAAAATCGCGGATTTTTTTTTTTACCAAAATTTTTTTTCGCGGAAATTTTTTTTTCAAAAATTTTTTTTTTTTTCAAAAGTAATTTCCTTTTAAATAAAGTTTTTTGCAATAATCTTTTTGAAATTGTGGAGGGTATCACTACATTCGGCAAGGCCGAATTTAACTTTTTTACTTGTTTAATATTAAACCTTTCAACCACAGTATGCGGGTGTAATACACTGTGTCATTCCGTATGCTACACACCGAAACATCGGTCTAGACCAGTGTAGGACACACACATACTATAATATTTATGCTTGTGTGGAAGTAGAATGCGAAAAGTCAACAACGCAATAGCATTTTATAGTGTGCATAGTGAGAGAAAGAGTCGTCGATGGGCATCACTGGTGCTCTTCGTACTACACCTACGGCTGCATTAGAAATCCGCCTTCACCTGATACCATTGGAAATATTGTGCAGGCAGTATGTGGCTATGTCGGCAATTTGACTTAATAGCACGCTGCAATGGAGGAGCAGCTATTGTGGCCATAGCGTGATCTTAAAGAATATAACAATACCACAAAGTATAAACTGTGCTCCATCTATGAGCCTTTTTGAGCGCCACTGCGATACCAACAAGGGAGTCTTAGATGGGGGCATTCCGGTAAGTGGAGCCACCATAAATTTTTATACAGACGGATCGAGGCTGCACGAGCAAGTAGGCTTTGGAGTCTTTTCGGAAGAGCTTGGTTGAGTTGCAATGTCTTGTCTACAACCACAGTCAACATCTATTCTGACAGTCAAGCCGCGGTCAAGTCCCTGGATTCAATGTTTCTGAAAACAAAATCTGCCCTTAACTGCCGCACGTCTTTAAATGAGATGGCCAAACAGTTTAACATACGACTCATATGTATCCCAGGGCACAGAGACATTCCAGGGAATTGCAAGGCTGATGAGCTTTCAAGACTGGGAACTACCGTAAGGGTTCCATCAGAATTGGAATGTATTGGTATGCCTCTAGAAACTTGCAAGCAAAACCAACGGCTTTGTTCCGCGACGGAGACTAATCAAAGATGTTCAAATGAATGGATGTGAGACAACACGACCTTTTCTTAATTTGGGGCGCACAAGTGAGCTGATATCGCTTCCAAAAGGAGAGATTTCGACGGTGGTTTCTTTAATTACCGGACACTGTCTTATAGGGAAGCACGCAGATAGGTTAAATGTGCCGTCGAATGACTTTTGCCGGAGTTTCATGGATGAAAAGGAGTTGGAAACTATCGAACACTTTATCTGCCATTGCCGGCACTTTCTGGTCAGAGACTTGCTTCACTGGGATCTAGGGAGCTGCACGATCTTTCTGATTTGTCGGATGTTAAAATTCAATATCTAAGGAGTTTCATAAGAAGCTCAAATTAGTTTAACGACAGGGACTAGTAGGGAAACCTATAACAGTTCCGTGGTATCAAAATGGACATCAGAGCCTACGTGTGTTGACGTCAGCAGCTACTTACAGAATAACCTAAGAGTTTTCATTCAAAAACTAAAATTTTAATTTGAAAAATATGTACTTCAAAAACAAGTGCCCTGTTAGCACTTTTTGGTCGAATAAAATATTCTGTCTGTCCCTATCACTAATCCCATGTATGTAATCAACAGAAGTGAAGGCAATAACTCACGATCATAAATAGTTTGTGCCACGTTCGCATCTCTACCATTCCATGAGCAATACAGTTGGCTGCTGATATTGAATACATCCCAGTAAACTGTTTACAGCTTCAAAAAGGGTTTGTATTTCTACTGCTTTTACTTTACCAAAACAGAAAAAAATACCAATTTAATCTTTCTTTAACATTCTTTTTACAAAATCTGCAATGATAGGCTTTTTTCGAAACTTTTAGTAGTCTCAAAGAAGAAACTGGTTTCAGGGACGGCTTTTCAGATGTTAATAAAATTTGGAATCGTATTTTAATCTTGCAAATTTTTCTTTAGAGGGGAAATCGAAAGTTTTGGATGAAAATGGAAAGGAAAACTGACTCTATCTCACCGCAGATGAACTTTGACAAAAATCCAAGTACCAACTGTGGAAGCCTGGGCGGATAGCTCTGTTATGACAGAGAATGCAATCTCAATTTTTACTGATGGATCAAAGATAAAGATGGTTACGGATTCAGAAGTGCATTCTGAACACCTTGGAATTAGGAACTCATTCAGACTTATGGGTTAAGACCCGCAGATGATAATAAAAAGAGCGACTTACATTATTTGGCTATAAACATTTAAATGTATAGCATCGCAACTCTGAAGACCTTGGAATGAAATATGGTGAAATTGGGAATCGTAAGAAACTGCATTCAAAGTGGGGTCGCTGGAAACGAATTGGCTGATGAATGCGCAAGTGCTATCTTAGGGGTAATGAACAAAACGATAAAATATCACGAAATACGACGAGGAATAGGTGGATATCACTGACTACATGAAGGATATCGCATATCCTTTGGTCAATTCCTTACAGGACAGAAAGTCTTCTTACTTTTGGTAAAAGGACAATTAACCTATTGGTGAGAGTACTGACAGGACATTGTATAATCGTCCAAATGGCCGTGCGTAAAAGAATTTATGTCAGGTACTATTGTAGAAGCTTTGTGACCACCGAGTTTATTCGTTAAATGGCGGTCACCCATCCAGCCTAATCTAGAGCTCATAAGGAATAAAATTTGAAATAAACTATTTTCTTTTCACTTTTTCACAATTAATATTGCTGTTTAGCTAGATACTCATTTCCATAGTTTCTCTTCTTTATTATTTTCCAAAATTTCATATGGATCCAAAGAAGAAATTGTTGCTGAAACCAATGAATTGAAATTTGTTGAAATTGCAACTCCTTTACCTGAAATCCTGTATTAGGGTATGCTGGGACACATTATTCTAGCTGATGTTTTGCAGAGCTGCTGTTGCTGGAACCGGTGTTTGTTCTGCTGCTAAAGTTTTGTGTCCTGCTTGTTTGTGTATAACCACAACTGTAAACACAAAGTGCCGCCATGGGTGTAATTTAATGTGTATGTATGGATTTTTTTTGGCTGCCTCTTTAGCTGCTTCTGTTCTAGATTGCAGTTGTATTATTTAAAAAAAAAAATATAATAAAAAAATACTCGCCACGAGTAGCAGCAAGCAGTAAGCAATATTGGTGTAATGATATTGCTGTAAATACAAATACCTTGGATTGTAATATCTGATTGTTGCGCAATGTCTTAACATTCATATTTCAATTCATCTGTGAATAGTTAAAGTTGTACCTTTTTGTTGCGGTTCCTCAGGATAGTGGTTTGTATGTTTTCTTTACAGTTGATTATGAAGTTGAGAGAAGATGAACTAAGGTTTTAACATATATATGTTAGCCAAGGCAGACCTATAATGCAGTTGTAAAATTGCTATCGGAAATAACAATCATATAGCATTTGTGTACGCAACAATCATTATCTTTTGACAAATCAAAAATTTATCATTCAGGTTTTGACATGCATAGAATGATTGAATATTTCGGCAGTTTAAAAGAATATTTGTGCCAGTACATACTACTTTGCTACATAACTTATTTCTTTTCGCCTTATACTAGAGTGTTTTTCTTATACTACAGTTAAAGGGGGCTGTAAAGGATTGTAGTACCTAATGAGGAAGTTTAGAGTTGAAAACAAGCTACACCGTTTTTAGATGCCATTCCAAAAATTTCATTTGTAATTCCATGATTCTACTTTGAATTCAAAGATTTCATTTGTAATTTAAAGCCTCCATTTGTAATTCGAAGATTCTTCTTTTAAAGTTTGAAGATTCTGTTTGTAAAACAGTTCGGAAGGATTTCAGACCAGTTAGTTTGTCTTCTTTTTTGTTAAAGCAAATGGAACAAGCACGGGCTTGTCATACTGTCGCATATGCTGACGTTGTCACAATAGCGATAAAGGGAAAGCAGCTGCCAACATTAAGAGGCATTCGTCGGGGTTCTCTGAAAGATCTGTCTAAATGGGCAAGAGATTGTGTTCTGGGAGTTAATCTAAATAAAACAGAGCTAGTCTTTTTTAAAGGGGAAAAAAAAGATTCCTGCTTTTAATCCAATTTCTCTGGACGCACTGAAATCACCTTCTCAGATGAAGCCAAGTATCTTCAAGTATTTCCAGATAGGAAGTTGAATTTCAGGTGTAATGTTGAGAAACGGGTGAGAGAAGTAACGACGGCTTCATATTCCCGTAAATTAACTATTGGAAAAATTCTGAAATCTATCATAGGAGTGGTGCCTTCAATTCTGCTGTATGGAATCATTGTCTGGTGGTCTGCTTTAGAGACAAAAGGAAACTGTGTCTTTATCACGAAGGTTGAAAGAGTGGCATCGGTGTGCATCACTGGTGCTCTTCGGACTAAACCAACGACTGCATTAGAAATCCTCTTCTTGACACCATTGGACATATTGGGTAGTCAGTACGCGGCTACGTGGGGAATTCGCATAAATAGCGCACTGCAATGAAAGAACAGAGATTGTGGCCATAGCACGATCTTGACAAGCACCATAAATATGGACTGTGCTCCCTCTATGAACCTATTTGAGCGCCTTTTTACCACTATGATACCATCCAGGGAGTCTTTGATGAGCGGAAATTATCCAAGCTAGGGCACCTGGCGACAGCACTCCCTAGACGCGAGCAGCGAGGGTAAGTCCAACTAGGCATCTGGCGACAGCACTCCCTAGACACGTGTTGAAAAATCCAGAAGAACTTGGGGCACCTGGCGACAGCACTCCCCAATCGCGATAAACTTAGTATACTAGAGACTTACCCAAGTGTACTACTTAACGGCCACCAGCCACCAGCAAATTGACCGAGTCTGTTGATTTCTGTTACTTATATACTGGTTGAACAGCTGATACCTATACTCAGTATGGTGAGAATAACATATGTGTGGTGGGTTTTATATCCAGCCAGGTTATCCCACTATGAAGTTGTTATTGATGTCGTTTACGACTGTCGCCATTTGATTAATGTGATAATGTGTTGGTAAGGTTTATTATATTTATATATAATACGATGGTGTGGACAAAAACGAACGTGTGACTTTTGTCCTCACAAGGGAGCTGCACGATCTTTCTGATTTTTCGAATCACGCACTTACAAGCAGTGTTACCGTTGAGAATTTTTAAAAAGTCGCACAAAAAGTCGTGTTTTACAAAAAAAGTCGCACAAAAAAGTTGTTTTTCCAAATAAAAGTCGCACATTTTTTTAAGGGTGGAATATTTTGTATAAAATTTTTGTTTTCATATAAAAGCTCCCATAGGGGGTAGAGATAGGGATTAGGTATGTTTGGAAAATATTTTAGGGTAAAAAATCTCACATATTTCCTCTTTTTTGGAGACTCCGGGGCAGTTGTGGGGCTTTTTGTGAATTTTTACACCTACACGCCAAAAAAGATATAAAATGTGAGATCGACCCCCCTTAATATTTCCTCCCTAACATTTTTTCCAAAGAAAATATTTCTCCTACCTCTAACTGTCCCAAGGGTGCCTCTGGAGGAGTCAAATGTATAACCCCCAATAGTTTTTCAACCCCAACATTTTTTCAGAACTTTGAAAATATCTATCTTCAACCTTTAAGGCGGTCCCCAAACAATGCTTTTTATTTTTTTAATTTTTTTTTATTATATCCGCTCCAAGGGGGCCTCCTAGAGGGGTAAAATGTGAGACCGACCCTTATTAATTTTTACCCCCCAACATTTTTTCTGAACATTTTTCTTCACATGTGTGGACCCTAATGGGACCTAACTTTGGATCTAAAAAAGTTAGCATTCCCGAAAATTTTAAAATGCTCATATCTCGGTAAATATTGCCGACACAACAAAAAGTCCAAAAGAGTGTTTGTAGCTCTCAACACGTAGAACAAGACCGCTAAACAACCAAAAGCTCTCCGAGTAATATTTTTGAAGTTATCGAGTTTTTTAATTCTCAAGACCCCAGTGATCCCCTAAAATCACGTATCTCAAAAACTAAGCAAGGTAGAGCGAAACGGACACAAATTTTGGATCAAAAACTATGACGGTTTTTAAGGAACCCAACTAGGTCTAGGCCCATCGGGGTCTGGACCTATTGGGTCCGAACCCAATGGGGTCCTCAAATGTGTATGAACTAAGTTCAAAAAAAAAAAAATTTAGTTAACTAATTATTGGCAAACATTTTTGCTAACTCTAGCAAAAAAATTGTGGGTTCGAAATCAGCAAATTTTCTCGTAGGTTTACAAGCTTTTTTTGCTAACATTACAGTTTTTTTTTTTTTTGAGTGTTTAAAATAGAAAAAATATTTCACTTAGCAAAAAAAGGGGAAAAAAGTCGCACAAAGTTGGAAAAAGTTGCAAAATTAGACAAGTTTAAAAAAGTCGCACAAAAAGTCTCAGAGCGTCAAAAAGGTTGCAAATTGCAACTAAAGTCGCACAACGGTAACACTGCTTACAAGCTAACCTAATTGTAATGAGTATTACAAGTTCAATCTTCAGTTGGCAGTTTTTGAATTACAAATGGAATCTTTGAATTACAAGTATCTTTCAACTACCAATGGAATATTCAACTACAATTTGAAATTTGCAATTTAGGCAAAATCTTTAAATTACGATTGACCTTTTTCGAATTACATCTCTAAATGGTGTTATAACTGTTAATTTACATCAAGAAACCGTCACATCTTTTTTGAGTGTAATATACTTAAGAGTATTTAAAATAGTTCTTATAAATATTTCCTACTTATGTTTAACTGTATTTAATTATTCACTAAACTTTAAGTCTTACACCCACAACTGGTAATTTTCGGTTAATAAATCAAGTTGCTTGTGCATTAAATACAACATAAGTAACATCTTAATTTCATCTTAGCAAGTATTAAAGACGATGATGCTGCTGCTGCTACTGGTTTCAATAACAAGCCACTAACGGAAAAAACCACGAAAACTAATAGTAACATTTAACAATATGGTATCAGTAGCTGCAGCAACAACTTAGAGCAAGATAAATCTTTCAAAAATTGTTGGTAGTTTTTTTTAACATCATGTTTACAATATGTTTTTAGTAAAATTTTGATAAAACTATTTTGATTTTGAAAAAAATGATAGTTATAGTCAAATTAAAAAAACAGTATGAGAAAACAAACTTAACCCTTAAGTAAGTGACAGGGTACCCGGGTCACCATTTTATTTTTAATTAGAAATTAGTTGTGGTTGCAGATGTCTAACAAAAGCTAAAACTTCACAACAACTATTTTAAGAAAGTTTATTCTAGCTCAAGGTCATATTTCTTTACTAATTCAAATTTAAAACCTTGTGCTAGAATAATAAAGGTCGAATTATAAATAATTGTTTGGAGTTTAAAAATTTAAACCGGATTTTTCAAAAGAACTCTTTAATTTTAAAAACTTATTCCATATATAACCGTTTTTTATTTTTTTTGTAGGGGAAGTATACCTCAATCTTCCAGAACTGTTATATTATACTGTTTAAGGTAACAGTGAAAATAATGTTGTATACACTCACAAAAAACGTGGGAATTCATTACTAAAAATTGAACTAAAGTACTAATTATAAGGGTTCAAGTTGAAAAAATGCAGAAGAAAAATTGAATTTCTAAAAATTATAGACATTTCTGTTATTTCCTATATAGGTTTCAAACACCCCAGTTAATGTCATCATCAGTAGGATTTTAAATGTCAGTTTGTCTTGTTAATAAAAACTGTTTTTTATATATGTGAATATTTATAGTTTCTACAGAATAAATTTTGACAGTTTCCAACACTACAATTCTATTTCTAGCAATCTTAACCTCACTTCATACTTTCTTTCAACTTTTTTGTCTCTTACATTATTTCGCAAAGGTTACCAACATGATCTGGAATTGCAGACACAAATGAAGGAATTTGCATTTTCTGTTTCGGAGACGTGCCTAATGGCGACATATTTTGTCAGTAATTTTATTTCTCTAATTATATTTGTTATAAGGATTCAAGTTGAAAAAATGCAGGAGAAAAATTTAATTTCTAAAAATTATAGAGTAATGTTTTAGTCCAAAAGGACCTAGTGCAGGAAATGATAATCAATACTAAAATTTTTTACTAATGTTATTCAAAATTAGTAAAAATTACTAATTTTAGTACTTTGAAGATACTAAAAAACTACTGTACTACTAGTAATAAGTAACTTATTAGTAGATTTAAGTACAGCATCACTTACTAAACATTTTACTGAAGAATTATTTTGAGTGTACATTTTAAATTTCTGCACACATAAATAATTTTATTTTTAACAAATAAAAAAGAATGACATTGTTAATTATTATTTTTTTAATGGTAATAGGATTTGATTACATTTTTTATTACAAAAGCTATTTATCATTATAAAATTTTATATTATTTTTTTTTCCGTATTGTTAACAACAGGAAATTGTAAATATTAACAAACAATATTTGTTTTATAAAAAAAAAACTAAAAAAATATTTTTATTAATAAATCATAAGTCAAATATGTAAATAAACATCTATATAATCAATACCCTTCCAAATGTCCTGAACAAAAAAAGTCAATATCAAACTACGGCGTATGAGTAATAAATATATTTTTCTTTATAATATTACTCATACGTAAATGCGCCTCTGCACTAAAACAAATTAAAATAGGGTTAAAAGTTTTATTGAAAAATATTAAAATCAGTATTTTGCCCAATTTTCGCAAACAAAATTACTAGCGATATCTTGAAAACCTTTCAACCGATTTTAAAACTTTTTTGATATTCGTGTTTAGCTCATTAAATCATTAATTAATATGATGTTTTTTTTTAATTTTTTAAAAATTTAAAACTTTGATTGCCGCACTGTGGATGGTGTAGAAGAAACACCCGGTCATTTATTTGCGCAGTTGTTTTTTAAGTTTTTTTTTATATGTTTTGGAAGGCTCTCCGAATTTGATAAAACAAAAAAAAAAAATTTAAAAAAAATCAAAAATGGCGGTTTTATATTTTTGTAATTTCGCAATATTCACGTTCATTAAAGGCATACCTTCATAATTTGCTTTTAGTACTGCTTCAAACCCAAAAGTTAAATTAAAAAAATAAAATCGGTCCAAATATATAAAAAAAATCTACACTAAAAAAAAACAAAAATATTAGGTTAGGAGAAAAAATTAAAAAAAAAAATTTGAACAGAAAACTAATGGTGTTTACGTCTTCTTTCATTTTCATATAGGTTTTATACCCATTTTCTTAAACCCCGCCGAAATATTTGACGGTTAAAATTTCAGAGTAATTTTTTCAGTGTATTATTTGCCGATTTTGGAAAAAGTGTTAGTAATATACAATTATAAAGACAGGTGATATTTATAAATTATGAAAAGCTGTATTATCTTTAATTTTTCGCGTTATGTTGCGTTTTCTGAATTATGCTATTCTTGAAATTTCTTGCAAACAAAGCATGAAATGTTTAAAAACAATTCCCTATTATCATTTAGCAAAATAAAATTAAAATAAATTACATATCTTCTATGAAAAATTATATAAAAACTGAAAACCAAAAAATTTGGACCACAATTTCTTGTAAGCCATTATAAATTTTAAAAATTTAAGAGCACACATGAATTCACGGAGCCAAAATCCATATAGGACACAAATTTCAATGAGTTTCGATGATTAGTTTAACCATTTGACCAGGACTTTTGATATTCGATCCACTGTACGCCGGGTGCCAAGGGTTAATTTAATCGGATTGGACTTTAATTTTACCGTGTATCTTTTAGGCTTAGATGAATAAACATTTGCCCGGACGTACCAAATCGGAAGAAGAACTTGTTTGCCGTACAAGAACATTGCGGTTAAGTGCCCCTATACTCCTAAATTATATTTAACTTAATCGCGACTTTTGATGTGTAACACATCATATGCAATATACATTTTTTAATGTATATATTTTTTTTTTTAATTTACTTTGAAATTTATGATTTTTTTAATATTTTTAAAATGACAAAACCACAAAATTTTATTTATGATTATGATAAGGTGATATACTAAAAATTATAGATTCACAAAAGCATGAACAAACTTTATATTTTTTCTATGATCCCTTTTTATGTTCATATTCATTATAATACATATTAATAAAAATCAATTAATAGTTATTAAATAAACCATGAATACAATAATACGTAGTTGGCATTCAATTAACATCGAAATTTATAATTTAATAATATTTTTTTATGTTTTTTTTTTTCAGGTGTTAAATTGCACTTTATTAATGGTAAGTGGTGGAAAAAAATATTTAATTAGTATTAATTGGGGTAAATCGAAATGTTACAATGTAGTTTTTTTCCAATTTGATAAGATTGAAATATTTTTTTCGGTAAACTTAAACAATTGTTCGAGGTTATTTATTATCGCAGACATCTTCATACAATTTTTCCAAATGTCTCCAAGGAAATGTAAGACCACCGATACTGGTGGGCCCTGCTGACCAACTGATGACATGTCATTGGGGACATTTAAAAAAATTGTATGAAGATGTCGCCAGTTTAATAAGGGGAGAGGCCTTAATATGTCAGCGGTGATTTTATATTGCCAAGAACGTTCGTCCATCCCTTGATGATGTAAAACTGTGTTGAAAATGTATAACTGCGTGCAAATTCAAGTTTCACTTTTTCGTGCATTTGCATTTTCTGTTTTTGACGACCTCAATTAAAATTTAATGCTCAAAATAATAACTCTGTTAAATTACAGAAAAATTGGCTAATTTAACAGAGTACACCATACTTTTCCAGCTATCAACATTTCTTGGTAGTTTTACTATATAATTCTGTAAAATGATTTTGACAAAAAAAAACCTGTTAATTTACAGAATTTCAAGTAAAATATTGGTTAAATAAAACACCATTTAGCAAAAAAAAAACTCTTATATTTGTAAAATGCGTTTGATGCAAACAAAATTTTACAAAAAATAACTCTGTAAATTTACAGAGTTTAGTAAAATACATGTTATTTTGTAAAGTTTTTATAAGATTTTTGAAGATTTTATTTTTTTGTACTATTTTTAACATTTTCACAAAAAAAAATTAATATAAAATTATGGTATTTTTACAGAACTCTGTTTTTAACTATGAAATTAAGATTACATAGAAAAAAGTAAAAATACAGATAAAAAAAAAAAAATTTCAAAATACAGAGTATTTCGTTTAAATCTGTATTTTAGTAGAAACCCCTGTTAATTATCAGTAAAATTAAAATTTTTTTGTCACAGCAAAATATAAAGTATTTAATTTAAATCTGTATTTTGACAGAAAACTCTGTCAAATATCTGCTGAATTAAGATTACAGTCATTTTACAGAGTATTTTACCGAGTTATCATTTTGAATGTACCCTCCATCTTTAATCCTTAAGGCCGACCGCATAATTTTTTTTATTTTTATAAACTTTTTTTATTTAATCAGCTCCTACAGCTATAATGGTGCCTTCTTAAAGGGTAAAATGAAAGACCGACCTCTATTAATTTTTGCTAGAATTTGAATTTTTCTACAACAAACCTACCCCCCATCACCTCCCTAAGATAGCTTCCAAACAAAAGTAACATTTTTTTAAAGTCGACCGAAATTTTAATAGTCAAATTGTATTATGCAACAAAATTTTTGTTTTTAAATCCTCCAATTCCCAATTTCCTTTCTCAAAATTTCCAAAAATATTAATTTTTTTAATTTTTGCTGCCACGCCCACAACAAAGGCGGTGTAAAAAATTCGCGCATGGTGTATTTACATGATAGAGCATCTACACCTGCCTTTATTCACTAAGAAAATTATGTCGTTAACTGTTTGTAGGTTATTTTAAAAAGTAATCAGTAAAGTTATTTTAAATGAAAAATCATTTATTTTATAAAGGATTTAATTTTTTTACTGTTTCTGTAGTTTAAAAAATATAATTTACTGTCTTAAAAACGAATTTTCTGTTACATTTATTTTCGGCAGTAAAAAATATCTTCTATAGTTTTACTGTTTTTCGATACAAAATAACTGAATATTAAGTAGTTTTTTAATGTTTTTGTTAGTCATTAAATTAACATTTAAAATTGACTGTAATGTTTTTTTATTTTAAATGAAAAAACAGTGGAATGGTTTTTAAATAAAATTTCATTTGTTTTAAGTGAATATTCACTGGAATTTACCTACATAATTTTTTGAGTGTAGGCTCATCGACGACGTGCGTTTTTTTCACAGTGGGTTGAGTTCGATTTTTAGGCCATAAACTGGCCAAATTTGGATAGTGCTGGCGGGGGCAATGTTTTTTCCTCGGCCTCTATTTTTAAACTCATCTACGAGATGATGATCTAAACGAAACTTATGTTCTAGATTCAAAAGGATCATGGTACTTTTTACGGAAAAAAATAGTATTTTTTATATTTTTTTTAATTTTTAACTTTAAAATGTTGTAACTTCTGACTAAAACAAGATATCGCTTAGTTTTTTGTCTTAAAAAAAATCATAAATCTATTTAGTTTTCAAATGAAATTAATTTAAAACAAGTAAGAAAGTTATAGTCGGTCAAGACCGACCATATGATACCCTACTCCAGTGTTTTCCGGAAAATGGGTCCCATGTCCGAACACGTACCGATTGTTTGATCTTTATTTAGTGTAGAAAACACACACAGATCAAATTTTAGTGGAATTCGATTATTTTTTTGCCAATAGACCCATTTAACTGAATATCGGTCGAAATTTTACATGGGGGACTAAGTCCAAAAATGGTCAAATTATATTCCGATTTGATTAGGTTTCTAAAGTACATGTTTAAACCTAAAAATAAAATTTTTATCAATTATTTCCATTTTTATGAATTTTGTGAGAATTATGTGAATATCGAGAGGGTGGTTTGTATGGGTACTACCAGAAGGACTGACTCGATTCCTTTGAAATTTGGAATGATGAATCGTGCATACAAAATATATTTACATGTTAAATTTCAAAGCGATACCTATTACAATACGGTTATTAGAGTCATTCAAGCTTAATCCAAAGGGAGCGTTTGTATGGGGGCTAGGTCTTAACATGGACCGATTTTTTCCAATTTCATTAGGCTTCGTCCTTGGGCCTAAAGATGCTTAAGTTTCAAATTTCAAGTAAATTGAGTAAAAATTGCGACCTGTATCGTGCTTAAACCGATAGATGGGCAGACGGACGGACGGACAGACAGACGCACGGACGGAAGGACGGACATCGCTTAATCGACTCAAAAAGCAATTCTGAGTCGATTGCTATACTTGAAGGTAGGTCTAGGACCAATATTTCGGGTAGTTACAAACATCAGCACAAACTCATTATACCCTGTACCACAGGGTGGTGTAGGGTATAATAAATCGGAAAAAATTCGACCGTGCTATTGGCAAAAAAATGGATCGGTCAAACTTTAACTTTACAACTGTGTAAGAAAAAGTTGAAAATAGATTGATTAGGTTTGTGCTAAACGTAACATACATAATGTACGCTTAAATAGCTACACAGAGAAAAATAAATTTTCAACTGAATATTTCAGTTGTATCAACTCAAAATTCGGTTGGTGCTACTAAATTTCGCTGAGGCATTCGATTTTTTTAGTTGTTTCCATTAAAAGACAGTTGTATTAACAAAATTTAGTTGTAACTACCAATATTTAGTTGTTTTTACCTTAACACAAATGCATCAACCGAATTTTTGTTGCATCAACTGAATTTCAGTTGGATATTGGCAAATTTGTTTTCTGTGTGCTGATTTTAATCTTACACACCTACAGTGACAATCGAAGAGTGCTGACGAAGGAAGGGTGGCTTCCTCCGAATGCTGTCGACATCTCCACTTAGCCTGTGTAATTTTTTCAGATTTTCTCATTGTATAGGGTGTTTTTTTAGAGGTTCACAACTTTGAATTGGTAATACTGCCTTATTTGACAACCGATCTAACTGCTGATAGTTGTGTTTTGTTAAGTATGGTTTGACATTTTATCATGCAAAGACTTACATAAGAGCAACGCTTCCAAATTGTATAAATTTTTTATCAAAAAAATGCTTCTTTTCGTCGAACTTAAATTTTATTCAAAGATCCTATTAATTGGTTACCAATATCGTTTTATTTAACCCCATTGGATTATTTTCTGTGGGTCTATGTAAAGTAACTTGTCTTTTCGATAAATTGGACACAATTAAACACCTGGAAATAAACCTTCGACGACTTATTGGAGAAATCGAAAAATGGCCTCAAATTCTGTGAAAATTGTGTGAAAATTGAGGTTCATGCACGAGCCATTTTTGGTATCGATATGGCTCCAAATCATTTTTAAACATTAATGTCATAAAATTATCTATCCAATAAAGTCAGTTTGATTGATATTAAAAATATTTTTCCTTACTCTATTTTAATTTGAAGTTCGGTAACACTAAAAAAAACACCCTATACAACAAAAATAATTATTTCTCAGAAATAATTAATATGGACTCAAACCGAAATAAATAAAACTTCAGTTAATACATATTATTTTCGATGGTGGTAGTGCCAGAAGCAATTTTTATCGATCTGCTCGCATAAATTCAGGCAATCGGTCTAGTACTTACTGATTAGCTTAATTATTTCCAAAAAATTTTCCAAATCTTCCAATGTGCATTGGAGACATTGAGGCTCATTTTTCTTGTTGCACAGTGTGTTTAATGCCTTAGTCCATTTTTAAGTGATTTTATTTATATTTTGTGCTTAGTATTTTCAACAATCCGTCTATTTGTCGATCTTCTTTGTAAAAAAAAAACACACACTCATACATCCTGTTTAGTCGGCATTTGTTACTCATCATTTATAGTCCAGTTAAAAAATAACAGTTGCCTTTTATTAACAATTATATTTTATGATTTAAAATTACTTTCATTTAATCTCATCATGAATTGTAAGATGGACATTCATTCTCCTGTATTATATAAATATGTAGTCTAGTTTGAACCTGAACGTTCATAACTTTAGTCATTCATTTCTATCATAATTATACTTGTTATGATCAAAAATGAAATCTAAACAAATACTAGACAAGATCTAATATGATTTGTTATGCTCACCTGATTTTTGCACCAAGAAGTTGAAGATGATTCTTGTTTGCTAAAGTGTTAACCGTAATTTCGTTTGAAACATGATATTGGTTTCTTCGTTTTTTCTGAGTTCCTCTTCTTCTTCTTTCGTATTTTTGTGGTAAGGTTTATTACGTAAAAACCACTTTAATAAATGATTTTTTTTGAGTTGCGCAATATGATACAACTTGTTTTTAACAGCTGTAATTCTAGAAGAATTTAAATGGTTCCATATTAAAACTGTAAACTCTGTTAACGAGTGGAGCAGCAGGTGTAGTGTTTAAATAAATTGAAAAAGAATTTATGAAGTGTGCCACACACAAATTTTCATGTAGAATAAATAATTATTTTGGAAAACAGTGCATTTAGATTTTGTTTGAATAAAATCATTTTTATAGAAAGAACTTTTGCTATAGAAATCTGAGATTTTATTGTTTATAAACTCATGTCAGCTAGTGAGAAATTTTCTATCGGACCCTCTGAATATAGCTTGTCTAGAGGACGAGAATACAAGAGAACACTACGTCTGTTATTGCCTAGTGTTCTTAAGAGATATGTAGAATGCAGATAACGGGATCTGATATTCTGTCAATGGACGTGGTCCATGGACTTTTCCTTATCTAACTTTCTCAGGTTTGTGAAAACAACTGAGAAGTTCTGATCAAGCACCTTTCATGCTCTTTAAGCTTCTCTCATTCTTTTATAACTTTTCATTCTCAGGGTACGGTAATATGGACTATTTTAAGTCTGAACGTCGTACGGTGAAGCAAATTTTTCTTTTTTCGAATTTTGGAAACGTCGGGGTCGGCAAAGTTGCATTTTAGGGTCAATATTAACCTACAAAAATATCGGACCTGTAGGAAAGACAATGGCTTTGATTTTATTTTTGACTTGAAAATCGGAAAGTTCTGAACAAGTAACTCACTTTCAGGGATGCCAACTTAGTGCTTTTCGTGCTAGATCTAATGATTTTTTATGTGTCAAAACGCGAAAATTTTTGACCTAGTGCCAAACTAGAAAAACGCGCCAACTTGGTGCTTTTTAAATTTTCACTTGGTGCTTTTAGTGCATTTTAAAATGAATTTTTATAGCCTCCAAACACAGTATGGCGGTATACTTACTTTGTTATTCCGACTCTAACGCATCGAAATATTACTCGGAGACGTCACAAATTATATAGTTTATTGGTTTATAAACGATTCTAAGACATTTTTTGAATATCCGTCTGTCTGTTTGTAGAAACCAGTATGCACTTCAAACTAAGAGAGGCCTGAAATATGACACGAATATATTGTATTTTGGTCAATGTCCATTGCTCATATTATGTTCAGAAAAAAGGGCAAAATCGGACTGAGAGGAAAATGTTTTCCCCTGAAGAACTAAACCAACCTCTATAAAAACGCCATTCTTTGTAGGTTTTTTTTTGTATTTTGGTTTAATATTTGAATTCTGTTCTGGATGAAGTTCAAAGACTAAATTTGGCTTTTTAATCGGAAAATGCAGACCATGTAAAATTGTACAATGATTTTGCTCAAAGTGTAACCAACAAACTTATAAAAAAAATTTTTTGAATAAAAATAATATTTTTTTTTTACTTTTTTCATCTATTTAAAAAAAAAAGTCCATTGTTTTTTTACCCTTTTTTCAAGCAAATTTACGCGTTTTTACTCGTTTATAAAATTTTTGTACGCGATTTGCTCTTAAATAGTTGGCATCTCTGCTCACTTTGTCATTCCATGTGTAACGATTCGAAAAGTTACTCAGGGCCACCTTTTGTGGGCGTGGATATGAAAAAAATTTTTAAATAATGAAAAATTTGTGTTGAACGCAGAAATCATAACAAATAAATTTGTCAACAATTATCGCGAGGGGGAAGCGAAAGTATATAAAAGATTCAACACAGCCGAATTTAACTTTACTTGTTTATTAGGGATTCCCGTCAAATTAAAACTTTCGAATTTCGTGTAGTAATACCTGCCAAACGATTTCCTGAATATGGGAAAATTTATGAACAAATTTTGCAAGGTCATCTTCAGTCGGCAACCTGCACAGAAAAAAAAAATATTTGAGTAAATTTTTAATACTATTGAGTAAAAAATTACTCAATTTTGCACTAGTAAACGATTTAATAGCATTGGGTAAATTTTGAATAAAAAATTATTAAATGTTTGAAAAAAAATTTGAGTAAATTTTTAATTGACACAATTAAAAATTTTCTCAAAATGTATCTATTTATTTTTTTTAAAAGTTTAAAAAAGTTTTAAATTTTTTACAAAAAACAAAAAACTTGTTTATTCAAACTTTACCAAACATATTTATGTCTCAAAAACATAGAAGCATTTTATAAAGCCGATTACAAACTTTCATATACATACACAAAAAACTATAAACTAAACAAGAATTCAGAAAACTATGAGAGTTTAAAAAAATAAAAAAACTATTAAATTTTCATTAAATTATTTACTTAAATTGTTTTTAAAATTTTTAAGTAAATTTTTAATTGCGTCAATTAAAAAACAAGTAAGAAAGTTATAGTCGGTCAAGACCGACCATATGATACCCTACACCAGTGTTTTCCGGCAAGTGGGTCCCAAGTCCAATCATGGACCGATGTGATCTATCTTCTGTTAGATCTTTATTTAGTGTAGAAAACTCACAAAGATCAAATTAAAGTTTAATTGATTTATTTTTTTGCCAATAGACCGATTTAACTGAATATCGGTCAAAAGTTTTATATGGGGTCTAAGTCCAAAAATTGTCCAATTATATTCCGATGTGATAAGGTTAATAAAGTACACGTTTAACACCTAAACATAAAATGTTTATAAAATATTTCCCTTTTTATGAATTTTGAGGGAATTATTTGAATATCGGGAGGGTGGTTTGTATGGGGACTACGAGAAGGACTGACCCGATTTGGAATAATGATTCGTGCATACAAAATACGGTTATTAGAATCATTTAATCCTAATCCAAAGGGGGTATTTGTATGGGGGCTAGGTCTTAACATGGACCGATTTTTTCCAATTTCAATAGGCTTCGTCCTTGGGTCAAAGAAGCTTAAGTTTAAAATTTCAAGTCAATTGATTGAAAATTGCGACCTGTATCGTGCTTAAACCGATAGATGGACAGACAGACGGACTGACAGACGTACGGACATCGCTAAATCGACTGAAAAAGCAATTCTGAGTCGATCGGTATACTTAAAGGTAGGTCAAGGACCAATATTTCGGCTAGTTATAGTTATAGTACCACAGAGTGGTATAGGGTATAATTACTCAATTTTTGTTTTTAAATTTAAGCAAGTGATTACTAGGGTGGCTCGTTTTTGGGCTTTTCTCTCTGATCAAATACTAATACCCGCCAAAAGTGTCGGTCCCCTAAGGGTAACTCACATGCAAAATATCACTCCGATCGGAGTTTATCTTCTGTCTCCACTTTGAGCCTCAATATTGGGGTTTTTGCAAAAAAGGACTTTTTAAAAAATATTAAAAAAAATTAAAGTTTTTTTATTAAAATAATTAAAAAATTATTTTTGTATAATATTCGATCGTAAATACTTAAATATGAAATCTAAAGATTTTACGATATCATTAACCCGTTCAAACATGATACCAAAAAAATGGCATGATTTTGGGGGCGTTCTCAAAACACCTTTTTTCAAAATTTTGAAATTTTATTAAAATAAAATTTTAAATATATAATTTTTTCTTTCTGAATTCATTAAGAACACCTTGGAGAAGAAAAATGTGAAATATGGCGGATATCCGTCGGACCACTTTTAGGGAATCGCGGGCGAAATGTGAGGATTTCAAGGAAATGTTAGTTTTATCAATAATTTGGATTAATAAAATCTTATAAATTTTATTTTTGGGAAAATTAACGGTTTTTTGGTGTCGTGGCATTCTATTAAATAACTTTAAGTCTGTCGTGATGACCCCCGCAGAAAATTACAAGTTTAGATCTTAAATTTTGTGCTATAAACAAGTATAAAACGGCTTTTGTGTGTTTTACCTCAACTAATTTTTCGTATTTATATATTATCTTTAAAAAAGTCGTTAACCCTTCTTGGTAGGGGGTCAAAATGACCCATTCAATAAAAAATATATCGTGAACCTATATTCAAAATATGCCAACTCAAATTTGACGGAAATGAGTTTCCGATGACAAACAGCTCCCCTATGTAATACCTATCTGCCATAAAAATTTCAGAGCAAAAAAATAATTTGTTGTCGTTTTACATCCATTTTTGTTATTCTGCTAACTCAAAGTACATATTTTTTTGGTGGAAATAAATGCCAACTCCCATTGTAAATTTCCAAAAATTTTTCAAAAAATTAGACCACATATCTTATTGCATTTGCCATGCTAAACACGAATCTGGTAAAGATTTTGATATCTAATGACTGGTTCTCGATATATTGACATTTTAAAAATATCGGTAAATAGTGTTGGCAAAAAAAAAAAATTGCTTATATTTATGTAACTTTTAAACTATTTATCAGATTGAAACATTATAAATGGGGCAAATAAAGTCAATGATATAAGCTTTCAAAATAGCTGGTTTGGAGTGACCCTATTGCAATACAGCGTGAGCTACAGAGTGCCAAAGATGACCACCCTGAGATTAAAAGGCTTTCGGAGCTAGTAACTTTTAAAAATTTGCAAAGATTTTTAATTTTTTGTTCAGTTTTTGCAATTACCGTACTAAGGATAACAAAAACCAAAAAAAAAAAAATTTAAAAATTTTTCCAAAAAAATTTTTTTTTTATTTTCCGACAAAATATGCCAACTCTAAAAAAATATTTGTTTTTTGATATAGTAATAAATGCCATCTCTGAAAAATATGCAAACAAGTGCAAAATATGAAAATTTTTGCATAGGTAAAAATTGTTTAGAATATTTAAACCCTCTTGTGGAAGGTACATTGTTTATTTTTGCAATAATACGCGAAATAACTAGTTTTTTAGCTCTCCTGAACAGTAAGCTTTTTCGAGTTGGCATTTATTGAATATAGTTTGACGATATATTTTTTTATAAAAAATTAATTTGTGGCAATATATTAGATAACTTTAAATCAGACCTAAAATCTTACCAATTTAAGATATCTTTAACCCACGTTGGCCCGGGGTCAAAAATGAACCCGGCAAAAACTTTTAGGCATAGAGCTTGAATTTTTTGATATCAACAAAAAATATATTTTTTACTGAATGGGTCATTTTTGACCCCCTACCAAGAAGGGTTAATGATTTTTTTTAAAGATAATATATTAATACGAAATTATAGTTTGGGGAAACAGCACAGAAGCCATTTGATACTTGTTTATAACACATAATTTAAGCTCTAAACTTCAAATTTTCTGCGGGGGTTTATAACACATAATTTAAGCTCTAAACTTCAAATTTTCTGCGGGGGTCATCTTTGACCCACAGCCAATGTGGGTTAAAGGCGTCCTAGATCGGTAAGATTTCATGACAGACTTAAAATTATTTAATAGAATGCCACGACACCAAAAAACCGTTAATTTTCCCAAAAATTAAATTTAAAAGATTTTATTAATCCAAATTATTGATAAATCAAACATTTCCCTGAAATCCGGTAACTTCCCTCCGCGATTCCCGAAAAGTGGCCCGACGGATATCCGCCATATTTCACATTTTTCTTCTCCAAGGTGTTCTTTATGAATTCAGAAAGAAAAAATTATATATTTAAAATTTTATTTTAATAAAATTTTCAAATTTTGAAAAAAGGTGTTTTGAGAACGCTCCCAAAATCATGCTATTTTTTTGGTATCAAGTTTGAACGGGTTAATTATATCGTAAAATCTTTAGATTTCATATTTAAGTATTTACGATCGAATATTATACAAAAATAATTTTTTAGTTATTTTTATAAAAAAAACTAAATTTTTTTTTTTTTTTGTAAAAAGTCCTTTTTTGCAAAAACCCCAATTTTGAGGCTCAAAGTGGAGACAGAAGATAAACTCCGATCGGAGTGATATTTTGCATGTGAGTTACCCTTAGGGGACCGACACTTTTGGCGGGTATTAGAATTTGATCAGAGAGAAAAGCCCAAAAACGAGCCATCCTAGTGATTACTCAAATTTGTTTCCTCCATATTTTTTCCGTGTGCGGTCAAAGATGGTAAAATTTACGTATTTCGACCAAAATTCATATCCAAATTTTTTAATCTAATCTGGCTTAAAATTTCGGAAATTTTGCGTACTTTATTGGAAAAATATTTAAAAAATTCGAAAACCACGATTTTGGGCCACAGATGCTGATTTTTAAACATAAAAATTATTTTTCATAAAAATTGGGGTTAAAAGTTGAAAAATGTTAAGAATATTATCTAAAAAATATTAAAAAAAAATATATAAAAACGCGAATTTGGTCCAAAAATGGTGATCAGCGATTTTAGACCACAGATGCTGATCAGCATATTTGGACCAAAATCGTGTTTTTGTATTTTTTTAATATTTTTTTCATAACATACTTACCTTTTCCCAACTTTTAAGCCCAATTTGGTTAAAAAAAAATTATTTATATTTTTAAAAATCAGCATCTGTAGACCAAAATCACGGGTTTTGAATTTTTTAAATATTTTTTAAATAAAATTTATTTAAATTTATTAATCAAATGAGGAAATCAATAAATAAATTGTTCTTTAAAGAATCCTTAAAATGTATCGTACAAAAAAATTAATATCAAACTTTATCATCAACTCTAAAACTTTAAAAGCACCATTAAATCAATTTTGTTGTTCCTTCCTCTCCTTTGGTAGTAATTTTTTTTTTGTGTTTTTGCTGGAAGTGCAACATAGTTTAGCACTTTGTCAACTTGAAGCCAACAAGTAAGACAAACCAATTTGTGTTTATGTGTAGTTGTAGTTGCTAATATTTCGGAGACTATTGTTACAAATTAACTTTTGTTGTTGTGTTCAATGACCTAAATTCCCTTTTATTAGCAATAAACAAAAAAATGTTAAAGTTTTAGTGTACACTGGGATAAAATGCCTTAACCGAAATTTTCTAAAAGTGGATAACCGAATTTTAAGCAAAACTTGTTTTAAAGAAACTAAAAATAAAATTATAATTTACTATGTAAAAGATATAGCCGAAAATTCGGTTATACAACTTTAGCCAAAGTTAAGAGGACGATTATTGTTTTTTGTGTGTAAAAATGAAATGTTATAGACATAGCCGAAAATTCGGTTATCCAAATTAAGTACAACACTTTTTAATCCGAATTCGATTTAATTAACACTTAAGTGATACTTAATTATTTCCTAAATATTTCTTTGGGAGTACAAGTTAACTTTATGTTGTCACATTTAGACATAACCGAAAATTCGGTTATCCAATATTTAATAGTAGTACACTCAAAAAAAAAAGTTTGTAAAATTACAAGTAAAAGGTCTTGTAATTCTATTTTACCAATATTTTTGTCTTTTTACAAAAATTGTTATATATTTAATAAAACGAAAACTACAGTTTGCTTTGTAATTTTACAATTATATGTTTGTAAATATATTTTACAATTTTTTAAGGTAAATTTACCAAAAAGTGATTTATTTTACAAATTAAAAAAATATTACAAGGTGTTTAGTTTTTTTACACAAGAAAACTGTAATTGTACAACAAAATTTTACTTGATGTTATTTAGTCTTTCTACCAAAAAAATGTTTTATTACAAGCATTTTTTTTTAAAATCGTTTACAAGGCTTTCAGTTTGAAATGTTTGTATTAAAAAGTACAAAATTCCAATGTAATTTTACAAAACTTATTTTATTACTAGAATTAATGTTGTTTTACAAAAAAATTTAATTATTCAACAATAGGACACGCAAAAATTTTCTAAGTTCAGAATTTTTTTGCGTTTTGGAGTTAAAAATTTAGTTAAAAATCATTTTTTATAAATAAAAAATTTCATGAAAAAAAATTTTGTAAATTTTTTAAGTTCCGGACACAAAATTTTTTCAACTAATTGTAAACTTTAGAAAAAAAAAATAATTTTTACACCATTTTTGGTATTTTGCGTTAAGTAAAATACAACAATTATTATGTGTTTCTACTATATAATTGAACCGATTATTATGAAAGTGAGGTAAGTCCACATGGTTTCAAAACGAGATATTGAAGGGTTTGCGTTTTTTAGTCTTTAAAAATCTGGGTACTTTCTATTGATTAAATTTTAATGAAGATGTTATCTCAGGTACCTAAATTTACTTATTGAGTATTATTTTGTTAGGATGTATCAAAACCAGCCATTTCTCACTATAAAGAATGGACTTATTTCACTTAACTATGTATTTTTAGACAAAACATCTCGATTTGTATAAAATAATTATCTGAGAAAGAATTTGGTAGTAAACGATTTATCAAAACCATTAATTTTGAAAGTGGGGTTAGTCCATAATTTTTTTAAATTACTAAAAAAAACGTATTAATAGCCAACAGCATATAATTGTAGTGTCTTTAACTCTTTAAATACTTTTAACACATATTTTAACATTTAACAATTTTTGTAACACAAGATAGAGTTGAGAGAAAAAAATCACTAGTAAACGATTTGTCAAAAACGATAATTTTGAAAGTGAGGTTAGTCCAAAAAAATTTTTTGTGGTGTTAAAAATAACCAAATAATTGCCGATAGATTAAAACTTTTGTGATTTTTACTCTAAAATAACTCTATAGTTTAATCCCTAACTAATTTGTTACAGAACTTTCAGATGAGCTTAACAAAATTTCACTAGTCAACGATTTATCAAAAACATTTATTTTGAAAGTGGGGTTAGTCCACAATTTTCTTGTAATGCATAAAATTACCTTTTTATCGCTGATTAAGAATATCCGTATCGTTTTTAACTCTACAATAGCCATATTGCTTAGTCCTAAACTAATTTTGTTACAGAATTGTAAGATGAGCTAAACATAATTTTACTAGTAAACGATTTATCAAAAATGTTAATTTTGAAAGTGAGGCTAGTCCACACAAAAATTTTTGTAGTGCTAAAATAACCAAGTATTTGTGGATAGAGTAAAACCTTGGTGTTTTTCCCTCGTAAATAACTCTATATTTTAATCCTTAACTAATTTTCTTACAAATTTCTAAGCAAGCTGAAAAAAATTTTACTAATTAACGATTTATCAAAAACATTAATTTTGAAAGTGGTGTTAGTCCACAATTTTTTTGTAGTGTTAAAAATAACCTTATAATCGCTGATAGAGTAAACATTGATGATTTTTATTCTTAAATAACTCCATAATTTAATCCTAATCTAACTTTCGTACAGAATTCTGAGATGAGCTAAACAAAATTTTACTAGTTAACGATTTATCAAAAACATTAATTTTGAAAGTGGGGTTAGTCCACAATTTTCTTGTAGTGCATAAAATAATATTTTTATAGCTGATAGAGTTGTTTAAGAGCAAAAAACACCAAGGTTTTACTCTATCATCAAATACATATTTGGTTATTTTTAACACAACAAAAAATTGTGGACTAGCCTCACTTTCAAAATTAACATTTTTGATAAATCGTTTACTAGTAAAATTTTGTTCAGAACATCTCAGAATTCTGAAACAAAGTTAGTTTAGGATTAAATTATGGAGTTATTTAAGAATAAAAATCAGTAATGTTTTACTCTTTTAGCGATTATTAGGTTATTTTTAGCACTACAAAAATTATTGTGTGGACTTGCCTCACTTTCAAAATTAACATTTTTGATAAATCGTTTACTAGTAAAATTATGTTTAGCTCATCTTACAATTCTGTAACAAAATTAGTTTAGGACTAAGCAATAGGGCTATTGTAGAGTTAAAAACGATACGGATATTCTTTATCAGAGACATAAAGGTTATTTTATGCATTACAAAAAAAATGTGGACTAACACCACTTTCAAAATTAATGTTTTTGATAAATCGTTAACTAGTAAAATTTTGTTTAGCTCGTCTCAGAATTCTGTAAAAAATTTTGTTTAGGATTAAATTATGGAGCTAATTATGAATAAAAATCATCAATGTTATACTCTATCAGCGGTAATTAGGTTATTTTTAACACTACAAAAAAATTTTGTGTGGACTAGCCTCACTTTCAAAATTAACATTTTTGTTAAATCGTTTACTAGTAAAATTTTGTTTAGCTCATCATACAATTTTGTAACAAAATTTTTTTAGGATTAAGCAATGGGGCTATTTAAGAATTAAAAACGCTACGGATATTCTTTATCAGAGATAAAAAGGTTGTTTTATGCATTACAAAAAAAAATGTGGACTAACACCACTTTCAAAATTAACATTTTTCATAAATCGTTTACTAGTAAAATTTTGTTCAGAACATCTCAGAATTCTGTATTAAAGTTAGTTAAGGATTAAATTATGGAGTTATTAAAGAATAAAAATCGTCAATGTTTTACTCTATCAGCGATTATTAGGTTATTTTTACACTACAAAAAATTGTGGACTAGCATCACTTTCAAAATTAACATTTTTGATAAATCGTTTACTAGTAAAATTTTTTTTAGCTCACCTTACAATTTTGTAACAAAATGTGTTTAGGATTAAGCAATAGGGCTATTTTAGAGCTAAAAATGCTACGGATATTCTTTATCAGAGATAAAAAGGTTATTTTATGCATTACAAAAAAATGTGGACTAACACCACTTTCAAAATTAATGTTTTTGATAAATCGTTAACTAGTAAATTTTGTTTAGCGCATCTCAGAATTCTGTAACAAATTTAGTTTAGGATTAAATTATGGAGTTATTTAAGAATAAAAATCATCAATGTTTTACTCCATCAGCGATTATAAGGTTATTTTTAACATTACAAAAAAAAGTGGACTAGCATCACTTTCAAAATTAACATTTTTGATAAATCGTTTATTAGTAAAATTTTGTTCAGATTTTCTCACAATTCTGTAACAAAATTATTTTATGATTATGAAATAGGGCTAGTTAAGTGTTAAAAACACTACGAATATTCTTAATCAGCGATAAAAAGGTAATTTTATGCATTACAAAAAAATTGTGGACTAACCCCACTTTCAAAATAAATGTTTTTGATAAATCGTTGACTAAGTAGTAAAATTTTGTTCAGCTTATCTCAGAATTCTGAAGAAACTTAGTTAAGGATTTAACTATAGAGTTATTTTATAGTGGAAAACACCAATGTTTTATTTAATCAGCAATAATTTGGTTATTTTTAGCGCTACAAAAAAAATGTGGACTAACCTCACTTTCAAAATTAACGTTTTTGATAAATCGTTAACTAGCAAAACTTCTCTCATAAAATTCTCAGACGTTTTTAAAATTTTCTTTGAACTTTTTTTTTTAATCGAAAGATACCATTAAACTGTATCCAAATCTATCATTAACTCAGTTTTTTTGAAAATGTGACTTACCCCACTATCATAATAAATGGTTCAATTGTTCTAGTTTTTGTTTGTATTTTTACCATTTTTTTTGTAATTTTACCATATTTTTTTGTATTTTTTTTTAAATTTGGCACCTAAAACGTCAATAAAAAGCTGCCAATTATGAAAACTTAAGTTTTTCTTATTTTAACAGGTTCTTAAACATCCAATCTACAATATCCGAAAAAAAAATTTCCGATTTTTTAAAAATACTTGTGAAAATAATTAAAAATTCAAAAAAAAAAATGGTTGTTTTTTGACTAATTTTTCCTGAAAATATAAGAAATTTCTTGTGTAGCCTCCTTCGCAATTCTCATATGTTCTACTTAAGAAAAACGAAATGTCGAAAAAAATAAAAAAGTGCTGTATTATACATTAAAAAGTTTGTTAAAAGTGTTCAAGTGAAAAAAAAAATCATTTCAGGTTATTGAAGTGCTACTCCAGCTGCCGAAGAAGGAAAAATAAGATGCACCAATGGAAAAAGCCTTTAAATTTACAAAACAAATATGTAAATAAACCAAATTTTTTGTAAATTTACAAAACAAATATGAAAATTTAAAAATCAAAATTGTATAATTACGGCAAAAAAAATAGAAAAAATGGTACATATACAATAAAAATTGTAAATTTACAATTTTTTATTGTAAATATACAAGTTTTTTGCCATAAAAAAACAGTAGTTTAACGAAACAATTTGTAAATGTACAATTTTGGTTTTTGATTTTCTACTTTATTTTGTAAATTTACTACTTTTTTTGTAAGTTTACAATTTTTTTTTGTAAATTTTAATTTTTTTTTGCAAATTTACAATTTTTATTGTAAATATATGTATTTTTCAATATTTTTTTTGCGGTAGTTTAACCAAATAATTTGTTAATCTACAATTTATTTTTTCATTTTCTATTTTTTCTTTGTAAAATAACAACCTTTTTCTGTAAGTTTACAATTTTGTTTTGTAAATTTACCTAATTTTTTGTAAATTTACAAAAAAAAATTGTTCATCTCGAAGTTAATATTTTACAAAAAAAATTGTAAATTTACTTTTTCATTTGTTAAATCAATTTACAAATTATCCCCGTAACATTACGGGGATTCTTGCTAGTACATATTTTACAAAACATGCCCCGTAAAATCACGGGGATTTTATTTCATTTTACAAACTTTTTTTTTTGAGTGTATTTAATTAACTAAACTCAATTAAAACGATACTTAAGTTCTGCTTAGTTATTGCCTAATTTTTTTCTCTCTGTGTAAGTACAAGTTAACTTTATGTATTCACATTTAATTTATGTTCTGTTCCAGCTCACAAGGTACTTGTTTTTTTAAAACAATACAATATCAGGAGTTACTACTTACAATGTGTAGGTTTTTTTGGTTTGGTTTCGTTTTTTTTTAGTATTTTTCTTGTTCTTTTCACTTTATGTATGTACTTTGTGGTTAGTAATTAGGAAATAAGGTGAACTTTTGAGGTCATTGATATTGAGAAGGTGGTTGGTTGCTAGATTTACAGCAAAAAGTAGAAAAAGAACATAAAACAACCAAAACAACCTACACCAGTGTTTTCCGGAAAATGGGTCCCAAGTCCAAACATGGACCGATAGGATCTGTCTTTTGTTAGATCTTTATTTAGTGTAGAAAACACACACAGATCAAATTTTAGTGGAATTGGTTTGTTTTTTGCCAATAGACCGATTTAGCTGAATATCGGTCAAAATTTTTATATTGGGGACTAAGTCCAAAAATGGCCCAATTATATTCAGATTTGATTATGTTACTCAAGTACACGTTTAACACCTACAAATAATTTTTTTACCAAATATTTCCATTTTTATGAATTTTGAGGGAGTTATGTAAATATCGGGAGGGTGGTTTGTATGGGGACTACGAGAAGGACTAACCCGATTCCTTTGAAATTTGTAATGATGATTTGTGCGTATCAAATTTGATTAGCTGTTACTTCAAAACTATACCTATTATAATACTGTTATTAAAGTCATTTAAGTCTAATCCAAAGGGTGCGTTTGTATGGGGGCTAGGTCTTTAAATGGACCAATTTTTTCCAATTAGTCTTCGTCCTTGGGCCAAAAGATGATTAACTTTCAAATTTCAAGGTAATTGATTGAAAATTGCGAAGTGTATCGTGCTTAAACCGATAGATAGACAGACGGACGGACGGACGGACATCGCTATATCGACTCAAAAAGTAATTCTGAGTCGATCGGTATACTTGCAGGTTGGTCTAGCACCAATATTTCGGGTAGTTACAAACATCAGCACAAACTCATTATACCCTATACCACAGAGTGGTGTTGGGTATAAAGAGTGTGTTTAAAGTTTTTTATTTCTCATACAGTTTTTGAATTCTCATTTTGTTTATAGTTTTATGTATATAAAAAGTTTATTATCAACTTTATAAAATTGTCTCAGGGTCGAACCAGAATCAAATGCGTAGCGCAAGACGTAAAAAAAAACAAAAACAAACACATCAAATTTGAAATTTTTACGTCCGTTTGATTTTGGTAACTCACATTTAAATATTAGAAACGAAAAATTATTGGGCGTTACGCCTTACGCGACGTAATTTGATTCAGGTTGGACGCTCACTGACTATGTCTTTACGGCATAAATATATTTGGTAAAGTTTAAAGAAACATTTTTTATGCTATTTTCAACGACCATAAAAAAATTCTTTATAAGGATACCAAAAAGTTTGCGGAGGTTACCGATTGAGGTTACCGTTTTTGGTTACCGATTGGTTACCGATTTTAGTGGAAGCCAAAATGAGGTTTTCCATATAAAATGTTGGGCAGTATTGTACAAAATAAGCCCTACCACAAAAAAGTAAATTTTTTTTTTTACATCAAAAAATGCCAGAAAAATTGCAAAACAATTCAAAAAATAAAAAAAAATAAATAAAAAGAAAAACCTTTAATTTTTTAAAAAATTTAAAAAAAATTAAGATTTTTTTAAAAAAATGAGAAAATGCCAAAAAATTAGAAAATGCTAAAAAAAATTGGAAAACAATTAAAAAAGTAGTAAAAAAAAAACTTTAATTTTTTGAAAAATTTAAAAAAAAATACGAATATTTGAAGAATTTTAAAGAGTATTTATATTCGACATATCCAAATATTGTATTTTTTAGAAAATTTTTATTTTTTTTAGAAAAGCATAAATAAATAAATAATAAACATTAAAAAAAAAAAAACAATTTCTTGATTATTTTTCCTTTCAGCTGTTAAGTTTTTCTCTGAAAAACAACTTATTTTAGTTAAAAAAAAATAAAAATTATTTAAAAAATAATAAACGATAAAATACTCATATTGGTGTTTTTCCCCTTATTACGCATTTTTTTTTTACATAAAAAACAAAAAATAAATAAAAACTGTACTTAATGTTCAAAAAATGTACTAAATATTATTTTAGTGGAAACCAACATTTTTGGTACCACCGCTTCCACTAAAATCGGTAACCAATCGGTAACCAAAATCGGTAACCTCCGCAAACTTTTTGGATTTACACACAAAAAATTATTGGCTAAAAATTTTCAATTAAATCTATTGATCAACAAAATTTAAATGAGTCAATCAATGTTCTGATTTTTGTTATTTTCTGTAACTGTCGAATTACAAATTTTCAACATACCAGATTTTTTTTTGTTTTAATTTATTGGAATAGATTAATTCAAAAATTATCAGGTTTTACTTTTTTTGTTGTTTGCAACATATTGGAAAGCAAAAAAGATGAATTTTTTGATAATTTTGTCATAAGCTTACAATTCGTTTGTTAAATCAATCATTATTTTGATTGACTATAAATAAAAAATTGATCAAATTTTTGATCAAAATGTTTGTTTGAAAAAATATTCAATCAATCACCTACAATTTGATGATTGGTATAACAATTTTCTTAATTGGAGGAATTTCAATAAAAAAATTGATTGAATCCGCGTTTTTGTTGATTGAAATTCGTTTTAAATTTTTTCTGTGTAGGGTAAAGCTAATGTTAAAGCTTTACACTCGACTTAATTTGAAGTCGCCATCGCAAAAAATTATTGGCTAAAAAATTTCAATTAAATCTATTGATCAACAAAATTGAAATGAGTCAATTATTGTTTTGATCAACATTTTTGTTATTTTCTTTAACTATCAAATTACAAACATACTAGATTTTTTTCGCTTCAATTTATTTGAATACATTGATTCAAAAATATACTTTATACCACTCTAGTGATAGAGGGTATATATAAGTTTGTCATTCCGTTTGTAACACCTCGAAATATTGGTCTAGGACCCCATAAAGTATATATATTCATGATCCTCGATCGATTTTAAGACGATCTAGCGATGTCCGTCCGTCCGTCCGTCTGTCCGTCCGTCTGTCTGTTTAAAACACGCTAACTTTTGAAAGACTTTACGGAGGCTCCTGAAGTTTGGCATATATGTTGGGCATTTACCTGGTCAGGTTGGTATTGCAATCCAGCGAAATCGGTCCAGTGTTTCAAAAGTTATGAGCAAATGACTGAACTTCGGCAAGGGTTTTTCGTGAATTTACGAGATAAAAATCAAGTTAACTTTTAAAAGGCAGTTCTGAGGATGCTGGAGCCCGGCATATATTTTTGTCGTTCCCCTGGCCTAGTTTATTTCGAATTTCAGTCAAATCGGTCCAGTGGTTCAAAAGTTATTAGCAAAACCGTGAATTTCAGATTAGCTTCACCTTAAATTCACGTTTTGAAAACCCGTTAAACCTGTTTTAAAAACATTGGTAAGTTACAAAAATATTTTACAGCGTATTTTTGTCACTCAAATATATTTTTTTACAAAAACAAAAAAAAAACTACACTCGAAAAAAATTACACTCAAAAAAAAATTTTACACTCAAAAAAAAATTAGTAAATTATTTTTTTTTTTTTTCAAAAATAACTAAAAAAAAGTTTTTTTACACAAAAAAAAAATACACTCGAAAAAAATTTTACACTCAATAAAAATTTTACACTCAAAAAAAAATTTTGTAAATTATTTTTTTTTTTTTTCAAAAATTAGTTTAAAAAAAGTGTTTTTACACAAAATAAAATATTTCTAATCAAAAATTTTATTTTTTCACGTTAGAAAATTTACTATCACTTAAAAAGGGCATTGAGGAGGGTATTCATAGATTCGGCCAAGTCGAATTTAACTTTTCAACTTGTTTTTATTGTCGGCAACATATTGGAAAGCAAAAGATATGAATTTCTTCATAATTTTTCCATAAGCTTGGAATTCGTTTGTTAAATCAATCATTATTTTAATTGATTTTAAATAAAAAATTGATCAAATTTTTTATCACAATCGAAAAAGTAATTAATTGAAAAAAAATCAATTAATCAGCTACAATTTGACGAATGATATAACATTTTTCTTTTTCGGAGGAGTTTCAATTAAAAAATTTATTGAATCCGCGTTTTTGTTGATTGACTTTCGTTTTCAATTCTTTCTGTGCTATGAGTTTCTAAAAATTCCCAAAAAACCGGTTTTTTTAAACTTTGAACTTAATTTACTCAAAAGCTTGATGTGAAGGAAAAGTTTGGAGACCGGATTTTTGATCAACAGAACTGTTGTAATCAAGTTTATAAGGTTCTTTTTAATTTTTTTATGTTTAAATTTTCAAAAATCCCAAACTTTTATTGCCGGGTGTCATGGGTTAATTTAATCCAATTCGCCTCAAATTAATAACACATAATTTTTAGGTCTAGTAGAATAAAAATTTGCCGGGACACTTGGGAAAATCAAAAGTTAAAGAAAAAATGTCACTCTAATGACACATAACTACTTAAGATGCAAAGACAAAAAAGTTTAAAATTTGTATTTAAAGTAGTTTTTTTTTTTTTAACTTTAGTACCTCAACATTTTCATTGTCCTAAACTAATAACTTGAATTTATTGTTTTTCGGATACACTCAAAAATATGGCATAATTCTAATTTATGGATGAATGTCTCAAAATCTCATAGTACAGAAAAAATGTGTCAGATTCCTAGAAAATATTTTTCTTTTTAAAAAATGTCTAAAAAGCTGATAGAAAAATTTAATATTATTTTTAATAATTTTTTTAACTATTTCTTTTCATTAGCGTGCAATCTTGCTGCACCCATTATTTTAAACTTTGGTTAAACCCACCTTCAAATTTCCTTTTAAAGCATTTCAGAAAACAATTTCGTTAATAGATTTTATTTTAACAATGTAAGACAACCTTGACACATTGTTGCTTCATAAAAAGTCATCTCTAAAAACACAGAAAAAAAAGACCATACTACACCTTTTTCAATTAAACTTGAAAATAAATTATTTTGAAGATTTTTTTGTTGTTAACAAAAAATCTATTATAAGAACTTATGATATGGATAAGATGAACAATAACAACAACAAAAATTTATAACAAGCTAAAGCATGTTTGGAACATTATCAACCCGAAAAAATCTTAAAGACGGTGTTATTCAAAAAGATTTTTTTTGTATATTTTACCTCCACATTTTTTTCTTATCTCTAACAGACTATGAACTAAATAGTAAAATATAGCTGATGGCAAAAGCGCCACACGAATATAAAAAACAAAATATGTACGTACGAAATATCGTACAATACTACTTTGTAGTATTATATCCTTGTATATATGCAGACAGTTGTGGTAAAAAGGGAAGACTCGTTCGAAATACTTTTTCGAGTGTAAAACATTTTTTTGTTTTATTATAAATATAATTTGCTAAATAGAAATTATACTCGTCTTTTATTTGACCTTTCCAATTTAATTATAAAAATAAAATGTATGAGCTCGAGGCCTAAGTTTTTCTTCAATTAAAAATATTTTTTATTTCCGATATTTCGATATTCGTCGAATATTATCCTCAAGAAATATAGTAGACTTTAATAAATAATAAATCTAAAAAATAAATTTATTAAAATCCACAAATAAAGAAGAATTTTTATTAAAGAAAAACCCAGGCCTCGAGCTTAAATATTTTTATAATTTGTTAAATATTTTGCTAAGGTGTGAATTGACTTTAATCAGACTTAAAAACTAAAAACTTAAAAACTCAGAGATTTACCGAGAATTTATAGAGATTTCCCATACAAAATGAAATCTCGTTCTTTATTAGATTTTACTAAAATCTAAAAACATTTCCATAAATACTGGGAGATTTTAGAAGAATATAAAGAGATTTAAAAATACAACACTGCTTTTTGTAAGTTTGTGTCTGTAAAAAAATACCAGGAGAACCACCCTGTCAGAGCCGTCTTAAGGCATGGCGGGGCTCATTTGAATACAATAATTTGGGGCCCTGAAAGTAAAAAGTCGCATGATAAAAAAATTAAAAAAATTCTGAGATGATTTTATATGGTTAATTAATACAAAATAAGTTTATGTTTTTAATTTTTTAAGAAATTGGTTTACCAAAAAAAAAATAAATGAAAAAAAATTAGTAGAGTTATTCTAGCTCGAGGCAATTTTTCTGTTCTATGATAAAAAGGTATTCAAATCTGAGACTTTTTCTCCGGAAAAAAGCTCTCAAAGTCTGAGGCAGTTTCATACAAAAAACTAAAAAAACAAAATGTCTTAATCTGATTTTTTTTCTGTAGAAAAATGTATCAGAATTTAAAACCATTTCTATAGGAAAATGCCTAAAAATTTCAAAATTTGAAACTTATAAAAAAAATGTCTGAATCTGAGACTTTTTCTATACAAAAAATGTCTCACAAGGGGAGTATCTCAACCCTTATGAACCAATTTGCCTGAATCTTAAAATATATATAAAAGAGACGATTTTAAGGTTGGGGTGTCTCGGCTTATCGGCCATATCAGTGATTCAAAATTTCGTTGTCCCCTTATGAAACAATGTGGACCTCCGGGAAAATTTCGATAACTCCCGAACAAATAGGAATATCCTCTAGAGAAAAAATACGTATCGACTTAAATTTAATAAAAATTATTTCGTATTCATATGGACATCGTATGTGAATGTCTTCATATAAATACCCCCAAAATTTACACATTTTCATGAAAAAAGTATTTAATGAAGCAAAACTTTTACTAGGTTATGCCGCCGTTGGATAGGCATTAAAAAAACCTTCCTTCTCATATGTAAACATCATATAGTTTCTTAGAAAGAAATGGCTGAAAAATCAAAAAAAACGATTTTTTCGCCATTTTTTGACTCATGTTTTGAACCCCTAAAACCGCGATATGGCCAATATGCCAAGACACCCCAACCTTAGAATTGTCTCTTTTATATATATTTTACGTTTCATGCTAATCGGTTCATAAGGGTTGAGATACTTCCCTTGTCAGAATCTGAAATTTTTTTATAGGAAAAATATCTCAGAATTTGAAACTCTTTCAGTATGAAAAATTTTTGAGAATCTAAAACTTTTTCTTAACGAAAAATGTCACAGAATCTGAAACTTTGCTATACGAAAAATGTCCCAAAATTTAAAACTTTTCTATGCGAAAATTGTCTAAGAAAATTAAACTTTTTCTATGTAAATATTGTCTCAGAAAATAAGACATTTTCTATACGAAAAATATCTCGGGACCTGAAACATTTTCTATAGAATCTGAAACTTTTTCTACACGAAAAGTGTCTCAGTCTCTGATATTTTTTCTGTACGAAAAATTTCTCTGAATCTGAAACTTTTCTATACGCAGAATGTCTACGACCGTTTCTATAAAAATGTCTTTTTTATAAAATGTCTCAGAATCTGAAACTATTTCTATACTAAAAACATCTCAGAATCTGTTACTTTTTCTATACGAAAAATGTATCAGAATCTGAAACTTTTTCTACACGAAAAATGTTCAATTCTGAAATTTTTTTCTTTACGAAAAATTTCTCTGAATCTGAAACCTTCTATACGAAAAATGTCTCAGAATCTGAAACTTTTTCTATACTAAAAATATCTCAGAGTCCGAAACTTTTTCTATACGAAAAATGTCTCAGAACCTGAAACATTTTCAAAAATATCTCCGAATCTGGAAATTTTTCTATATGAATAATGTCTCTCAATCAGAGTCTGAAACTTGTTCTACACTCAAAAAAAAACCCTGTCAAATTACTAAAAAAGTCTCGTAATCCCACTTTACCAATATTTTACAGTTTTCCTAGTGTTTTAACAAATAATTTTCGAACGAAATTTACATATTTTTTTTTTTGTAATTTTACAGTTTTTCTTGTTATTTTACAAATTTCCAAGGTTTTATAAAAAAAACTAGTTAATTCACAAGAATTCCTTGTAAGTTCTATTTCGCCAAAAAAGTTGTAAATTTACAAATTTATTGGTAAAAATCTTGTAATATTACAACAATATTAGAAATTTACAAAAAAAATCGTTATTGGTGTTAATTTTTGACCATCACTGTACAAAAAAACTCTTTAGTACAGAACATTACTTTTGATGCTCACATACACAAAATCACACATACATACACATACCTTTTTGGTATAAATTTTATATAGACAACTTAGTTTTATAGATCTACCGCAATACGGTTTTACCACTAAATGTTATAAAATCTATTCAGAAAAAAAATATAACTAACCAACAAAAAGGGAAACCAAAATAAAACTATGCTACTCAAAGTTGCACAGTGGGATTAAAAAAAATAAACTCGCTAAAGAACTATTAAACACTAACAATTCATTGTAAAATGACAATGGCAAAGCTTTGTAGGTGATTTTTTTTTAAATCTACCTCAATTTAAAACTTTCTACCAACGGCGTATGAAAGACTGTTTTTTGAGCGCCCAACAACAACAACAAAAAAATTTTGCTCTTTTCGTGAAATTTCTGTTTTCCAATACATATAAAAAAATATTTTTTGTTGTTTTCCCTTTTTGTCAAATTAAGTGTAGTTCGCTTTTTATCGCTGTTCAAAGATGTGATTTTTCGGTAAAATTATAAAAATACGTGAACTTTAGAGATCGTATCTCCTGAACGCGTTGTCCGATTGTCATCAACTTGATATGACATTAAAGCTTATATTGTCTTCTTTATGACAGTCCACATAAAAGTGGATGTTATTTTGCAAAAAGGATGACACATTTTGAAAAATGTCCTTGATTAGCGAATATCTCAAAAAGCATATCTTCCATTTTCTTAATTTTGCTTTCACAGATCCCTTGAAGTGTCCTCTACAACATATAAAAAATTCAGATTGGGACAGAAATGGCTTCATTAGATAAATATATTTTATTAAAAAATCCTTTGATTTTACTTGGAATAACTTATTTTTTTTTTAATAATAAAATTACTTTTGAAATATTTTTATTTTAGGCAATAATGATCTGTGAAATCAATATAACGAAAATGGAAGATATGCATTTTGAGATATTCGCTAATCAAGGATATTTTTTTAAGTTTGTTGTACTTTTTGCAAAATAAGATTTAATTATAAGTCATTCATAAAGAAGAGGATGTAATCTTTAATATGATATCAAATTTATAACAATTGGATAACGCGTTCATTAGATATGATCTTTAACAGTTCAATCATTTTTATAGTTTTACCAAAATAGGATTTCTTCACAATCGACTGGAGAATATATGTACCAAATTTGGAAAAAATCTAAGGTGGTCAAGTAAAAAAATTTGATTTTTGTGTCTATTGAGGTTGGAATGCTTTTTGTGTCTATTGAGGTTGGAATGCTTCTAATAAAATTTTGCAATTCAAAATTTTTATTTAAAAATTACATATTGTGCTGGGTACTGCTTAAGGTGTGTTTATATTAATGGTTCTCAAACTGTGGCTTGCGACCCCCTGGGGGGTCGCTGAGGAGTTTCGGGGGGGTCGCAAACAATTTTGGTAAAACCTTAAATTTTCATCACTTAAGGTCCCTCCGTAATCACTGTGGAGTTGTTAATTTCCCGGGATGCTCAACACTGATTTGTGAAGTTTTTTGTCTGAGTCTGGGATCTTTCAGTTCGTTTTCTATTAACTTTTCGATGCTGATTCCGAATCTGGGTTTCAAATTTTTCTAGTACGTAAGGTTTTTGAGAAAATTAAAGGTAAATTTCACAAAAACGTATTCTTGTGCATTTTTAAGAGCTTTGTTTGTGATATTGGACTTTAAATGCTTTCTTGGTAAACGTTTCTTCTTTTCTGATCAGGTTAAACTGGTATTTTTCTTATATTTTTGGAAATAAGAAATGGATGACGATAGTATGTTTCGATATAAAAATGCAGGAGTTCGGGACCTGGTTTCCAAATTTTTGAGGAAATTGAGGCGAAAGTTTACAAAAATTGTGATTTTTTTATTTTTTAGAAGTTTTTTACGTGAAAATTTTGGTTTGCGTCTGGGATCTGACCACACGGTTTCGATTAATTTTTCAATGCTGCTTTTTCCATTACTTCAGGTTTTAAAAAAAAATTAGGGCAAAATTCACGTTAATAATTTATTTTTTTATATTAGGGGGTCGCGAAATATTTGATATATTGAAAAGGGGTCGCAAAGCAAAAGTTAGTGAGAAGCTCTGGTTTATATCATACCACCGAGTCTTTGGATTTTAAGAAAGTAAAATATTACCAAACCCAGCAAAACTTAGATTACCAAATAAGGTATAAAATAAGGTATATGATCTCTTATTTTATACATTGCAGCATTGATGATTTTAACAGGCGATGAGACTCAAAGTAATGCATCCACATTATCACATAGAATACCAGTAAGGTATAAAATAAGTCATAAATTAATAACAAAGAATACCAGTAAGGTGTAAAATATATGATATTTTATAGGTTACGAGTAAGGTATATAATATAGCATACCAGAATGTAATATATAAGGTGTTACGAGTAGTGAAAAAGTAATTTTGTATTAAATTTACTCACGTGATTGTAAGTGAGTGTAAGTATTTATAATATGCTAGTGAGTGTGTGTCGTTAGAAATTTCTTGTCGTGAGCCCATCTCTAGTTTAAACTTATGCATTTTTTATAAAATAATTATTTTTTATGTTATTGTAATGCATTATGCATTTAATTATAAATAATGCATTATTTCAAACTTTCAAATAATACATAATGTAACCAAATATAAATCATCCATGATATAATGTTTAGAAATAACAAATATGAAATACATTTTTCCAATAATCATGCATTACGTAGCAAATTATTAGTAACGCATTATTTTTTACTTTAAAATAATACGTTGTGGAACAAATGTTTGGTAAGACATCCTAAAATAATGCTACAAATAAGGTATATACATTACCTGGTAATGTGTTATATAATCACTACCCATTACCAAAGTTTTGCTGGGAAGTCTTAATACTGCCAAAAAATCATAAACAAGATCAAACAGATATTGTTTAAAACAGCTGTTTGCATTCAAATCTAATAACACACAGCCATTTTTTGAAATATTTCGTAAAATCAAATGCATTCCGTTTTAATTTGATAAATATTTAAACAAGGCAAAAATTTTACCATTTTTCCAATATTGGACCACGCCTTCTAAGCCCAGTTTTTGAAAAAGTGAAAAACTAAAAACGCAATTTTGTTAGTTCCATATAGGGCTATCAATACCACCTATTCCGAAATTTATGGTACACATGTTTTTTTCGCTATACATTTGGTGTGGAATGCCTCATATGCTAATCCGAAATAACTTACTTATATTTTATTGCTTTCAGCCCACTGTGCTTTGTTACATACTTTAGTTTTAATACACTGCGGGCGTAACAGTTTCAATTTTGTGTTTTTTTGGATTTTTTTTATCCTTTTATTTAACAGACTCCCATAAAGTAGCTATCAACACCAGCAGTTACGCCCCACAAAAAAAAACACAAAAAACCTGCACATTGTTGCCTCAAATCGTTCTTTTACGGCATTCATACATACTTACTAACTGCAACAACTACAACCAACCAACATACATTCTCGTTTGTAGCAAAAGCTCGTTGTAAACTTACTAATTGTGTGGTTACATTGCATGCATTGCATAGTTTTTATGGTACTTGCATGAATGTGTGTGTGTGTTGCATGATTGCAAGAATGTTATGTATTAGTTTGTATGTATGCGTGTGTGTGTGTGTGTGTCCATGGTATGTGTATCTTATTTAAAAGGGTTAATATGTCCTGCAGCATGTTTGCGTAAATTCATGTTATCTTTCTATGTTGTTGCCTTTTATAATTTTTTTTTTGGTGTTTCTTTGCAGTTTTCTTCTTTTTTTTTGGAAGATAAGCAAAAGTTAAACGTTTTGAAAAAAAGGTGGTAGGGATTTGTGGGGCCCCAAATACAAAGTGAACAAATTTTATAACAAAATGTTGAAATTTTTGTGCGTACTGAAGTATATATTGCCAATTTGAATGATTGACATTGTTGGGATTGTTCTTGTGGCATCCCAGCAGAAATTTTGCTGAACGTTCAGCAGCTTTTGGAAGGGGAACTTGAGTAAAGGAGCGCATCCAATTGCGCTGAATTCATGCATGATTCTCTAAGGCGATGTCCCACTTTAGAGCGCTAGTTGGATACACAGAAACAGCGCTCTTTAGATGCACTGAAATCACGTGTCTTTAGAGCGCTGATTTAAGCAGAATAAAGATGCTGTAAATTCATGTATCTTTTTAGCGCTGATTTAAGCAGATTAAAGATGCAGTGAATTCATGTATCTTTGTAGAGCTGATTTAAGCAGAATAAAAGTCCTGACTACACCATTTCCATGTTTCAGAAATTTCCAACTGTATTTAAGAAATTTCCATTTTTACTTTTACTGAAATACAGATGGAAAATGTGAAATACATTTGACTATTTCTGAAATACAATTGAAAAATCTGAAATACAATTGAATATTTTTGAAATAAAATTGGAAAATCTGAATTTGAAAATGGTGTAAACCAACCGCTGAAAACGTATGTTTTTAGTTTAGTTTGTAGTATTGTTAAAAAATTTAAATGTTTGTCTGAAAAAAAACTTCAAAAGTCCTGACTACTCTATGTATCAGAAATTTCCAATTATATTTAAGAAATTTCCATTTTTACTTTAAATTTTGAAATCGAGTTTGGTGTTTGTTTACGGGTTCATTCAAAGACAGACAAGGAAAAACAATAAAATTTAAAATTCGTTACTGATAAAATTCAATTTTGAATTTTTCAAAAAATTCAAGAAAGAATTTTAAATATAATTCTTAAAAATTTTATTTTAAATTCTTAGAAGAAATAAAATTCAAAAAAATTTTATTTAAAATTCTTTAAAGAATTTTATTAATAAAAAAAAAGAATTTTATTTCCATAATAACAAATATATTCTGAACAAATAAATATTCAAACCAAAAGTAAAATAAAATTAAACCAAAAATAAAATTCAAACCAAAAATAAAATTCTTTTTTGTTTGAGAATTTTATTTTTGGAAATAATAAAATTCAAATGTTTTTGAGAATTTTATTTAAACAAAAATTTTATTTCAAATACCTTATGAATTTTAAATAAAATTCGTATTTTTTCCTTGTCTGTTCAAAGTTGAAATCAAATAACTAAAATTTAAAAAAATATAACAAAAAAATTAATTCGTTTTACTTTACAAAACAAAATGAAAAAAAAAAAATCGGAAGTGAACATCAAAAAAATATCGGAAATTTTCATTTTCACATTTTTTATGGGATTTTTTTTTGGGAACAGCGGTCAAAGATGCTATGATTGAAGCGCTCTTTGCAGCGCTGATTAATGCGCAATAATGATGCAGTCAAATCATGTGTCTTTGTCTAAAACTCATGTTTTTTTATTCAAAAAGTGTTAAAAATATTAAAAAGGAAAGCAAGTGTGAAATTTTATCAAAAAATAATTACACATTATAAGTTTTATATAAAAAATCTTAAAAAAAAATTAAAATTTTTTCCCCTTCCTTTTACTGCATCCCTAAGAGCGCTCTTTGGATGCGCTACGGTATGCTATAAACAGATGCTGTGTCGCCAAAATCTCGATTTATTTCTGCTGGAATGGTAAACAAAGAAAATGCAACAAAATTAAGATCAATCAAATGTTACATATATTGAAATACACGTTTTCCAATTGAAATTTAAGAAAATAAAAATTGTAATTTAGAAAATTAAATTTAACGTTAAAAGTTTAAAATTCAGACAATCGCTATTTAACAAAATTAAACAATAATAAAAGTTAAATTCGACTTGGCCGAATCTATGAATAACCTCCACAATGCCCTTTTTAAAGAATAGACAATTTTTTAAAGTGAAAAAAATTAACAATTTTCATTACAACAAATTTTTTTTTAATTTTTGCAAAAAAAAAAAATTATTTACAAATTTTTTTTTGACTAAATTTTTTTCGACTGTAAAATTGTTTTTCGAGTGCATTTTTTTTTTTTTTTTGTAAAAATATTTTTGAGTGACAAAATATTTTTGTGACTTAAAAATGTTTTTAAAACATCTCAGCAAAAAAGTGAAGAGTACTTCTATTTGGAGTGCTTTAAAACTATAATAAATGTAATGAAATACAACAAAAATAACAAAAAAAAACACAAGAAAAAAATGCAAAGGCATTCTTTTCTACTCCATAAAAAGTTGTTATTCAGCACTGAACTCATTACCTTCCGCGACACTCCCATACAAAAGTAAGTAGATATTCAGTAGATAAGAAGTACTCCGAGCTTTCAAACAACTTCCAACTACTTCCTTGGAGTAGTTCTTATCTACTGAATATCTACATACATTTGTATGGAGGTGTCGCGATAGGTAATGAGTTAAGAGCTGAATATCTATGTATTCTGGTGTAGAAAAATGTTTGTGTGTTTTTGTCTTGTGTTTTTTGTTATTTTTGTTGTATTTTATTACATTTGTTATAGTTTTAAAGTACTCCACTGGGAAGTGGTAATGACTTTTTTTGCAGGGATGTTTAACGGGTTTTCAACACGTGAATTTAAGGTGAAACTAATGAAATTTACGGTTTTGCTAATAACTTTTGAACCACAAATATATGCGCCAAGCTTCAGCATCCTCAGAGTTGCCTTTCGAAAGTTAGCGTGTTTTTTTCTAGTAAATTCACGAAAAACCCTTGCCGAAATTCAGTCTTTTGCTCGTAACTTTTGAACCACTGGACCGATTTCGCTGGATTGCAATCTATATACATTAAGGGTGTTCTTAACAGTAAGGGAAAAATTTCAAATGTTTTAATTGCTTGGCACTGGGCAAATTATTGTTCCTTTATACTAAAAACTTAAAAAAAAAAAATTTGGAGTTAATCCGATAACTTTAAGTGGACGCGGAAACGACCTGAAGTTTGAAAAACGAATTACAAGGGAAAAAAAGGACTTTTTACTCATTTTCTCAATTTTTTCGACATTTTAAGTTAACTTTGAATTCAAATGGTTACAGAATTGTGATGTGGAGTACATTACCTTTGTAATAAGGCAATAAAAACTAAAATCGGTTAAAAATCAGCCAAGTTATTACAACTGCCCCAGGCAACTAGCGTGTGGCAGACCACTTAATCAAAGATTTCGAGTTTCATTTTTGAAATTGATTGAAATTATCTACTATAGCAACATTTTTTTATTCTTTGAGTCCCAATGTACTAAGGTGATAAGTATTTTTCATATTGTGTTATGCTAACTTGTTTTAAATAAATGGTAAAAAGGTCTTAATTTTTCAACCCTGTTTTCAAATCTCCAATTTCAAATTTTTATTTTTTTTGGCAAATAAAATTTAAAAAATTGACCATTGGACTATAGGATTTTGTTAAGCACATATATGGGAATAAAAACTACAAAAATTGTAGACATTTCTTTTTGCATTCGGCTAGTTCAGCGATTTTATTTCGGCGGATTTGGAGATAATAGTGATTTTGGTAACTTTTTTAGCTTTTTGTTAATTTTTTTATTATTTTTTAACAAACCTCAAATGTTTTCTACCGAATTATTGCAGCATAATATAGAATAGTTCAATTCCTTTAATAAGAGCGGAATTGAGACAAGAAAAATTGACCCAATTAAAGGTCAAAGGTCAAATTTTAGAAGAATTTAAATTTTTAAAGATTAACAATTTTTTTGAGCGGATATCAATGAGACTCCTTGATGTTGTTTTAATATGATTAAACGTAAATGGTTTATTATTAAAATTCAGAAAATTAACCCTTAAGTGCTATTGGGGTCTATAGTTTTTTTTATTTAATGGAGAAAATATAAGTATATTATTTTATAGGGTCATATATACCCCAACAGCACTTAAGGGTTAATGTTCTGAATTTTAATAATAAACTATTAATTTTTAGACATATTAAAATAACATCAGTCAGTTTCATTAATATCCGCTCGAAAAATCTGTTAATCTTTAAAAATTCAAATTCTTCTAAAATTTGACCTTTGACCTTTAATTGGGTCAATTTTTCATGTCTCAATTTCGCTCTTACACTCATAAAAATTTGTTAGTATTCCTTACAAAAAAGTCTGTTACCATTACTAATAAAGTTTTCAATTTGTGCCCGATAACTTTCTCAGTTACCATTACAAACTTTGGTTTTCAAAAATTAGTAATCTTAAAAATACTAAAAAAATTAGTATTACTAAATTTTTCTGTACAATTTTTGTAAAATGGATTTTAAAAATTAAAAATATAAAAAATTGTAAATTGTGTATTTGTAATTTTTGGTATTTGTATACATCATGTAAATTGCGTATTGCGCTTGTTGTCGCCAATAACTATTTCCATGCAAGTCAGTTTTTGTTAGAATTTTCGATCTAAAATATGTAAGAGAAAATATTGAAAACATTTTTTTAATTCAAAATATACATACCATATAAAATTAATGCTTTGAAGATTGTAGTTGAATAAATTATTGTACGGTGTCCTAGAATAAAAAAAATATCAATATAATGTTTTAAATAAAACACATAAATATGCAATTGTTACCTGTTGTCATCATTTCCTATTTTCATTGTTGCCAATTTAGCTATTTTGTAGCTAGATTTAGCTATTTTTTTTTGCATCTAGCGACAAAAAAAGTCATTTAGCTCTTAGCTACAAATCTAGCTACTTTTTTTGTTCGCAAAATTTGTAAAAAAGTGTTTGTTTTTTAACCGTTTTATTAGCCATATTTTCAAGTTGACATTTCGTTAACTTGCTACTTAAGTGTGTATGACATCTGCTAGTTTTTCAACTTTTCAAAAAGTTTTATCAGGGGTTTTCTATGATATTTCCTTTAACTTCAAACAAAAATTTTAAATTTATCAAAAATCTCTCCATGATAAAGTTACTTAAAATTTTCAACATCAAGCAAGTATCGTATTGGCATAATTCATAGAGAATGTAGTTTAGTACCAACATAAAGAAAAAACAGCTATGGGTTTAAAATATAATAGTTTTCATCTCTCCAATAACGGATAAAATTTTACACCAGTATTCATAACCAAAAAAACGAGTGGCTATAATCGAGCTTTTAATTCGCATTCAGATAATTGTGTATTAAAAAAATTGGTACTGCGAAACAACTCCCAAATGAAATAAATCCCAATGAAATAATTCCTAATGATATAAGTCCTAAGAGGAATGAATTAACTCCCAACTTAAAGAAATGAAATAAGTCCCAAAGAAAAAATGAACCAAGTCCCAATATTTGGGAGTTATTTAAAATCAAAATACTTACTCCCAAAAAAAATAAAGAACTCCGAACTAAATAAGTCCAAAAAAATAAAATAAGTTCCCATTACAGGGATTATATCTATTATGAGTACTTTTTACGTATACAAAATGAGGTGCTGATTCACAGAAAATAGTGAGGTGCCGATTCACAGAAAATAGTTCACAGGATCTGCAAATCCAGAAATACATACATATAACATATAGATTAATAATGTTTCTTTGTTAAAGAAATTGATTTAAAAGCTTAATTTTATAACTTAAGCGTTGGAAGCAATTTCTAAAGTTTCATGCTTTATAAATTATATCTGCGATATAAAATATGAGTATTTAAACTTTTTGTTTGCAAAATTTAATAAAAATATTTGAAAATATTCGTTTTAATACCAAAACTAACTTATTTTATTATTTAATTAAAAACTTTAGCAAATAAAACCTTTTAAAAACCACAAATCCAAAATCTAGCTATAAAATAGCTAGATTTTTCAACTGTTTATACAAATCTAGCTAGAAAATAGCTAGATTTTTTATCTGTTTTTAAATTTAGCTATTTCTAGCTATTTTTTTGTCCAATCTAGCTACATTTTTTTAAAAATAGTTGGCATCAGTGCCTATTTTGCTTTATTATTCTAAAAATAAAAAACGAGTTACATAATTTTAAACAAAAAATACTTTACAATTTGGTTACCTGCATTTTGCGTTGTAATATTCCGTCGCGCGATGTTCACCGATCGAATGTTATTTTGTGACTAAAATATTCAAAGAAAGGCATAAAGTAAATTACACAAAAATCAACCCTTTATGTGCATGAGAAAAAAAAATATTCGTGGATAGCATAAACAAAAAAATTCCGCAAGTAAAGAAGAAAGAAAAAAAGAACTGATGTATTATGGAAATTTTCCATTTGAAAAGGTCGGCATCAGGCAACCAAGCCGACACGAAATTTTCGGCGGCGGCGGCGCGACTAATTTTGCTTGCCGGCGGCGGCTTTTGTACTTTTCGGTCGGCGGCGGCTCATTCATCGGCTCATTTGCCTTTTCATTTTTTTTCGTTGTAGGGTTGTATTTTTGCGAGTTTGTGTTTGGTTTTTGTAATGATACAATAAAAATTTGCATTTTTTTTGCCAGTTTTATTGTGCATCAGAATTAAAATAAAGAAAAGAATTAAAATAAAGAAAATTATGTTTTCGTTTGTAAGTTGATTACAATTCTCATTAAATTTTGTACCGGTCATAAATCTGTTGCAATATTTTAAATTAAACCTTGTGAAAAAACATCTCTTATGAATATCTCGTTTTTATACCCTGTACTTACCCAGTGGGGCGAGAATCAAAGGTTCCATTGCCATAAAGTATGTGGGACATTCCAGGCCAAATCACTCACTTTTAGACCCGACCCCTTTCGATTTATTTTATTTTTGGATATGTTTTAGTACTTATTAAATGCAACTTGGACACCAATTTTCAGCCTTTTATTCCAAGATGGTTTTGAGTAATCAATTTTTCAAAATGGCGATTTTCTTAAAAAAAATTAAAAAATTTAAATTTTTAATTAATTTTGACCATTAAAACATATAGATATATTAAAAAAAGTTGGACAACGTTTTGTTGGTATTTAAATGTAGTTTAAGAAAAAATATGTACAAATTATTCGAAGTAATTATCACTTATTTTTTGACGTTTAAAAATTAAAATCTACTTTTTGAAAAAGTCCGAAACCTTCGATTTTTTTGTAAAAAACTCTAAAAATTCTACTCTAAATTACGCAACTTTTAAGCTTTAATTCGAGATGTGATCACAATTCTTTCTATTTTTTTAAAATTTTTAAAATTGCACCTTTTTTTTTGCTCTGATTTATTTTATGTGGTGCTCCAAAAAAAATAAATTGCTAAATACTGACCCTAACTCACCCAAGATATATTCATTTGGAGGTAAAGATACGTCTCACAAAAATTAAGGACGATCGGACATGGGTAAGGCGTTCAGCATGGTCCTTGAAATTTAAAAAACGGATTACAAGGAAAAATATGATTTTTTTTTCTGTTTTCGTAATTTTTTTTGGTATTTAAGTATAAATTCTAGTGGTTACAGAACTATGATGTGGAGTAAAATGCCTTTCTAATAAGGTAATAAAATCGGTTAAAAATCAGCCAAGTTATTACAACTTCCTCAGGCATCTAATGTGTGTCACACCACTTGATTTATGAATTCGAGTCCCATTTTTTAAATTTATTGAAATTATCTACTTTAATTACATTTTTTTATTATTAATGTTTCAGTGTAATATTTTTTTTGTTTTTCCAAATTTAAAAATCAAAAATAAATAAAAATTTTAAAATGGAGATTTCAAAATAGTGTTGAAAATGGAGGCATTTTTAGCATTCATTTAAATCATGTTAGCAAAACACAATACCAAAAATACTTGTCATCTAACAACATTTGAACTTGAAGAATAAAAAAATGTTATTACAGTAGAAAATTTCAATAAATTTCAAAAATCGGATTGTATTGCTTAATCAAGTGGTCTGCCACATATTAGATGCCTGGGGAAGTTGTCGTAACTTGGCTGATTTTCAACCAATTTTAGTTTTTGGTACCTTATTAGAAAGGCATTTTACTCTATATCATAATTATGTAACTTTAATTAAAATTTAACTTAAAGTACCAATAAAATTGCGAAAACAGAAAAAAATCCTATTTTTCCTTGTAATCCGTGTTTAAAAATTCAAGGCCCATGCGGAAAGTCTTATCCATGTCCGATCGTCCTTAACTTTTGTCAGACGTATTTTTACCTCCAAATGAATATACTTAGGCTAAGTAAGGGGCAGTATCTACCAATTTTATTTTTTTGGAGCACCATATAAAATAAATCAGAGTCAAAAAATAAAAGGTGCAATATTAAAAATTAAAAAAAAAAGAATTGCGATCACATCTCAAATTATGGCTTAAAAGTTGCGTAATTTAGGGTAGAATTTTTAGACTTCTCAAAAAAAAAAATCGGAGGTTTCGGACTTTTTCAAAAAGTCGATTGTAATTTTAAAACGTTAAAAAATTAGTGATAATTACATAGAATAATTTTGTAATATTTTTTTTCTAAAACTACATTTAAATACTAACAAAACGTTGTCCAACTTTTTTTAAGATATCTATATTTTTAACTGGTCAAAATTAATTGAAACTTTAAATTTTTTCATTTTTTTGAAAAAATCGCCATTTTGAAAAATTGATTACTCAACACCATCTTGGAATAAAAGGCTGAAAATTGGTGTCCAAGTTGCATTTAATAAGTACTAAAACATATCCAAAAATAAAATAAATTGAAAGGGGTCGGGTCTAAAAGTGAGTGATTTGGCCTCGAATGCCCCATATATATTAGAGTGCCCCTTATTTTGGAAATGCTGGAGACGGTACCCGCTCATTTTTTTCCTTTTGACTTAAGAATAACTGATGAAAAATTTTACGCCCCTACGACCACGCCTTCCCTACGCGACGGGGCCTTAAAGAGCGGTAACTAAAAAATCATTTTTCCATACAAACCAAACAATTTTTTTTTTATTTTTAATTTTTTTGTTATTAATTATTATATTACTTGGTTAGCTTATTCATGACAAAAAAATTTGATTTTGGTGGGATAAGGCTTTCAGCTCTAAAAAATTTTTCTAAGAAAAAAATTTAGAGCCGCAGGGGTCCTATGGTAAAAAATTTTTAAAAAATATTTTTTTGTAGTTTTGACAAGCAACGGTTATAGATGCTATGTTGCTTTAAATGATATATATTCATAAAAAATATTATTTGCATCTGTGACATCTTTATCGTGTTCTAATCAGACTAAAAAAATTGGATTCATTAACCCATTTTGGCATAAACCTAAATTTTAGATTTTTTAATCGAAGTTTTTGAAGAAAATGCTCAAAATTGTAAAATTATGCATTATTAAGGTATTTATTTTTATAACTAGGTTTATAGCCTAGATATTAAGCTTTAATTTTAGCCTTCATTTGACCATTCAACCCTTATATGACCGGAGTTATTAACGTTTAAACATTGGAAAGCATATTTAAATATGTATACCAGACCCAGTGTTGCCATAACTGAATTTTGAAAAAAAAAATGGCAGAAAAAAAGTGCTAAAATGCTCTACAGACCAAAAAAAAAGTGCCAGATTTTTTTTCTTTTATTAAATTAACAAACAATGATTTTTTTCAATTACTCTAGTTTACAACGATAATGCGCAATAACTATGTCTACATATTTTTTTTGACCGCTAAACTTAAAAATTTTATCGAAAAAAATATTTCTAATAATTTTTTTTGCGGTTTTTGGAGTTATTTTCACTGTTTCCCCTATATCTTGAGTAATGTACCTCCGATCTACTCGTGATAAAAACCAAATTAAAGTTAATCAAATTTGCAACAAACTTTACACACGTTACTTTCCCATCAGTTCAAAAGTTTACGCCCGATAGACAAATATATTGTAAAAATACATTTTTGATCAAAAAAATTCATTTGCTGATTAAAAAACTCATTTTTTATTTTTTAACGAATCTTTGTAAATTAACAAGTTTTTTTATTTACCTTAAAAGCCTGAACCTATACAAATATAACAAAATGGGTTTCATAAAAATCTATGGGCAATCACCAAAGTTAAAATGATTTTTTTGAAACTACGCATAAAAATATCCTTATTTTTTTTTATACCCTCCAACCTCAGTATGGGGGTATACTCACTTTGTCATTCCGTGTGTAACACATCGAAATATCGGTCGGGGACCCTACAAAGTATATATAATATTGATCCATGATAGAATCTAAGACATTCTAGCGATGTCCGTCCGTCCGTCCGTCCGTCCGTCCGTCTGTAGAAATAACGATGCAGACCGAACCAAAACAGCTAGACCCTTGAAATTGGGCAAGAATATCTCTTATGTTACTGGTAAGGTTAAGTTTGAAGATGGGCCAAATCGGACCAGGGGGAAAAAGTTCCCCCTTGAAGAACTAAAACGACCCCTGAAAAATACGATATTTTTACGAGTTTTTTTTAATTTTTGATCAACAAATGTAACATTTGTATGCCATATTATGTTCATAGACCTGCGCTTGGACCAAGGGGGCTAGAAAATTTGATTTCTTTAATGCAGCCCCCCTTTGGGGGCATGGTTATAGAAATTAATTAAAAATAACGATAAAAATTTATTATTTAAGCGTAAATATCATAAACAAATAATTTGTAAACATATATAGCGGGGGGACAAGTGTCCCCCACCCACTCCGCCGACCCCCTTCCCCCCTACCAAAAAAATGACGCCCCTGAAATTTTTTTTTTTTTTAATTTTAAACGTGTTGGAGGGTATAAAAGATTCGGCACAGCCGAATTTAACACTCTTACTTGTTTGTATTTAAAATAGAAGAATAAAAACTTGGTTAAATACCATAGTGTTTTTTGTGTGTATTTTCATATAATAAGTCATAACTTTGGTGATAACCCATAGATTTTCATCAAACCGACTTTGTTATCTTAGTTAAGGGTCAGGCTTAAAAAAAAACATAACAAATTTTTTTGTTGCGGTTTCAATCAAATTCATATATTCATAATGCATTTATGTATGCAAATTCCACGTTATTTAATGTGTTGATTGGAAAATAATGTTTGTACGATTTGTTGCAAGTATGATTCTCTTTACAATGGTTTCAATTGCGAGTAGATCGGATATATACAACGCGATATATAAGAAAAATTGACAGAAAAAGCTATTTTTTTTTTTAAATTACTGAATCCGTGAAAACATTTTTTGAAAATTTTTTTTTTGAGATTAGTAGTCAGTAATACATAAAACAAGTAGAAAAGTTAAATTTGACTTTGCCGAATCTATGAATACTAGGGTGGTTTTTAAAAAACAAAAGTTGGATTTCTGCACCGGACGCCCCTCAGTTTATTAAGATTCATGAATGTTTTTAAGGTCGCACCGGGCTCTTGAAGTTCAGGCCCTGGAGCAAAATAGACCTTTAAAAAAAAAAATTGTAAAAAAAAAAATTAAATAAATCATTATGAAACCGGTTTTGATTAACAATTGACCCTTAGTATTTTATTAAAAATTTATAGATTTTTCGGACATAGTTAACCCTTTACTACGTAAGGTCAAAAAAATTTAGTTTTTTTGAGATCACGCCCAAAGACACAATTTCATGGATTTTTAAATTTTATTCCCATAAATTTAAATGTCTCCAAGTTCTATTGCTCAATTTTGTTGAATACAGCTTGCATAATTAACGTTCAATTTTGGGTATTTTTCGCTTTTTCCATTTAGCGCATGTAGCGATTTAATTTTTAGCGATTTTCAAGAAAATGCGTTTTTTCAACCATTATTGTGTATTTTTTTGCTTTGACCAAAATTTGGGCAACAATTAACTAAAGTTCAATTGAATATTGTTTCAATTTACCTTTATTACACAGATTTCAAATTTTACTAGTCCAGTAGCGGTGTTCTATAACTCTCGAATCGAAAGATTTCTCACATGAAACATGAAAAATGAAACAGAAACATCGTGAATCGGCACAAAACCTGACTTTTCGTATTCGACTGTTTCTGTAATTTTGTTATGCGGAAACTTTCTGTCAAATATGATTTTTTTCAAAATTATTGGAAAGATGCGATAAAAACTGTTTCTGTAAACCAATTGATCGAAAACTTTTGAAGTTGAAGTGTCAAAATCACTCACATTTAAAAATGGTGCGATATTTCGTAAATTAATCAACTTTTGAGTTATAATAAATGAAAAACAATATTTTTCAAGAATATACTATCAACTAATATTATAACTGATATACTACACATTATTTTCATTAAGTTAATTTATTATTTCATTTTTGTTTGTCAATGTTACGAGTGTTGTTTAAAAAAAATGAGAAATTGAGTTTTTTTTGTTGTGATTTTTATTATTTTCTCGCCTTATTTACCTTTTTGACAGCTGATTTGGAATATTCCAATAAAAATGCTGCCGTTTTCGCATTGATATACAGAAACAACTTTTTTTCCAGAATCGAGAAACGATGGAATTTTTTGTTTCATACTTTTCGATGCGAAAACTGTTCGCATAAATTACAGAACACCCCCACAGGACTTTTTTAACCCAAGTTTACCGACGGCCAAGTGGCTAAAAACCGAAATTTGTCTTTATTACAAAAACTTATTAGAGGTATTCAGAGTCTTGTTGCCAGCCCTGGCAATGTAGCAAAAGAGTACTTCTTTCAAAAAATACATGTATTTTGAAAAGTAATTTTGAAAAGTGCTCTTTTACCACCAGTGCCAGGGCTGGCAAGCAAGACTCTGAATACCTCTATTGATAGTAACTAATACAAAGTTTTATTTAATCATAAAAGCTTAGTATTGAATTATTTTTACACAGAAAATCATAAACCCGTGTCTACCAAAGACCATCAAGGCCTATTTGGTCGCCAAGCCAAATGCCGTCTATTGTCGCGCAGACAAAAAAAATGGGTATTTTAACCTTTGGTAAACAAGGGTTAATGATTTTATGAGTAAAAATAATTAATTGCTTAGCTTTTATGATTAAATAAAACTTTGTATTAATTACTTTCAATAATTTTTTGTAATAAAATTAAATTTTGGTTTTTGGCCACTTGGCCGTCGGCCAACATGGGTTAAAAACCCATGGACTAGTAGCATTTGAAAACCGTGTAATTAAGGTCAAATTGAACAATATTCAATTCAATTTTAGTTATTTTTTTCCCAAAATCTTGGTCAAAGCAAAAAAATAAACAATAATGGTTGAAAAAATGCATTTTCTTGAAAATCGCTAAAGTTAAGTCGATACATGTGATAAATGGAAAGAGCGAAAAATACCCAAAATTGAACATTGATTCTCCCAGATGTATTTAATAAAATTGAACAATAAAACTTAAAGATTTTAAATTTATGGGAATACAATTTTTAAAACCATGAAATTGTGTCTTTGGGCATGATCTTAAAAAAAGGAAATTTTTTGGTAGTAAAGGGTTAACTATGTCCGAAAAATCTATAAATTTTTAATTAAATACTTAGGGTCAATTGTTAAACAAAACCGGCTTCCTAATGATTTATTTATTTATTTATTTATTTTTTTTAAAAAAGGTATATTTTGCTCCAGGACCCGAACTTCAAGAACCCGGTGCGACCTTAAGAACCTTTTCGAAAATTTTAAAAAAATTTTGGTATAACTTTTTCATTAATCTTAATAAACTGAGGGGGCGTCTCGTGCAGAAATCCAACTTTTTGTTTTTAAGAACCACCCTAATGAATACCCTCCTGTAAGTGAGAGCGGGGTATAAGGCTACGGTCTCACAACAAGAACTTATACCCAATTCACAAATAAAGTGAAATCTCGTTTGAACGAGATTTCGATCATATGGTTGTGTATGATATGATACAGACCATATGATCGAAATCTCGTTTAAACGATATTTCAACTCAGGTGTGAATAGGCCTTTATAATGATAAGTTGAGATGATTTTATGTTTTTTTTTATGATAGTACAATTTAAGATGACTTTGTTTTGTTCAATGCAAAATCACATAGTAAAGGCTAAGCCTAAAATCGTAATAAAAACTATTAAAAACGAGAACTTTAAAATATTAGAAAAAAGAAACAATCATAACAAATCTTAAATGTCCATTTTATTGCATAATTATTGCGATTTTATATTCTTAAATCAGTTTAAAGAATTTCCCCACAATATAGCCGCGTTGCAAAAATATTTTTTCGTATGCAGTTTTTTTCATGTGAACACGAACAGAATATGCACCTTAAAATGTAAAAAAAAAAATGTCACCGCGCCGATTGATTTGACGGAGTCGATTGATTCGGCGGCTTGGTTTAAGCCGATGGGAGCCGACAAAATCGGCGGCGGCGTAAGATGTCAAAAATGGGTCGGCGGCGGCGCGCCGCCGATTTTGAGCCGATCGGCTTGGTTCCCTGGTCGGCATTGTTTTTAAATTTTGCATGTCTTCTCTTTACTCTATTTTGTTTCCTTTTTACTATATATATTTTTTTTAAATTGAAAAAAAAAAATAATGAAGCGTAATTGAATATTAAAAATAATAAACATATTCATAATCATCAAAGCGCAGTTTTATCATTAAAAAAATAACTAATAACATATTTTTTTATTTATTTTTTTTTAATTTCCAAATATTTTAATAAAATTAAATTTTTTTTTAATTATAGTGTATAGGTTTTCTAGAGAAAAAAAACGAAATTTACTAACTAATATTGTAAAATTTACAAAATAATTATCAAAACATTGTACGATAATTTTTAAAAAATCAACTGAAAAAATTATTAAAAAATCAGTATAAAATTAATAGTTTGTAAAGCAAGTTTACTAAAAATAATTACTAAAAATTGATTTTTTAGTAGAATTTAGTAAAAAAGTAGTAAAGTTGAGATACAAACCACTTTACAAATTTTTTTACTAACGTATTTTTTTGAGTGTATAAAAGGAATTGAAGTATTCTATATTATGCTGCAATAATTCGGTAGAAAACATATGAGGTTTGTTAAAACATAATAAAAAAAATAACTAAAAGCTAAAATAGTTACCAAAATCACTATTATCTCGAAATCCGCCGAAATAAAATAAAAAAACTAGCCGAATGAAAAAAGGAATGTCTACAATTTTTGTAGTTTTTATTCCCTTATATGTGCTTAATAAAATCCTATAGTCCAATGGTCCATTTTTTAAATTTTATTTGCCAAAAAAAATAAAAATTTGAAATTGGAGATTTGAAAACAGGGTTGAAAAATTAAGACCTTTTTACCATTTATTTAAAACCAGTTAGCATAACACAATATGAAAAACGCTTATCACCTTAGTACATTGGGACTTAAAGAATAAAAAAATGTTGCTATAGTAGATAATTTCAATCAATTTCAAAAATGGAACTCGAAATCTTTGATCAAGTGGTCTGCCACACGCTAGTTGCCTGGGGCAGTTGTAATAACTTTGCTGATTTTTAACCGATTTTAGTTTTTATTGCCTTATTACAAAGGCAATGTACTCCACATCACAATTCTGTAACCATTTGAATTCAAAGTTAACTTAAAATGTCGAAAAAATTCAGAAAATTAGTAAAAAGTCATTTTTTCCCCTTGTAATTCGTTTTTCAAACTTCAGGTCGTTTCCGCGTCCACTTAAAGTTATCGGATTAACTCCAAATTTTTTATTATTAAGTTTTTAGTACAAAGGAACAAAATTCTGCCCAGTGCAACCCAAAAATCCGAAATAAAAAATAAGAACAGCCTTAATATACATAAAAGAGTAATGTGACTGACTGACTGACTTATTGACTGATTCATCATCGCCCAGCCCAAACCGTTGAAGCTAGAGACCTGAAATTTGGACTGTATGTTTAGCTCCCGGAATATAGATCCACTAAGGCTGGATTTTTGTCAATGTTGATTATAAGGGGGTAAAAAGGGTAAAAAACTGTACTTTTGGTACTTTTTATATCTCCAGAAATAATGGTCACAGAGACTTGAAATTTGGACTGTACATCTGGACATCCTGGAATATAGATGCAGTAAGGCTGGATTTTTGTCAGTGTTGATTCTAAGAGGGTAAAAAGAGTAAAAAACTGTACTTTTGGTACTTTTTATATCTCCTGAAATAATGGTCATAGAGACTTGAAATTTGGACTGTATGTTCACATCCTGGAATATAGATCCAGTAAGGCTGGATTTTTGCCAATGTTGATTCTAAGGGGGTAAAAAGGGTAAAATACTGTACGTTTGGTACTTTTTATATCTCTTGAAATAATGGTCATAGAGACTTGAAATTTGGACTGTATGTTAACATCCTGGAGTATAGATCCAGTAAGGCTGGATTTTTGCCAATGTTGATTCTAAGGGGGGTAAAAATCTGTACTTTTGGTACCTTTTATATTTCCTTAAAAAATTGTCACAGACTTGAAATTTGGACTGTATGTTTACCTCCCGGAATATAGAGCCCTTAAGGCTGGATTTTTGCCAGTGATGATTCTAAGGGGGTAAAAGGGGTAAAAATCTGTACTTCTGGTACATTTTATATTTCCTTTAATAATGGTACTAGAAACTTGAAATTTGCAATGTCGGTTCACCTCCCGGAAAAAGTATTCACTATGGCTGGGTTTTAGTCAATGTTGATTCAACGGGGGTAAAATGTGTAAAAAAGAGTACTTTTGGTACTTTTTTATATTTACTGAAATAATGGTCACTCAAACTTGAAATTTGGGGTGTAGGATCCTTTAGTGAAATTCTGGAACATTCTGGAACAAGTACTTTCCGAAAATTCTGTACAGTTTATAAAAAGTACCATTTATAAAAAGTACCTTTTATAAAAAGTACTTTTTATAAAAAGTACCTTTTATAAAAAGTACCTTTTATAAAAATAACCTTTTATAAGAAGTACCTTTTATATTTTATAGAAAGTACCTTTTATAAAAAGTACCTTTTATAAAAAGTACCTTTTATAAAAAGTACCTTTTATAAAAAGTACCTTTTATAAAAATTACCTTTTATAAAAAGTACCTTTTATAAAAAGTACCTTTTATAAAAAGTACCTTTTATTAAAAGTACCATTTATAAAAAGTACCTTTTATAAATAAGTACCTTTTATAAAAATTACTTTTTATTAAAAGTACCGGAAGTACACTTTTTGGTAATTTTTTATTTCCTGAAATTATATTTATAGAAATTTTTTATATTTCCTAGAATCTAAAAATTTGTAGTGTATGGGAATTCGGTAAAAAAAACATTCTGGGAAAAATACGTTTTTAAAATTCCTCTTCTTAGGCCTCTGTTCTATCTTTCACAACTTTTCAATTCACATGAAAATTTCCGAATCATATGAAATCAAGTTTAGTGTTTTGCTGATCACGTGTCAATTCGAAGTTGAAATCGAATAATTAAAATTTAAAAATTATTAGGAAAAAAGTGCATTCGTTTTACTTTCACCTAATTTTGTTTATGTGAAACAAAACGAAAAAGAAATTTGGATGAGAAATTTAGAACACCAAAAAAAATTCGGAAATTTTCATTTTCACATTTTTTATATGAATTTTTTTTTTTGGAACAGCGGCCTTAGTGGGGTAAAATGGCTAAAAAGTGTATTTTCGGTACCTTTGATATTTTTTGACGTAATGGTTCTAGAAACTCAAAAATAGGAATGTAAAATCCTTTTTGTACTTTTAATATTTGCTAAAACAATGATACTAGAAAATTGAAATGTGCAAAAGGGTATCCCTCGGCGAAGAAGAAAACATTCTAGAAGTAGATATTTTTGGAAATTCCGTTTCTAACGGGGATAAGAAAGTGTACCTTTGGTACTTTTTTTTGTTCCTCTAATAATGAAAAAGTGTAAGTTTTGGTTATTCTTATATTTCTTGAAATAATTGTTCAGAAATTTGATATTTTAAATAAAGGATCACCTAGCACAAACAAAAAAGAGTTTTTGGAAAATTTAATTTTAAGGGGAAAAGGGGACAAATGGTTATTTTTACCAATCTAACTATTAAACTAAAAGCCCCAAAAATAACACCCAAGAAAAAGACACATTTTAAAATTTAAAATTTTAGAACGGGGAACGAAGTGGAATAGAGCAGGGAACAATATGGAATGATACCTTTTATTAAAATTTTTCGTATTTAACTTTTTTACTCCATATTTTTTCTCTCTATATCATGAAATCCAGCAAAGATTTTATAAAATCTGACCGAGGGTCTTCAAATTTATCTAATTTTTTGTACACATGTGCTCTATAGAGCCAATTAAACATATCCATTTTCAGTTTTTTATATTTAAAAAAAATCGCGATTTTTTCGCGAATTTAATTTTCTTCAAAAATTGAAAAAATCAAAAAAGTATGCTACTTTGAATAGCCATATCTTCGGAAGTATCTATCGAATTTCTTCAATTCAAAAAGAATTCGATTCAGACGATAGTCTTACTTTATATTAATGTAATAAAAAAAAATATTTTTAAAAAAAAGTGCATTTTTGATGCAAATGCATTTTTTGGATGCATTTTTTAAAACTTTCTCCCCCTTCAATTTTTTTTAAACCTACATAAATCGAAAATATAGCATTTTTTACACAAAATTGCGTACAGCTTTTTTTGTGACGGAGTTTCGTAAAAATTTTGTAATTTTTTTAAAAATACCTTATTGGTTTTTCCATACAATTTTTTCATAAAATTCATAAAATAACAAAAAAAAAATTTAGTCTAAGGAAAAACTACTTAAGCATTTTTTAAAAAAATCACTAAAATTTTGTGAAACGCCGCACATTGGGTTCAAATGGTACCAAAGTGGCGATTAATTGAAATTTATAAATGAAGTTTTTGTTATAAGTTTTGGTATGGGGTAAAAGTAGATAAAATTCTGCAACGCTAGTTATCAAAATCAATAAACTAAGTTGTTTACTTTTTTTTCGGTGAGCTGTCAAAGTTAGCAAATTATTGCAGTCTTTGAAAAAAGTAAAAAAATTCAAATTTTTTACAATTCAAGCGATTATTAGTAGTATTAAATCTTTTAAAAGAAAATCTTTTATAATGGAACCTTAAACAACAGGCATTAAACTAAATTGTAAAATTTTTTTTGTTTATAAAAATTGGGTCTTAACATTTTTAATAATTTTTTTAAAAAGGACCCGAAATTGGGATATTTTCCCCATTTAATGGGCTACACATATTAAGTTAGTAATAGTTGGATTTAGTTTTGTGGATTTTAAAAAAGTATAGGATATCAGCTTTTATTTAAAAGAAAAAAAAGTACAGACAATGCCCGGCCCTTTTTTTTTATTCCCGTTTTTGTGTAAAAAGTCTGGGTATCGTTTATTAAACAAGACCATAATATGTGTGTTTATACCCTTCAACTACGGTATGGGCATACACTCACTTTGTCATTCCGTATGTAACGCATCGAAATATGGGTCTAGGACCCCATAAAGTGTATATTATTGATCACTGATCGATTCTAAGACATTCTGTGACTAACAGTGTGTCCGTCCGTCCGTCTGTTGTTGAGCACACCATAAAGTACATAAAACAAGAGCTACAATCCTGAAGTTTGTCACAAATATGTATAATGGTCATAGGCTGGTTAAGTTCTTGAACGAGCACAATCGGACCTGGGGGGAAAAAGTTCCCCCTTGAAGAACTAAAACTACCCCAGAAAAATATTTTATTTACAAGTTTTATTTGTATATTTGTTCAATAAATGAAACATTTTAATGTCATATGAAGTTCATCGACCTGAATTTGAACCAAGGGGGATCAGGAAAGCGAATTTTTTCAGTCCGCCCCTTTTTGGGGGCGTGTATAGAAAAAATAATTTAAATAATGATAAATTATTATTAATTAGGTGCAAACAATTACATTTATTTTTTGGCAACGTTTATCGCGAGGGGAAGGTGTCCCCCATAGTCTTCCGGTAAACCCCCCACCCGCTACGCCAAAAAAACGTCCCCTCCATTTGTTTTTTGTAGCTTTATTATATGTTCAAGGGTTTCGTGTTTTTTTCCAAAAACAAAAAAAAACGACTAAAAGATTAAAAAAAAAAACATTTTGTTAAATTTTTTTTTCTCAAATGCTGTGTTTTTATGTATTTTTGATAATTCGTTAATAAAAAAACTACAATATTCCCATAAATCACTTTTTTCAGATAAATTTGTACATTTATGAGATTTTGTGAAAAACAAAAATTGGATGTTAAATAAAATTTAAAATAATATAAATAAGTACATATTGTGCATTCTTTCTTTGATTACTTTGATAGCACATTAAGTACACTTTAATTTCCATTTTTTTTTTATTAATTTATCGCTTTTCATTCCAAAGTTACAGCAAAAATTGTGAACTATAACCCTTTTTTCCGAAAAACAAAAAAACGCCTAACAGGTTAAAAAAATTTTTTTTTTCAAAATTTTTTTTTTCCAAAATGTGTATTTTTACGTGTTTATATTAGTTCATTAATAAAAAAATATTATATTCTAAAACTACTGCTTATCTGAATTAATCGCCATTTTGGGTACCATCGAACCCAATGTGCGCCGTCACAAAAAAAAATGTACCCAATTTTATGTAAAAAATTTGATATTTTCGATTTATGCAGGTTTCAGACAAATTGAAGGGGGAGAAAGTTTTAAAAAATGCATCCAAAAATTGCATTTGCATCAAAAATGCATTTTTTTAAAAAAATATTTTTTGTTAGTGCATTGTTATAAAAACGGATAATCAGTTGAATCGAATGCTTTTTGAGGCGTAGAAATCCGATAGATACTTTCGAAGAAATGGCTTTTTAAAGTTACATACTTTTTTGATAAAATTGCAAAATAAATATTAAATTGATATTTTGTATGGAAAAAATTAAAAAAGTAGTTTTAAAAAAATCACGAAAATTTTTTGAAACGCCGTCACAAACAAAACGGTACTCAATTTTGTGTAAAAAGTGCCATATTTTTGAATTATGCAGGTTTCAAAAAAATTGAAGGGGGAGAAAGTTTTGAAAAATGCATCAAAAAATTGCATTTGCATCAAAAATGCACTTTTTTTTGGAAATTTTTTTTTTTGTTGCATTGGTATAAAAAAGGACGAACGTTTGAATCAAATGCTTTTTGAATCGTAGAAATCCGATAGATACTTTAGCAGATATGGCTCTTCAAATTAACATACTTTTTTGATTTTTTAAATTTTTGAAGAAAATTAAATTCGCGAAAAAATCGCGATTTTTTTAAAATTAAAAAAACTGAAAATGGATGTGTTTTATTAACTTTATGGAGAATGCATACCGTTAATATAAAGAAAATCGAAAGACGTAAGGTCAGAAAATAGCATTTTTTATGTGTTTTCTGGTGGATTTTGTGATATGTTTTTTCAATCAAACTAGTTTTTATTCCAATTTATTTATTGACTGAAATATTTATTCACTCAAAATCCAAAAAGTTCCGATATAAGGGCTCTAAATTATTCAAATTTTATTGTTGAAATTATTCATTGAAATATTATTTTATGAAAGACTTAAACGTGCACAAGTAAATAAAACAAAGACTACATAGGGGAATTTTTTTGAAATCGGTAGAGTAGTTCTTATCCTTCTATTATCCGGTATTCAATACAACCGGTAACGAACTACCGGGATGGTAAGCTAGTACCAACATATGTGCCAAACTTCAGGAGCTTCCGTAAAGTCTTTCAAAAGTTAGCGTGGTTTCAACAGACAGACAGTCGGACAGACGGACATCGCTAGATCGTCTTAAAATCGATCGAGGAACATGAATATATACACTTTATGGGGTCCTAGACCAATATTTCCTGGTGTACCAAACGGAATGACAGACTTATGTATTAGAGCGGAGTGATTTGTTCGGAGCAAAATTTTTGACAAAATCGTCTAGGATATTTGGATTCTGCATAAAATTCTAAGAAAAAATGCCGAACAAACCATATCTCAAAAGTCAGTTTTGACACCAAAATTTTCAAAAATAGTTTTGTGCGATATACGCCTTTTCCATCAATCAGCACGAGAATTGTTGCTAGGATTTTTTGAATTTAATTGTGCTTTTCTGAATCTGTTTTTGATTAATCTGAATTTAAGTTAATAAAGTTTCCCTTAACTTTAAACAACTATACTGTTTCCACCAACAAGTTACTGTATTTAAAAAAAACGTTATCTTTTTTTTCTATAAAATATTCTAATTGTTTTTCACTAAACTAATCGATTACTTATTAACTCCCTTGCGTTTTCAAATAGAATATTCTGGATTACCACATGGTGCACCTACTAATATTCTCTATTTCACTATTCAATTTCAATTTAATACAATTGTCTAGACCAATGGTTCCCAACCTTTGATTTTCGCCCCACAGGGGGGCAATTTGAACGCTTCAGGGGGGCAACGAGCAAATTTTCAAGATTTTTTTTTGTTAAATAAACTAAAAAAATATTATTTTAGTTAAATTATTTAGTTGATTGTTGAAAATTTTGTCTAAAAACTTCGTTTAACGATGATTTTAACATAAAGTTTGCTTAACCACAAGTAAATTTTGAATTTTAAAACAAATTTAAAAAATTTACAAATTTTTCTTCAGTGTTGGGGGGACATTGTAGTTTTTTTAACTCAAAAGTGGGGCATGGCACAAAAAAGGTTGGGAACCATTGGTCTAGACATTCATACCAAACACAAAAATATGATTGAATTTTAATATGAAAAAGTGTCAAATACAAAAAAATAAAACAACAATTTCTACTAACTAATATGATTTAAACCACTCATGGGAAATAAAATAAGTACATAGTACGTGCAACCACTTTTAGTTTTATTTGAAAAACAAAACAGTGCAAAAAAAAACAAAAAAAATTTCAACTAAAAACAATGAAAAATATAACAACATTTGTTAAAATCAATTGTGCAGAAAAAATATAATAAAAAAAGTTTTAAAAAAAATAAAAATATAGTTGATATTTTTTTTAACAAACACCAAAAAAAGTTGGTAAAATAAAAACTTATACATATATAAGGAAGTCCATATTTTATAGTTTTTTCCTAGAGATAAATTTTTAGAATCTGACTTTTTTCTTGTAAAATTACAAAATTATTGGTAAAAAGCTTGTAAAATTACTAGGAATTCTCGTAAAATAGGAGGTTGCAAAAAATCTTGTAAAATTACGGAACCTCTTTAAATTTTATCGCGTCAAAAAAATTTGTAAATTTACAATTTTATTGGTAAAAACCTTGTAAAATTACAAAATTATTGTTAATAATCTTGTAAAATTACTAGGAATTTTTATCAAATAGGAGGTAGCAAATCAAAAAAAAGTTACTAGTTTTTCTTTACAAGATTTTTTTTTGAGTGTATAAAAAAATTTAGTAGAATTTAGTTTTTTACTAAAAATTTGGTATGGATTACCTTAAATTTCTTCTATGATGCAATACCATCATTTTATTAATTTTTGGTTTCATAGACGATGAAAAAAAAAAATACAAAAAAATTTGTAAATTTTACTCGTATTCAAAACTGTTTTCAAGTACTTTACACAAAAAGCCATCAATCATTTTTAGTATTTTGAGTGTGGGATGAATAGATTTTTTGACAAAAAAAAAAAAAAAACAAAAAGATCGCACACCTTCTGCAGGTGACATATGGCTAAAATATTTACTCCATTTATTTTTGCCCGTTTAAGTAAATGTTTAAAATGACAAATTGATGACAAATAGTGGCTTTGATAAAAAATTACATTTTGATGGAGTTTGTGTAAAACAATAGAAGTGAAAAATTACTTTTTAAATTTGAAAAAAAAAAATAATAAAATAAAAAATATAACACCGTCCGACAAAACTGAAAAAAAGTCGTTAAACACGAACGGGATAGTAAACGTTTGAAACTAGAGACTAATGTGGTTATTCATAAAACCTGAAATATATTTAAAGTAGGTTTATTTGACAGATATTGCAGGAATAATTGTCAAATAAACCTACAATAAGTCTGTTATAAGTATTATGAATAAGAGCCTAAATGTATTAAAACTGCATTTGCTGTTATTGATTTCGTGATTCCGTTTAATTTTAAAAGGAATTCAAAAATTTAAAGGATTAAATTTTAAAAAATATTTTTTTAATATTTGTATTAGTCCTAGGGTGCCACTGGTGATGGCAAATGAAAGAGGAGAATCTCCCCTAATTTTCCTATATTAATTTTTTTACATACACTCAAAAAAAAACTTGTAAAATTACAAGAAAAACTTGTAACTTTTTTTGCTACCTCCTATTTGACCAAAATTCCTAGTAATTTTACGAGCTTTTTACCAATAATTTTGAAGTTTTACAAGGTTTTTACCAATAAAATTGTAAATTTACAAATTTTTTGACACGATAAACTTTACAAGGAGGTTTCATAACTTTACTAGATTTTTTGCTACCTCCTATTTTACGATAATTCCTAGTAATTTTACAAACTTTTTACTAATAATTTTGTAATTTTCCAAGTTTTTTTACCAATAAAATTTACAGTTTTTTGACGCAATAAAAATTACAAGGAGTTCTCGTGAATTTACTAGATTTTTTTTTTTGTAGAATTATCTTGAAAATTTGTAAAATTACAAAAAAAAATGGTAAAATTACAAAAAAAAAAGTAATAGTGTTAAATTCGGCTGTGCCGAATCTTTTATACCCTCCAACATGCAAAAAAATAAAAAAAAATTGCAGGGGCGTTTTAATTTTTTTTTGGGGGGGGGGGGTGGTTCGGTAGTGGTAATTGAGGGGGGGAAAATTTCCTCTCGTAATATATGTTTAAAAATTCATTTTTGTGCTAAGGAAATACAATTTTATCAATATTTAAACAATTTTTTTTATCCACGCCCATAAAAGGGAGCATAAGACATATTGGTGCCAAATTTTGGGAGTCTAGCTCTTTTATTTTGGACAGTATCGTGTTAACTACAGACGGACAGACGGACGGACATCGCTAGAATGACTTAGAATCGATCACTGATCATAAATATATATACTTTATGGGGTCCTAGACCGATATTTTGATGCGTTACACACGGAATGACAAAGTGAGTATACCCCCATACTGTAGTTGGAGGGTATAAAAAATTTAAATTTCGATCTAAATTTGTTTGTTAAAAAAAACCAAGAAAACTGTCAAATATTGGTAAACTGGGATTACACTTTTCCTAGTAATTTGACAAGTTTTTTTTTGTGTAACTTCGAAAAACTGCTAGCACACAGAAAAAAAATAAAAAAAATATTTGAGTAAATTTTTAATACTATTGAGTAAAAAATTACTCAATTTTGCACCAGTAAACGATTTAATAGTATTGAGTAAATTTTTAATAAAAATTTAATAAAAGTTTGAAAAAAATTTGAGTAAATTTTTAATTGACACAATTAAAAACTAGCACAGTGTTACAAATATTAAAAAAATATTTTATAAAATGTAATCCTTAAGGACTTTGAAGTCCTTTTAAAAGGAAACAGGATTATGAAATGAAAAACTGTAAATGCAGTTTTACTTTATTTGATCTCTACTTTCAAAAGAATATCATCCGGTTCATGTTTAATATTGGCTGTCGGACGGTGTAATATAATTTTTTCCGTTTTACTCTTGTAAAACATTTTGCACTCTTTAACATACGGGTGGATCTTATTCCTGGGTCTAACGAGTGTGAAATATCAAGTGCGTGAAATAAAAAAAAAATTATATTTTTAATCGCAGGTGTACCCCATGAAAGTGTCAAAAGTATCGGCCTCCATTTAGCACACTACTTGCCCCGGAAAGAGTTAATACTTACGTATTTGTGTTTGTGTGTAAAACCATGCAAGAGAAAACCACACACCCACTCACACACGGAAAACAAAACAAACAAGTAAAAAAGTTAAATTCGGCCTTGCCGAATGTAGTGATACCCTCCACAATTTCAAAAAGATTATTGCCAAAAACTTTATTTAAAAGGAAATTACTTAAAAAAAAAAAATTAAAAAAAAAATTTCCGCGAAAAAAAAATTTTGGTAAAAAAAAATCCGCGATTTTTTTCTTTTTTTGTCAAAAAATATGTTCGTTCTTGTTTAAATACCATTTGGTGTTCAATTATGTTCACATATGTCAACCAGAAGCCGAATTAAAGCATTTTGTATTTTTAGGTTATGTTGAATGTACTGAAATTTTTGAGGTGTGCTAACATTTTGGCTCAAAACATTTGAACCGCTGAACCGATATCGCTCAAATGCAATACGAAACTTCTCGGGAGAACTTCCAATAAATATGTTAAGTTTAAGTCATCTCTGTGCAATATTTTGTCCGTGATAGCATTTTCCATAGACAGACAGACGTACAGACGGACATCGCTAGAATGTCTTAAAATCGATCGGGCATCATGAATATATATACTTTATGGGGTCCCAGACCTATATTTCGATGAGTTACAAACGGAATGACAAACTTATATATTAGAGCGGACTGAATTGTTCGGAGCAAAATTTTTGACAAAATCGTCTAGGATATTTTGATTCTGCATAAAATTCTAAGAAAAAATGCCGAACAAACCATGTCTCAAAAATCAGTTTTGACCCCCCATTTTCAAAAATAGTTTTGTACGATATACACCTTTTCCATTAATCATCACGAGAAAAAGGGTATTTTTTGACCTGGGATCTTTAGATTGTGTACATAGATACACTATGGAGCCATTTAGACATTCCCATTTACAGTTTTATTAAATTCCAAAATCTCGCGATTTTATTCGCGATTTTCATTTTTTAAAAATCACAAAATATGAAAAAGTAGTGTAGTTTAATGAGCGATAACTCTTAAGTAAATATCCGATTTTTAAAATCAAAATTGAAATTAAAAGCTTAAGTCCTCTACATTAAACTTGAAAGTTAAAACAAATTGTGTTTTTAAAAAATGCATTTTAAATGCAAATGCATTTTTTAGTGCATTTTTGTCAACTTTCACCTCTTTTGATTTTTTTTTAATTAACATATTATGAAAGTATGACATTTAAAAAAAAAAACGCAGTCATCATTTTAGTAGGACACAAAAGTCTTCTATTTTTAATATTTTTTTTAAATTATGCCCATATAAAAAGATTTTTTTTTTTTTTTTAAATTTTGTTAATAAATGATTTTAGGATTTTCAAATCGTTTATCGATGTACTCTGAAGATCTATAACGCCTTAAGTAAACATCGGATTTTGATAATCAAAATTGAAATTGAAAGCTAAAATCCTCTACTTTTTTGGAATTTAATTAAACTGTTAATGGGAATGTCTAAATGGCTCCTTAGAGTATCTGGCTTCATAATAAAAAAAAATATCTGAAAACCCAAGTCCAGATTTTTGTTTTTTAGCACCCTCTATAAATATGGACTCCCGTACCCAAAATATCAGGTACACCTCTTAATACAAAATAAAAGCAAAATTTATTAGTAAACCAATATATTCCAAATAATAAGCCCAGCTAAAAAAGTCGTATATCGTGCAAAACTATTTTTGAAAATTGGGGGGTTCAGAACTGATTTTTGAGACATGGTTTGTTCACCATCTTTTCTTAGAATTTTATGCAGAATCCGAATATGCTAGACGATTTTGTCGAAAAAAAATCACTCCGCCCTATTATATATACCCTCTATCACTAAGTGGAGGGTATAAAAAATAAAATATAGGTAAAGCTAAAAATTTAATTAAACAATTAATTATGTTAATTAAATATTTAATAAATATTAAATTAAAAAACAATTAAAAAAAATAAAAAATGTAATTTAACAATTAATTACATTAATTAAAAATAAAAAACAATTAAAATTTGTAGCGGCCACATATTTGTATTTAATTATTTTTATATTATATTTATATTTTGTGATATTATTTTTACACTAATATTTTTTACATGCATTTATTTAAATTTCATTGACTGTTTGTTTTTATATTAAATAACTCATTTATTTTTTTCATAAATATCCCATTAGCTAAATGCACTCATTTTAATAATGCTCTTTTCTAATAATGCATTGTATTTGCATATTTTGTTTTAATTATTTTAGCTCAAACCAGTTTAACTTGAGTTTATTTAATTCCCCCTTTTTAAACACTACTTAAGTGCACTCAAAAAAAAAATATTGTAAAACTAGCAAAAAAAATGGTTAAAATTAGCAAAAAAATCTGTAGTTTTGGACGTTGCAAAAATTTTGGTAATATTAGCAAAACCATTTTGCTAATCAAAAAATTAGGAAAAAAAATGGTAAAATTACAAGAATACCATTTTATTTTTGTAAAAAATCAACCTTGTAAAATAATCAAAAAATATGGTAAAATTACCAAAAAAAAATGGTAAAATTGAAATAGATAAAAAAAATTTGTAATTTGGTAAAAAAAACTGTTTTATTTAGTAATTTTTTTTCTCTGATTAGTAGTTGATTTAAAATTTGGTGAATATACTAAAAAAATGTTTGCCTCTTTTTGAGCACCACGTTCTTTAAATGTAGTAATAGCAGCATCAACTATTACTTCAGTTGTTGGATGGTTTCTTCGGCTTGATGGTGGCAGCATCTTCTTTTGCCTTCTTCTCAGCAGCTGTAGTTGCAGTAACTGGACTTCCAACAACATCAAAATCCAAAATGATTTTTTTTCACTTAAACACTTTAAACAAAAAACTTAAAGAACAACACTTCACTTTTTTATTTTTTTGCGTCATTTTTTTTAGCTTAAGTAGAACAAATGAGAATTGCGTAGTAGTCTACACAAGAAATTTCTTACATTTTCAGGTAAAATTTGTAAAAAATTAACATTTTTTTTTCGAATTTTTAATTTTTTTCACATGTATTTAAAAAAAAAATAAAAAAAAAACTTTTGGATATTAAAGATTAGATGTCTAACTATGTGTTAACATTTTAAAAAAATTATTTTTCAAAATTATAAACTTTTTATTAACAATTTAGGTGGCAAATTTTAAAAAATTTTCATATAAAATTAGCAAAAAATTTGGTAAAATTAGCAAAAAATATGGTAAAAAATACTAAAAATTGTGTAGCCTATTTTTGAGCGCACATGCAGTTGATGGATGGCTACTTTGCTATGGTGTTGGCAGCATCATCAATCTGCAATGAGTTTTTTTTTTCACACTAGAACACTTTAAACCTTTTTTTTTCTTAAAACTAAGAAAAAAAAAAATAAAAAGTATTACCATTTCTTTAAGGAAAATACTAATATTTTTGCTAAAATTATAGTAAAATAAAAAAAAAGAACTAGCAAGAAAATATAGTAAAAGTACCACAAAATTTTTGTATTTTACCAATAGTAAATTGCCAAAAAAAATTGTAAAAGTTAAATTTTTACAATTTTTTTTGCTAAAGTTTGGTTGAAGTAAATTACAACACCTTTTACTAATATTTTGACTAAGTTATTTTTTTGAGTGTGTGTGTGTGCATTTAACTAATGTGGTACTAGCATACCATTAATTTCACTCAAACTCTCATTAAATGTTTAGTTTATTCTCAATTCATATTCTCGTGATCAATTTATTTTGTTTGTCAATTTTTCCTTTTAAGTTAGAGTTCAGATTAAAATATTGTCATTCCTTATGCAAACGCCAACTAATAAAGTTGATTAAAATTTAACTACGGTGTTTTTATTTATTTGGAATCCCCTGATAATTTTTTTTATATAAATAAATAAGAATTGTGATTAGAATTGGACGCTTGCCGTCTGTTCCGATCCTTTCTAAATTAAATTACAATAAGAGACATTGACCGTCTTGGACGTATGTCTGGACAGGTTGTGGCTCCCATAAAATATAAAATTATTATTCATCGTCGTCTTTGGTCAATCCCTATCTCTACAAGTGGCGCCCAACAAAAAATTTCCCTAAATTTAAACAAAAGAAGATTTGTTTGCAAAATCAACATCGCTGTTTTGTCTAATATCCAAAAAAAAAAATCTTTTGAGGATTTTGGAATATTAAAAGTGTTGTTGTTGTTGCTATCAAAAAATAAATTATTAAATCAACCGTTGTTTGCATTAATCCAGCATTGTTGTCATTGTCATTGTGCTCCAGCATTGTTGTTGTTGTCGTCAAATTACATCGTTTTTATTGTTGTTGTGTCGACGGTACGTGTTGTTGTAATTTTTTTGAATATTTTATGCGTTTTGCTTTGTGGTTAATAAGATAAAAAATATACAGTGTTTTGGAGAGGATATTTTTTTTACACTTTTGGTAGAGTTGCCCACTATTATTTTGTTTTCTGTTTCTGGGGAAAATAATATAAAATGCGTAGAAGCCCTCGAAACACAGATAGCCCTAGTGGCTCTTCTGGAAGTACATGTCCTCCAAACCAAAGCCATGTACAGAATACTCCTTCCAATTTACAGAGCACTGCGTCAAATGCTTCTTCTGTTTCACAAATACTCAATCCTATAGTACCTGCAGCTTCCCAGCCTAAGGTACCCGTTAATATCAGTCTCACTGAGACTCAGTTTAGAGAACTGCTAGGCGGACTGACCATTGCCCAAAATACAAAACCGACCTTTAGTACATGCACAACTCGCTTTAACGGAGGTCGTAATTCTACAAATGTTGAAGATTTTCTTGCAACAATATTAGTCTATAAAGACGCGGAAAATATCTCTGACGTACACGCGCTTACAAGCTTACCACTGCTTCTCGAAGGCTATGCTTCAACCTGGTGGCAGGGGGTGAAAGATGAAGCCAAAACGTTCAAAGATGCTGTTGAGTTACTGAGAAAAGCTTTTGCTCCTCCCAAGCCTGATTGGCGAATTTTTAGTGAAATATCGCAAGAAAGGCAAAAATTTTCCGAATCTACAGATGTATTTCTTTGCAGAAAACGACGACTTTTTTCACAATTATCCGAAAAACTATCTGAGAAAATAATGATAGATATGATTTTTCATCAGTTAAATATGCAGATTCGTGAGAAAGTTTCACGCGGTAGTTTTACCACTTTCCAAGAACTTTTAACAAAAGCTCGTGAAAAAGAAATGGTTATGAAGGATAAACAGGAAAAACTAGAATCTTTTAAAAAATCTGAAAATCCTGAAAAAGCCTCATTAAAATGTTCACACTGTAGAAAACGAAATCATACCGTAGAAAATTGCTTTAAAAAACTCGAAGCTGACAAGCATGCTAAAGTAAAAGAGCCAGAATCAAAACTGAGCTGTTATGGATGTGGTGCTTCCGGCTATTACAGGTCCAATTGCCCATCTTGCAATAAGGATAAGCCCAGTACATCCACAAAAACACTCGATTTCAACTCTATACAAACTAATCTTGTAGGCCGAAATGTTCCCGTTGCCGAAATAAATGTAAATGGCCTAAATGGAGAAGCGTATTTCGATACGGCAGCTAGAACCAGCGTCGCCGGATTTTTATTATATCAAAAACTAAAACAAAAAGGTCTCAAATTCGATAAAGTCTGCGCGGAAATTATACTGGCAGACGGAAAAGCCCGTAATGAAGTCGTTTACTCTACTGTGGCAGATATTATAATCGGAAAAAGATTTAAAAAAATAAAGTTTATTTGTCTTCCTAATGCTGAAGGTAATAGAACGTTGTTGGGGATAGATTTTCTAGAAGAGTGTGGCATAGTCCTAGATTTAGCCCAAAGGATATGGTGTTTTAAGGACGAACCTAATAAACATTTTGAATTCAAGCTCCAGGAAGCATGTGTAATCAACAGTGTTTCAGTAAATGACAAAAGCAAATCTTACACAAATGATGTTAAACAATTTTTTAGCTGGTTCGAACACACTAACGTACAAAATAATGACTATTCCCCTGGTTTCGTAAATAAAGTCTTTCAGGATTCTGTACCCAATGAGTTAGAAATTCCCAAAACATCAGATCTTTTTCCGCCATTAAAGAAATCAAAGTATGATGAATACTGTAATGACGTCTTTCAAACCATTGACTTAAATTCTTTTGATATAAAATTAAGACCAAACGAAGGTTGCAATTTGAATGAAGATGAACGCAATACGGTGAAAAAACTACTATTGGAAGAAAAGGACATTTTTGAAGATATTCTAGTACCGGTTCCCCATGTTGAACACTATATAAATACTGGTTCCCATTATCCGATTTCTAATGCTCCATATAGAATATCTCCGAAAATGAAATCTATGTTGAAAAACGAGCTTGATGATATGCTAAAGAAAGGTGTTATTGAAGAAATGGAATCGCCTTGGGCATTTCCGGTCGTATTAATTCCGAAAAAGGACAAAAGTATAAGGTTGTGCGTTGATTATAGGCGTTTAAATGCAATAACCACAACAGATACGTATCCTCTTCCAAGGATTGATGATTTACTTCATTCTGCTAAAACAACACCATATATGACAACTTTAGATCTTCGTTCAGGCTACTGGCAAATTAAAATTTCAGAAAAAGACAAATTAAAAACAGCTTTTACAACTCCTTTTGGGATTTATGTTTTCAATAGGATGCCATTTGGTTTAAAAAACGCTCCTGCAACGTTTCAGCGTTTAATTGATAAATTTCGAACAGGGCTACCAAATATTACAATCCTAGCTTATCTGGATGACATTATTATATGTTCAAGCGACTTAAATAGTCATATATCAGATCTTAAACAAACCGTTAAAAGGCTACGAAATTTTGGATTTCATCTTAATAGAGAAAAATGTTTTTTCGTAAAATCAAAAGTCAATTATCTTGGTCATATTTTGACAGAAAAGGGTCTCGAAGTTGATCCTGAAAAAACTAAAGCTATTAGCGAACGTACAAATCCAAAGAATCCTAAACAAGTTTTATCTTTTCTACAAACATGCTCATGGTATAGACGATTTGTTCCGTCTTTTGCTGACGTATCTAAGCCATTGTCGGATTTGACTAAAAAGAACGCAACGTGGACTTGGTCACAAAAACAACAAGAAGCTTTCGATAAACTTAAAATGCTATTAGTTTCTCCGCCGATTTTACAACAAGTAAATGAGTCATTGCCTTTTATTTTAAAAACCGATGCTAGTAATTACGCGCTCGGGGCTGTATTAATCCAGGGGGAGAAAGAAGAAGAACACCCAATCGAGTACGCTAGCAGGCTTTTACTCCCAGCTGAACGAAATTATTCAACAACCGAAAGAGAGGCTTTGGCAGTAGTTTGGGCAGTTCAAAAATTTAGAGGATACATTGAGGGATCAGAAGTGTTGGTTCTTACCGATCATCAACCACTTAAATGGCTATTTAGTTTAAAAAGTCCTACAGGTCGACTCGCGAGATGGGCCCTACAGCTTCAAATGTATAATATCCAATTTGGTTATACACCCGGTCGTCAAAACATGGTAGCTGATACATTATCCAGACCTCCTTGTTTACTTGAAACTCATAGTGATATTCGTTGTGAATGTTTTTCAATACATATTGATTTTCCAAGAAAAGGTGCTGAAGAATTTAGAAAAGCTCAGATAGAAGACCCTGATATTAAAACTATAATTGATTCGTTTGAAAATAACGACGAAAATGTTTTTCGTTACACCAATAGAGGTTATTTAATGCTCGATGGAGTTTTGTATAGATTTTGCTCTGAAGAAGACACTGAAAATGGTCAATTGGTTGTTCCAAGATCTATGCGAAGTTTAATCCTCTTCAAATATCATGACGAACCGACAGCAGGTCATTATGGTATCGATCGTACTATTAATCGAATAACACCAAATTATTACTGGCCACGAATGAGAGCTGAAATTACTGATTACGTAAAATCTTGCATCGAATGTAAAAGATACAAACCTTCGAATATGAAACCATCTGGTCTACTTCAAACCGTCTCCAGTAATCGCAGATTCGAAATAATTGCAATAGATTTATTTGGTCCTTTACCAAAAACACCACAAGGCAATCAGTGGATATTGATCGTTGAAGATTTGTGTACCCGGTGGACTGAATTATTCGCTTTATCGGAAGCCTCGGCCGAAAATTGTGCTGTTATATTATTAAATGAAGTGTTTTTAAGATATGGAATTCCAAGACGTGTCCATTCTGATAATGGAACTCAGTTCATATCTGCTGTTATGCAAAAGCTGACATATTGTTTAAAAATTGAACAAACGTTTACCCCTGTTTACCACCCCGAAGCAAACCCGGTTGAGAGGAAAAACAGAGATTTAAAAGTTCAACTTTCCATATGTGTTGGTCAAGATCATACCTCATGGGATAAGAAAATACCCTCCATTCGTTTCGCAATGAATACTGCTAAGTGTGCATCAACAAATTACACAGCTGCTTATTTGACTTTTGGGAGAGAATTGAGAACTCCAACAGAAGTACAACATGATCTCAGAACTATTGTCACTGCAGAAAATTTTATACCCCAGATTACACCACACCTATTGCGTCTTGCAGATACGTTAAAGCTTGTTAAAGAGTCAGAAGAGAAAATGCAAGATAAAAATAAATTGTACGCTGATTTGAAAAGAAAACCACAACAGAAAATCGAAGTGGGTGATCGTGTTTTAATATCAACCCACATTTTAAGCAAAAAGGATAAAGGCGTTACGTCAAAGTTTGTGCCTCGTCGTGATGGTCCATACATAGTATTATCAAAGAAGGGCTCTGCATGTTATACGATTGCGTCTCAAGAAAATCCACAAGTACCATTGGCAACTTATCACGCATCTGATCTTTCCTTGTACGAAGGTCGTCCGGAAAATCCTGTGAACGCATTACGACAACGAGGAAGACCAAAACGTAATAACAACATAAACGCAACAACATCAACAAATACAACAACTGACGTACATACAACAAATTTACAACGTTCATCAAATGATGCCTTATCACGTAATAAAGTAACAACACCTAATTTAGCTGCAACATCAAATGCAACAACAAAACCTCCAAATAACAATGCAACATCAAACGCAACAACAACCTCATCATCTACAAAGGCGTCTCCAGCAGTAGTAACAACAACACATTCTACAGATTCTAATACAACTCAACATAATCAACAACCTGTAAGAAGATCCCTAAGAAACAAAAATTTGCTAAAGAAGACGTAATTGTGCTGCATCATCATCGGGACGATTTCTGAAGCAGAGGGGGAGTGTGTAGCGGCCACATATTTGTATTTAATTATTTTTATATTATATTTATATTTTGTGATATTATTTTTACACTAATATTTTTTACATGCATTTATTTAAATTTCATTGACTGTTTGTTTTTATATTAAATAACTCATTTATTTTTTTCATAAATATCCCATTAGCTAAATGCACTCATTTTAATAATGCTCTTTTCTAATAATGCATTGTATTTGCATATTTTGTTTTAATTATTTTAGCTCAAACCAGTTTAACTTGAGTTTATTTAATTCCCCCTTTTTAAACACTACTTAAGTGTGTGTGTGCATTTAACTAATGTGGTACTAGCATACCATTAATTTCACTCAAACTCTCATTAAATGTTTAGTTTATTCTCAATTCATATTCTCGTGATCAATTTATTTTGTTTGTCAATTTTTCCTTTTAAGTTAGAGTTCAGATTAAAATATTGTCATTCCTTATGCAAACGCCAACTAATAAAGTTGATTAAAATTTAACTACGGTGTTTTTATTTATTTGGAATCCCCTGATAATTTTTTTTATATAAATAAATATGAATTGTGATTAGAATTGGACGCTTGCCGTCTGTTCCGATCCTTTCTAAATTAAATTACAATAAGAGACATTGACCGTCTTGGACGTATGTCTGGACAGGTTGTGGCTCCCATAAAATATAAAATTATTATTCATCGTCGTCTTTGGTCAATCCCTATCTCTACAAATTTTAATTAAAACAAAAAATGCGATATTATTTACTGTGCGGACAGTATAAAGATCTTTTAATAAATGTCGCAATCTTTTTTTAAAAATAGTACTCTACTAAAAATTAAAATTAATTTTCAATTAATCATTCAACAATTGTAATAAATAGCAAAAAATTATATTCCAATAAATCATGATACATATAAAATCAATTTATTTCAATATTACTTTAAAATGTCCAAAGGGAAAAATACTAATAAATCGAAGCATATCATTTAATGATTAAACTACAGAAAATTGAAAATTAAATATTTATTATTAAATTTTTCTATCTACATTTAATACATATTTAATTACACCAAGTTCATTTTCATAGTGTTTATAATATCTCCAATAGATTGAACTACTACTACACAAACACACAGTCGTGTGCCATTGATCTCTAGACACATAAATCAACCATAACCATATTATTCGTTTTCATCTAAAATGTTTTTTTTTAGTTTTATATGGATTTTCCATATTTACATTTTCATCACCCAACTACTTGGAGATGTGTGTGAAAAAAGTGCATTCAACTCTATACTTTTTATCATTGTAACCCTCATTTACTACAATAGTGACATAACTTAAAAAATATGATTTTGGAGTTAATGGTGCAGAATGATTCGATACATCATGTTTTCTATTGTGTAAAAATTTCGTTTCGATATCTCTTTAACTCACCACTTGAGAAAGAATATGCCATTATTAAATTTTTATGTACTGGCCTTTTTCAACACATTTTCTGCAAAATAAGATATTGTGAGTTATGCCACTATTGTCGTAAATGAGTAATAGTCTATGTAAATATATATACTTTGTATGTAAAATATTCATATATATGTATTTATGAATGTTCATAAATAATATTTTCCTGTTTTTATGAATTATTTTTGTTCAGTTGTGTCTTTTGTGTTGTTGTGACTATTCATAAATGTGAAAATGCAATCAAAGATTCAAATATAAGATACGATGACATTTCACCACATAGAATTTATGTTTGTAAAATACAAACATACGAGTTATGTAGCAAAAAAAAAACTCTAGGAGAGATCTAAACGAGTGGGATGAAAAAATAAACTTCCACACATTTATTGTGTGTTGACACATTAAACAAGACCACTTCAACAAAGTAAAAGGATAATGTCATGAACTTAAATGTTATTCATATCTACTACTTACACTGCAGATGCATAACACAAATTTAAATATGACCAACTTTTCAATTTTGGCACTAAGAAGTGCCAAAACTAGGATAAATAGTTATCAAGAGTCAGAGAACTCAGTTAAGAAATTCACATTAGAACATATCGCTCATTTACTTGTATAGTGTCATAACTTAAAATATTTGATTTTGCAGAAATCGAGTTTAAAGTTTACAACTGAAACTGGTTTTCCATTGAAAAAGGCCGGTAGGTACATTGAAAATGTAACAAATGCGTGTTTACCTCTTTTTCTTAAAATTTAGTTGTAAACATATGTAAATCATAAGAGCGTTGGTCACAGCAATTATATTCAATTTTTAAGACTTGTTCTTTAAATTCGATAATAAGGACATAACAAATTTTATACGAAAGAGAATTTTTCAAAGTAACACGCAATAAATCATTTTTAAACTTTGTTTTTTTTAGTCTTTAACATTCATCACTTTGTTCTGTCCAGTCAGTTGTGTCAGTCCGGACAGTCTATCATTCAATATTGCCTTGTACTTCATTATGATGTTTTTCTTTTTTTTGAAAGAACCTAAAATTTCTCATATGCATGTTCATTATTCTTTCTTTCCATACATTTATCTCATACTTCCTATATAATTCTAACCCATCAGTAGTTAGTTTTGAAAGCCTTAAGCATATTTTTAGTAAATCCATAATTTGCGAAGGTAAAGTACAACATCAAATAAATAAAAAAAAAAAAAGTAAAATGGTTAATTGCAAAAACTCTTTTTTTATGTGCCTACAATACACAAAGGTATTCAGTGTTGCAAACACTATTATGCCTTAGGAGTTAAAAATCGTTCCCCATTTAAGCAAGGAAGGTAAACTAAATAATATTTTCAGATATTTATGAAATTTTCTTTGATATCTTTTAAATTCTTAAAAATTCCTAAGAGGGACATAGGGATAAAATTCTCTTTAACTTGTTGAAGTTTTTAAAGGTCTTAGAGCAATGGCTCCCAACCTTTGATTCTCTCCCCACTAAGGGGCAATTTGAATGCTTCTGGGGGACAACGAGCAAATTTTAAAGATTTTTTTGTTTAATAAACTAAAAAAGTATTATTTTAGTTAAGTTATTTTGTTGATTGTTGAAAACTTTTTCTAAAAACTTTTAACAATGATTTTAACAAAAAGATTGCTTAACCACAAGTAAATTTAGAATTTTAAAACAAATTTAAAAAATTTACATATTTTTCTTGAGTGTAGGGGAGACATTGTAGTTTTTTTACCTTAAAAGTGGGGAATATGGCTAAAAAGGTTGGGAACCATTGTCTTAGAGGGTTCTGACTTGACCCAAAGCTTCGTAGGCTCGTTGGAATTGGGGATGCCAGTTTGAACTCACCAGCCAAACGTGAGTGATTGGATTGTGATTGGTTTGTCGATGTTGCCAATTTTTCGCCATGTGAATTAGAGAGTTATCGGAACTCAGAAATTTAATGGTTGCACGGTACCACGCCTGCCATTCTGAGACCCTATTCTCTAAACCGCTTAACTGTCTCCAACTGTTTATTTAATTGGCATATACTCTGCATACTACATGCCAGAATATTTCCCCTATCCACAACCTGTCGTGTCGTCCCAAAGCACTTCAGCAATGCTTCCCTTTTGAAAATCTGATTTTGAGTCCTTGACTTTCAAGGGAAAACAATATACATATGGGGCATTCCATGTGAAATCGGACACTTTGAAAAACTTTTTTTTTAGATTTTTTCAATTTGTTTACAGTTTTTAGTACCCTTCGAAAACTCCTTCGTGGTAAATTTTCAGATTTTTTTGATGACCCGTTCAAAAGATATCGAATTTTTAAAAATTGGTAGTTTGTTCCTTTACTCAAACTTCTTTTAATCATAACTTCTTCAATAATGGTCCGAATTTAAATTTTTTTTTTTTCAAAATTTTTGTTTTTTTACGTACTTTCTAAAAAAAAATCCCAAAAAATTCTTAAAAGCGCTCTAGAATGCGATTTTTAAGTTTTAAAATTTAAATCTCATTTTTGAAAATGTTTGTACTCTTCGATTTTTTTGAAATTTTTTTGTGTAAAACTTCTATTAATTCTACAAATTTTTTGCCCAGGAAGATCGTGGGATAACGATAATTACTATTTTTTTAAATTTTTTGAAAAAATTTTATTGTAATTTTTCAATCTTAAAATCATTTCTACTGCTCCAATGGTGCGTCTTAGAGGGGTCCTTTATAAGACCGACCCCCATTAATTTTTACGTCTTAACATTTCTTTGGAACAAACTAATACTCTATCTCCAATTTCTAAGGGGGCTCCCACACAAAACGACATTTTTTAAAATTTGTTCCAACCGCTCTAACTGCCCTAATAGTGCCCTTAGAGCAACAAAATGTATGACCGACCCACAATATTTTTTTAGTCCAAACATTTTCTCGGAACACACCTACCCTCTATCTTTAACTGTTAAGGCGGTCCCCATACAATTTTTTTTATTTTTTGTAAATTTGATTTATTTAATCAGCTTCTACCGGTCCAATGGTGCGTCCGAGAGGGGTCATTAGTGAGACCGACCCCATTTATTTTTACCCTACAACATTTTTTCAAAACATACCTACGCCCTATCTTCACTCCCTAAGTAGGCTCCCATACAAAATTACATTTTTATAAAATTTGCTCCAACTGTTATTTGTATGGGAGCCTACTTAGGGAGTGAAGATAGGGCGTAGGTATGTTTTGAAAAAATGTTGCAGGGTAAAAATAAATGGGGGTCGGTCTCACTAATGACCCCTCTCGGACGCACTATTGGACCGGTAGAAGCTGATTAAATAAAACAAATTTACAAATAATAAAAAGAATTGTATGGGGACCGCCTTAACAGTTAAAGATAGAGGGTAGGTGTGTTCAGAGAAAATGTTTGGACTAAAAAAATATTGTGGGTCGGTCATACATTTTGTTGCTCTAAGGGCACTATTAGGGCAGTTAGAGCGGTTGGAACAAATTTTAAAAAATGTCGTTTTGTGTGGGAGCCCCCTTAGAAATTGGAGATAGGGTATTAGTTTGTTCCAAAGAAATGTTAAGACGTAAAAATTAATGGGGGTCGGTCTTATAAAGGACCCCTCTATGACGCACCATTGGAGCAGTAAAAATGATTTTAAGATTGAAAAATTACAATAAAATTTTTTCAAAAAATTTTAAAAAATAGTAATTATCGTTATCCCACGATCTTCCTGGGCAAAAAATTTGTAGAATTGATAGAAGTTTTACACAAAAAAATTTCAAAAAAATCGAAGAGTACAAACATTTTCAAAAATGAGATTTAAATTTTAAAACTTAAAAATCGCATACTAGAGCGCTTTTAAGAATTTTTTGAGATTTTTTTTTAGAAAGTACGTAAAAAAACAAAAATTTTGAAAAAAAAAATTTGAAATTCGGACCATTATTGAAGAAGTTATGAGTAAAAGAAGTTTGAGTAAAGGAACAAACTACCGATTTTTAAAAATTCGATATCTCTTGAACGGGTCATCAAAAAAATCTGAAAATTTACCACGAAGGAGTTTTCGAAGGGTACTAAAAACTGTAAACAAATTGAAAAAATCTAAAAAAAAAGTTTTTCAAAGTGTCCGATTTCACATGGAATGCCCCATATATATCCTCAGGGGGATTTACATATTGTATATGTTACCATAGAGAACATAGATTATAAAGTTAAAACATATTGTGTTTTTTGAGCCATAATCGTGAATACCACAGGCAGACAAGATTTAAGAAAAGTCGAAACCCCAGGACTAGAGTATACTTTCCTAAGGGTTGCCTATCACATCAGGCTTGCGAGATATCTTAGCTTGAAGTTGAAGAAACCACGTTTTTCGCCATATTCGAGGCGTTATAACTGCGCGTATTTATCTTTATTTATAACACCTGATATGTCGTCTGAAAGTCCTACTTATCACGAAACTTCAGGTTAAGATACCTCAGAAATTTGTTGGCCTTTGTAATCTACGTTTTTTAGATGTAGTCGCAATCGGTAATTCGTTATAGGAAACGATAGGTCTACATCTGGTACTGTTTATGGTACTTGTCGAAAAATTATCATTAAAAAAAACACAAAATCTTGAAAAAAAAAATATGGATGAAAAAAAAATACTAATGAAAAAAATATTGATGAAAAAATATTGATAAAAAAATTTGATGAGAACAAATTTTGATTAACAAAAATATTGATGAAAAAATTGATGAAAAAAAATTATGTTACGTTACCACGAGGTGAAACAAACCCAAGTTACTAAAATTTTTGGTTTTAAGAAAATAAAAACCGTAATTCTTAATTTGTATTTTGTTAATCGTTAGCTTATATTGTCTAACTGAGGTGGCGTTCTTCTTCTTCTTTTTTAAAATTAGACACTAGCCTAAAAACATTATCATGTTAAAAATGTTCCGCAAAAAATGATATGAAAAAAAAACTTGTGCGAATGGCACGCCAAATCGTTCAAAATTTTGATTTCTTTTGCAAATATTTCTGGATACACTCAATGGATTTTGGATGGTAACCTCAGGTTCTCTTTATTGGAGTGTTTACTTTACATATCTGCTTTGAACAGGAAGTTTCTTTTAAAATTCGGGTACTTATAAGAACATAACCAAAAAAATAAAATTTTCAATTTCCTTATAATGTCCTGATGGTATCCTTGATCGTATTGAGTCCGGATTTCTTGCAAAAGTTAGGTATTTCGAATTAAAAAAAATATGAATAACTTTAACATACACTTTTCCAAAAGTAAAAAATTTGTATGTTTTGAGAGCTTAGTTCACAAAAAATTAAAATGCCTATATCTCGAGAAGGCGATTTGATAGAACTTTTCCGATAACAGATTCGTGTTTAGGAGTCCAAAATACTTTAGAAATTGTAATCAAAATGTCTGTGCAAAAACCGTGTAGAGTAGTGTTATTTTCCAGCTCCAAAACACAGTCTCCAAACTTTTCCATTACATTACATTTTTGAGAAATTTGAAATACAAAAAATCGCGTTTTTGGACATACTTGACAATTCATAGCGGATGAACCCATTGCGCTGACTATTTAAAAATAAGTCAAGGGTAAAGCTCAAACATTTCTCTTTAGGATGTATAATTCAGTTGATTAGTCGCTTCAACCGTTGGAGCACCAATTGGCTTTTAATAAGGTATTTTCCAATAAATTTTTATTTTTTTTTTTGATACTGGGGAATAAGACATCATTGAAAGACAATTGGTGCCCAAAGATTAAATGCTACTGACCAAATGAGGAATGCATCCTTAAGAGTAATGTTTAAGCTGGTCATCCACTATGAATTTCCAAAAATGCACAAAACGGCGATTTTTTTTAACTTAATTTTCTCAAAAACCTGATGTGATGGAAAAGTTTGGAGATTTTCGACCAGCAGAATTATTGTTATCAAGTGTATAAGGTCCCGATCGTATTTTTGAAGTTTAGTATTAGTGTTATTGCAATCTGTATCGTAATAGCAACATTTAATTGGTCGGGTACACAGAAAACCGGTCATCGCTAAATCGATATAAATAGTAATTCTGATTCTATCGGCATACTTCAATGTGTGTCTACAGTAATACACCATCAAACTTGATGAGGGCATCTTACAAATTTGATGAACACTTTCGTAATTTCGGTCATCTAAAAAGTATTTTATTTTTTAGGAATTTAACTTCTTTAAAATAAATATCTTTGTTATTTGTTGTTATGTCCAGAATATTAAAATCCTTTCTTTTATTTAAAAAAAAACTTTATATTTTCTAACACCACACCATTTGTATGTTTTTCTTTAACAACTGTTACCATAAAGGCAATGGTCAATTTTATGTGTACAAATGTTTGATGACTAGGGATGAGATTTCCATGCAAATGCATGTTTTTTGTCGATAGTCTAAAAACGATATCGACCAATTATCTTTCCGAATCAAGAAATTTGCGTTAAAAAGGCATCGATTTTTTTTTTTGCATATTTTGGTGAAAATTCATGGCCCTTACCACAAGAAAACAAAAAGTCTATTTTAACAAAAGTTTTATTTTAAATTTCAAATTTTCAATACATTTTTTGAAAGTCGATTTTAAAAACAAAACCAATTTGTATGGAAATAAAATTAAAAGCTCATTTTAAATTTATTTTATTTTCTTGTGGTAAAGCTGCATATTTTTGCATATTTTGGCATAAATGAGCAAAAACACAAATTCAAATTTGTTCGTTTCAAAAACTATTTTAAATTTTAAAAATAATTTTGAAAATAAGAAATTTTATTTTTTTTTTCATATAATTTTTTTATATATATTCTTAATTTTTAAAAAAATATTGTTTATATAATGTTTTAAGGGCGGATTACTCAATGAAAACACTGTGCTACAAAAAACACAAAATCAAATATACTTTTAAAATGAGGTAGTTAAGGTTGTAGATCTCGCCGAAAAGATCACAAAAATGCCCATCAAACTAGCCAGACACCCTCAAATTTTAAAGTTATTGTCAAAAAACGATTTTTTGGGACTTTTTTTACTAAACCACGTGTAACTTAAACATTTTTCAACCGATTTTCAATTTTTCAACTGTTTTGGATAGAAGAAGGATAGGGCTTTTTATGTGTGTGTATTGGTCTATACATATAAGGAAGATATGTATTGATTTTTTCAACAATATCAAATTTTTTTGTTATTTTTTGAAAATTTTTTGAGTTCATCGATTTTTTTCTGCTGTAGTTCGTTCAACAACATTTATATTTATAAACGTATTCTTAAAGAAAATTCAATTGTGAATACGATGAGCTTTATGCCGAAAAAATCGGATAGCAATTGACAGAGTTGTGATAATTTTTCTAAAAAAGAAAATTAAGATTTTGTATGAAATTGCCGTGCGGATAACCCAGACAAAAAAAAAAAAAAATAAACGAACATACTGAGAGGTCGCGTATCATTATTTTAAAGGTTTTTGACCTCCTGAATTCGAATTTGACCTTGAAATTTCGCTATCTTATTAAGTTTTTGATATATCAATTTATGTTAAATATCTCAAAAACCTGACGAGATAGAGCAATTTAAAGGCCAGATTCGGATTCAGCGCGCCAAAAACCTTTAAAAATATTTTACATGACCATTTCTGATAAATTTATTTTTTTTGCCTGGGTTATCTGAACGGCGATTTCCTGCAAAATCTTAATTTTCTTTTTTAGAAAAATTATCACAACTCTGTCAATTGTTATCCGATTTCTTCAGGATAAAGCTTATCGTATTCAGAATCAAATTTTCTTTAAAAATACTTTGATAAATATAAAGGTTGTTAAATGAACTATAGCAGAAAAAAATCGATAAACTCGAAAAATTTTCAAAAAATAACAAAAAAAATTAGATTTTATAGAAAAAATCAATAAATATCTTTTTTATATGTATTGACCAATTCACACACATGGAAAGCCCCATCCTTCTTCTATCAAAAACAGTTAAAAAATTTAAAATCGGTTGAAAATTTTCTGAATTACAAAAGGTTTAGTGAGAAAAGTCCCAAAAAAAACGTTTTTTGACCATAACTCTAAACTTTGAGGGTGTCTGGCAAGTTTAATGGGCATTTTTGTGATCTACTCGACAAGACCAACAACCTATACTATGTCACATCAGAAGTATTTTTTCACTGTAGCACAGTGAAAGTTAGCTGCTAACTGCCGATTTAACGGAGCCTTATGTCAAAATTTGTATGAAAAAGTTAAATTTAACGGAGAGTTATTTTATAACGGAGCATTGAGTAATCCAGCCTAAATGTTACTATTTAAACACAGCGTTATTTTTTGCTTTTTAAGAAGTTTTTCCAATGAAAACAAGATTTTTATTGTACAGATTTTGTTTTTATTAAGTGCATATTTTTAGGTTTTTTAGTGCATATTTTGAATTTTTTAGCGCATATTTTAAGCGCATATATTAGATTTTTTAGTGCATGAAAATCTCATCCCTATTGATGACTTTCAAATAGCAATATTGATCTGAGTCAAAACTTCAATGGGCTTTGATGTATTTAGAGCCTATTTGTTAAAGTTTGAAACAGTTCATAGTTAATCACAGCCAAATCATTCACGCAGAGAAGAGATATGATTGTGGCAACCATAAATAAAGAGCATAATATTATGATTGAAAATTGTATCATAATATGTTTAAAGAAATCATAAAATTTTTGTTGCAATCATGGTCCCAAATAACATAATTTTTCCAATATTTAGGATCATAACATGATTGCAGCAAAAATGTTATGACTGCTACAAACAAGTTATGATAAAATTTTCAATCATAATATGACGCTCTTTTCTGCGTGATAATTTCTTACTTCAGTGATCGTCTATTTAATCGCACTTCATAATTTGACCACTTCCTGTATATTTGAAACAAACAGTCTTATGAATGTGTTTTACTTTTTTATTTTTGGTAATAAATAATAAAAAAAAAACATACCAAAAAACAAAAAACTTTGTTATCAGTGTTTAAAAATTTATTTTCTAACAAGGCAATCAAGTTAAAAAGTTATAAAAACTTACATAGAATAAATTGTGTGTTTGCAGGAAAACAACTGAACAATAGAAAATAAAATATAAAAGTTTATTTAATGTTAAAAAAAAAGTGTTAAATAAATAATGTAGAAAAATAAACAGAAAAAGTGGTTAAAGATTTATTTTTTGTATACACATATTTTTAAACAAACCCAAAATTCAAAGGAATTTTTCCTAGCACAAATATTTTTTAAGTAAATTTAGAAAAGACTTCACCCAGTCTTCAATCTGTTTTGATTTTGTTGTCAAAACCCTTAAGACATTTAACAATTTTTTTTTTTTTTTTTGTTGAAAAAAAAATATTAAGTTTACAATTACACCACTAGTATAGCACTCAATTCCACTGGTGGTATTAAGGTTTATAAACAGGGTTATTCAAATGGAGAGTTTAGTAATAACGATGAAAAGCAGAAATCAGACAAAAAAACAAAATGCACTTATTATACCCTCCAACAATCGTATGGGGGAATATTCACCTTGTCATTACGTGTGCAACGCTCGAAGTATCAATCGGACCTCATTAAATATATGGGGCATTCCTTATCAAATCGGGCACTTTGAATATTTTTTTTTTATATTTTCCCAATTTGTTTACAGTTCAAAAGTTATCGAATTTTTAAAAATTGGTAGTAAGTTCCTTTACTCAAACTTCTTTTACTCATAACTTCTTCAATAATGGTCCAAATTACAATTTGTTTTTCAAAATTTTTGTTTTACGTACTAATTTTTTGCCCAGGAGGATCGTGGATAACAATTATTAATATTTTTTTAAATTTTTTTAAGAAATTTTTTTGTAATTTTCCAATCTTAAAATCATTTCTACTACTTCAATGATGCGTCATAGGGGGGTCATTTATATGACCAACTCCCATTAATTTTTACGTCTTAACATTTCTTTGGAACAAACTAATACCCTATCCGTAATTTCTAAGGGGGTCCCACACAAAACGAGATTTTTTAAAATTTGCTTCAACCGCTGTAACTGCCCTAATTGTGCCCTTAGAGCAACAAAATGTATGACCGACCCACAATATTTTTTAGTCCAAACATTTTCTCTGAACACACCTACCCTCTATCTTTAATTTTTAAGGCCGTCCCCATAAAATTTTTTTATTTTTTGTAAATTTTTTTTATTTAATCTGCTTCTACCGAGGGGTCCCATACAAATTACAGTTGGAGCAAATTTTATAAAAATATAATTTTAAATGGAAGTCCACCTAGGGAGTGGATTAAGGGCGTAAGTATGTTTTAAAAAAATATTGGAGGCAAAAAATACATGCGGGTCGGGCTCACTAATGAAAATGTTTGGGCTAAAAAAATATTGTGGGTCGGTCATAGATTTTATTGCTCTAAGGGCACACTTAGAGCAGTTAAATCAAATTAAAAAAAAAGTCATTTTGTATTAGTTTGTTCTGAAAAAATGTTTAGCCGTAAAAATGAATGGTGGTCGGTCTTGCTAATGACTCCTCTATGACGCATCATTGGAGCAGTAGATATGATTCTAAGATTTGAAAATTACAATAAATTTTTTTTAAAAGTTTAAAAAAAGAGTAACAATCGTTATCCCACGATCCTACTGGGCAAAAAATTTGTAGAATAGATAGAAGTTTTACACACATTTTCAAGAAAGAGATTTAAATTTTAAATCTTAAAAATCGCATACTAGAGCACTTTAAAGAATTTTTCAAGAATTTTTTTTAAAAGTACCTAAGAAAATAACAATTTTGAAAAAAAAATTGCGATTTGGGCCATTATTGAAGAAGTTATGAGGTAAAGAATTTTGAGTAAATTAACAACCCACCAATTTTTAAAAATTCGATATCATTTGAACGGGTTTTTAAAAAAAAAAATCAGAAAATTTACCACGAAGGAGTTTTCGAAGGGTACTAAAAACTGTCAACAAATTCTCAAAATCAATCTCATTTTGAAAATAAAACAGTGACAAAAGTCAACAAACTTTGTTTTTTCTCAATTTGAAAATATTTATTGACACTTTTAATATGACTTGAGTAACAAACAACATTTCAAAAATGAAATGAAAGAACTGTGATTTGAATAACCACGATACTTTTTTTATAAATTTAATTGATTATTTTTGAAGCGTCATTGTGAAAATTGTTTACAACTCATTTTTAAAATGTTTATAATCAAAATGACGATTATTAACATGGCGGTACTACGAAGTGAAAACGAGTTCTTGAATACTTAATTCAAAAAGAAAAATTTTAAAATTGAGAACAAAACATGTTAAATTTTAAAAAATTGAACTTCATAATTAAAATTTTTTTTAAAAATTTTGAGATTTTAAAAATGAGTATGAAAATCTTTAATCTGACTACGATTTTTTCCCTCAGGGATGGGCATAACCGGAACAGTTGAAAAAAGTTCCCCTTGAAGATCTAAATCGACTGAAAAATTCTATTTTTTTATGTTTTTTTATTAAAGAAGAAGTTCAAAGTCTTGTCATTTTCTTTCGGCCAGCTCCCTTTTGTGGGCGTGGTTATAAATTTTTTTTAAAATATTGATAAGATTGTGTTATTTTAGTGCGAAAAGTATAAAACCTTCTTTTGTTAACATTATCGCAAAGGAGCAAGGACCCAAAATAACTATTATCGACATTTTGGATTTCCAAAAAATTGCCAACTTTTAATAGTTATTTAAAAAAATTAAAAATAATTATTATCAATAAAATAACTATTAAATAACTATTATTTTATAATAGTTATCTTTTATCCTTTGTAGGTGCAAATGAAATGATATCCTTTTTTGGAAGGATATTTCCTAAAACTAAATAATTCGTTAAAAATCTTACTTTTTTTCAAAAATTAAAGTGACCGCGGCTTAATTTTTAAAAATTACTTACGTCCATAACTATTATTTTAAAATAAAAAAATTATTAATTAGTATTTAATAGTTATTCATAAGAAATAAAATAAAAATTGACCTATAATAGTTATGACATAAGTAATTCGCCATAAAACTTATAATAGTTATGTCCTTGCAAAGGAGTAAACTACTTAAAAAGTAATTGTAAGTCTATCGATCAACTCATTATATTTACTTGCATAGAAAAAAATATGGGGAAAAAATTTTTAAGTAATCACTTGTATAAATTTCCAAAAAAATGAGTAATTTTTTAATTGACGAAATTAAAAATTTACTCAAAAGTTTTTAAAAAATTTGTGTAAATAATTTAATAAAAATTTAAATTTTTTTTAAATTTAGTTTTTTTTGAATTCTCATTTAGTTTAAAGTTTTTTGTATATGTATATGAAAGTTTGAAATAATTTTTATGCAATTTTTCTGTCATAAAAATATTTGGTAAAAGTTAAAAACAAAAATATTTGTTTTTTTTTTGTTAAAAAATATTTTTTTTTTGTAAAAAAAAAATGTGAAACTTTTTTAAAGTTTTTAAAAAAATAAATTTATAAATTTTGAGTAAATTTTTAATTGACACAACTAAAAACTTAATTAAAAATGTTGAGTAAAGTTTTAATTGTGTCAAATAAAAATTTACTCAAATTTATTGGCATACATTTAATTAATTTTGATTACAACTAAAAACTTAATTAAAAAAAACAAAAAAATTTGAGTAAAATTTTAATTGTGTCAAATAAAAATATTCTCAAATTTGTTAGCATACATTTGATAAATTTGTATTAAAAGTTTACTCAATACTATTAAATCGTTACTGGCGCAAAATTCAGTCATTTTTTACACAATAGTATTAAAAATTTACTCAAATTGTACCCCCCCTATAAGACATCCTGTATATTCATCTATTTTGGCGTGGGCACGTGCTATTCTTAAAACAAAGCATTGAAAATGATTTGCATGCCTTGCAGCATGAGTTTAAAGAGTAAGTGACTCTTTCCTCAAAGATTATTACAATGCAAATGTAACAGAATATTCGTATTTAGTATACATACCTGTTAAATATATATTCAAAGAAGTGCATTGTACACTGCAGATATTTAAAAGAATCTAATTACACAACTCAAATTTAGCATAAGCAAACGAATTAACGTTTGAGACAATTAAATAATTTAGTTGCCACTTTTTTTTTGCGTTTATCCCTAATTTTTTTTTATGAAAAATCCAAATGTAATGTCGAATTTAGCCATAGTTGAAATGCAGACGCGGATCCAGCTTTAGGATTTTGGGGTGAATTTTTTACTCAAAATTTTTATTTCACAAGTGAACCCTGCCTAACTGATTTATATCATAAACAAATCGTTTAATTGTGAAATTAAAAAACTCTGATACCAAAAGTCCAATATTTTTGAATTAGAATTAGATTTTTAAACATGTTTCCTTCACAAAACTTCACAAAAAAAAAATGTGATAAGCCGTGTTCTGCAACTTGCGACCGCTCACCAAAACAGACTTCTCAGATGTTAAGACATTTTTACTTCAAACAAGTGAGAGTGTTACATTCGGCTGTGCCGAATATTTTATACCCTCCACAATGTAAAAAAAATATTAAAAAATCAGGGGCGTCATTTTTTTTTTGGGGGGGGGGTCGGTGGGTGACGTTAGGGGGCACATCCCCCTTGCGATTTTGAACTTCTTCTGAGATAAGAAAGTTGCATTTGCTTAGCAAAAGTACAAAAAACCCTGCAAAACATGCGTTTTTTCTTAGGTTGGTTTAGTTCTCCAAGGGGGAACTTTTTCCCCCTTAATCCGATTATGCCCAACTCCGAACTTAACCTGCCTAGGAATATAAGATATATTCGTGCCAAACTTCAAAAGTCTAGCTTTTTTATTTTGGACTGTATCGTGTCTTCTACAGACGGACAGACGGACAGACGGACGGACGGACGGACGGACGGACATCGCTAGAATGTCTTAGAATCGATCACTGATCAATAAAATATATACTTTATGGGGTCCTAGACCGATATTTCGATGCGTTACACACGGAATGACAAAGTGAGTATACCCCCATACTGTGGTTGGAGGGTATAAAAATGCCTGCGAGTTTGGTGGTTGGATTAATTCCTCAAGGGAACATTTTTCGCCCTGGTCCGATTTTGTCCATCAATTTCGGGAATCTAGCTTCTTTGATTTGTACTGCTGTATGCTTTTCACATACAGACCGACGAACAACCCCAGAATGTCTTAATTTGATTTTGTTAATTTTTAAAATTTACAGCTCTTTTGGTTTGGACTACATCTTACTTTCCACAGACAGACAAATTTACAGTTAATTCCCACAGGCAGATATTGATATATATATCGCTGGAACCTAATCATTAATACGCGAACATAATGTGGTCCTCTACCGGCGTTTCAATTCACATTAACTATATTTTTATGACCTCTTATGATCTAGCAATGTCCGTACGCCTGTATGTTAAACAACTTACAAGGGAAGTACCCCAAACTTAATACACCGATTTGCCAGAAAACTAAAATACATATGAGGCATTCCACACCAAATGTTCAGCGAAAAAAAAATGTGTACCCTAAACTTCTAAGTAGGTTGTATGGATAGTAGCGCGTCCCGAATTCGGCTTTTTTTCGAATTTGAAAATGCTTGCCCCCTCAAAAGATGGGGTTTTAGGACCCTTTTCCGGGAAAAATAACAAAAAAAGTTTTGGAAAAAAAACCAGTTGGCTACCGGCGGATAAAGATTGCAGTCTTAGTGCATTTTGAAAAAAAAAAAAGTTTTTTAAATGTATGCCAAAAGTTGCGCAATATAGAGTACATTCCTGGAAAAATATTAATAAAATTTCCATGGAGTAATTTTGGTGCACTTAATTTTTTATTTTTTAAATGCAACGCTGCACCAAAATTACTCCATGGAAATTTTATTAATATTTTTCTTTAAATGTACTCTATATTGCGCAACTTTTGGCGTCAAATTTTTGGACAACAAAAAAAAAGATTTTTTCAAAATGCACTAAGATTGCAATCTTTAGTTGCTGGTAGCAAACTGGTTTTTTGTCCAAAAAATTTTTTGTTATTTTTCCCGTAAAAGGGTCCTAAATCCCGATCACCTTGTGGTGAATAAAACCGTTTTTCACCAGCTGGTGAATAAAAAGTAACATAATTATTTTTCAACAAAAAATAATTTTTTTTTTCATCAAATTTTTTTTCCAGAAAATTTTTTTTTTTCATCAAATTTTTTTTTTCATAAATTTTTTCTTTCATCAAACTTTTTTTTTTCATCATTTTTTTTATCAATTTTTTTTTTCATCAAATTTTTTTCATAAAATTTTTTTTTCATTAATTTTTTTTTCATTAATTTTTTTTTCATAAAATTTTTTTCTTACCGAAAAAATTTTTTTTTACATCAAAAAATTTTTCTTTTCATCAAAAAAATTTATCAAAAACTTTTTTTCATCAAAATGTTTTTCACCAAAAATTTTGGGTTCATTAAATTTTTTTTAACATAATTTTGTTTTTCGTGAAAAAAATAATTTTTTTACCAAAACTACTTTTTCACCAAGTCTAAGCTTTGCGTTAAAAAAATTTTCCATTTGTTTATCAAATGTACATAAAACAAGTGAAAGTGTTATATTCTTTGGTGCCGAATCTTTTATACTCTCCAAAATGTAAAAACACTTTTTTGCACTTATTTTTGCACTCACTTACGAAATGTACAGCTCTTTTGGTTTTAAGTGGGGTCCTCCACTGATATTTCAATTCGTTTTGCATGGAATAGCAAAGTAATATAACATTATTTAAAAAAAAAAAAAAACTTTTCTTTGGCAAGTACATCCAAATTTTTCGCAAAACATTATCATGATTTAATGTTTTGGGCAAGAGGCCAAATTCGCAGGCATATTTTTTAAAATTTTCAGAACCTGTTCTGAAATTTTCTATTTTTTAAAAAAAGTAAATTTATCAAAAATCCGGCCACTTTTTTTTTTTTAAGTTAAGATGTTTGTCCATCCACACAAAAAAAATCAGAAACGCGTTTTTCGTTTTTTTTCGAGAAAATCGCATTTGAATTTTCAGTTTCATAACAATTTAGTAATTTGCTTGTATTTTCTTGTTTCAACAGAGAGTAATATTTATGCAATTAATAATACTCATTTGCAACGTTAAAACAAGAAAATACAAGCAAATTACAAAATTGTTATGAAATTTAAAATTAAAATGCGACTTTCTCAAAAAAAAAAAACAAAAACGCGTGTCTGAATTTTTTTGTGTGGATGGACAAACATCTAAACTTAAAAAAAAAAAGTGGCAGGATTTTTAATAAATTGACTTTTTTAAAAAATGGAAAATTTCAGAACATGTTCTGAAAATTTTCCACACAAAAAAAAATTAATCGATAGCCCATACAAAACTATATAAGAATGTAAATTTTTGGGATTGTGGTGCATTGCGTTTTAATGTGATGAATATTTAATCAAGGCAACTCGCCAAAAATTTGACCATTTTTCCAATATTTGACCACGCCTCCTAAGCCCAGTTTCTGAAAACAACCTATTCAGAAATCTACGGGGCACATATTTTTCTGTAGCAGGACATTTGGTGTGGAATGTACATACATCTAAGAGACGATTTTAAGGTTGGGGTGGCTCGGCTTATTTCCCAATAATATTAAAATTCTCTAATTTTCTGATACATAAAGAATTCATTCTCTTAAACTTTTTTAGATAGTACATGTTTAGTTATGGTTCCAAATAATCTTTGCATCATATTGTCTTCATGAAATAAATAATGTCTTCAGGTTTTGCACTGAATATCTATCTGGCTTGGCTGTCTGTCAGTTTGTGTTTTGTAGACTATTGTGTATTTTAAAATTTCAATTTTATAAAACCCATAAGGAAAACACGTGCTATATTATTTTTATATACATATTTTCAAATTATTTGATATTTTTTGCTCCAACATTCAGTTTATAACAAAAAATTTATTTAATTTTTTTATTCAATCAAAAAGTTTGAATACATCACAGCTGTTAACAAATAACTGGCACAAATTATTTTCATATTATAGTTGGATTTTAAAACGTCCAATTTGTATGATTTAAAAAGTAATTTCAAAATAGCTATAAATATATTTCTGCTGATTTAACTAAGATTCTTTTTTAGATAAATGTGTTATCAAACTAAATCGGCTCGTTTCTCCAGCAAATTTGAACAGATTTTTTTTTAGTGTATCAATAATCACTAGTTTTGATTATTGTCTATTATTTGACAAAATGCCTGTACTGCAATATGTCACCTACACAATCAAAACGAATCAATCTTTAATTTTTCTTTTACCTTTATAAAAACTAAAAATTACTAACAACTCCACAGACTGTGCATGCAAAAACAAAAATAAAAATACCTACGTTTTAAATCACCAAGAGATTGAGCTGACATTGATATTTGGAAATTTCTGTAGTAATCAAAGTAGAAAACGAAATAAATAAAAAGCAAAATTTCAAAGAAATCGTAATTTGTTTTCATACTTGCACCTGAACTCAGACAAATCCATATTATAAGTGTTGACAGTCTCCTGCTGTTGTTTTCAAAAAGACACGACACAAAAAATTTCAGTTAACATACAGTAGTAAACTTTAATGAAAGAAAAAACATTTTTTTTGCAGATTAATCTTCTTTAGTTTTTATTTTACTATTTTTAACTAATTTTAACATTAGTTTTAGCGAAAATCGATAAGATAACATGCCAAACATTTTTATTTTAGCGGATTATGAAATTTCAAAATAAAACAAGTAGAAACGTTAAATTTGACTTGGCCTAATCCATGAATACTAAGGGCGTCCCATCAAATCAAAACTTTCTAAGTTCGTGACGTTAGAAATGCCGAACGATAGCCACGGAATAGCTGATCGTGGAAAAATTTATGAAAATCTACAGTCGGCAACCAGTTTTTTAACCAAAATTCATGTCCGAATTTTTTAACTTAATCCGGCTCAAAAATAAAGATTTTTTGCGTACATTATGGGAAAAATATTTAAAAAATTCCAAAATAGCAATTTTAGTTTACAGATGCGGATTTTTAAACATTAAAAAATTTTTGAATAATTTTTTTTTAAAAATAAAAAAGTTTTTATTCGAAATTTATTAGATTAATTTTGTTGCACTGAACACAATTTCAAAATGCCTGCGAATTTTGTACTCTTGCCCAAAACATTAAATCATAATAATGTTTTGCGGAAGATTTGGGTCCGCAGAAAAAAATATGGAGGAAACAAATTTGAGAAATCACTTGTTTAAATTTAAAAACAAAAATTAAGTAATTTTTTAATTGACGCAATAAACAATTTACTTAAAAATTTTATAAACAATTTAAGTAAATAATTAAATAAAAATTTAATAGTTTTTTTATTTTTTTTTATACTCTCATAGTTTTTAGAATTCTAGTTTAGTTTATAATTTTTTGTGTATGTATATGAAAGTTTGTAATCGTCTTTATAAAATTTTCCTATGTTTTTGAGACATAAATAAAGTTTGAATAAAACAAGATTTTTTTTTTTTTTAAATTTAAAACTTTTTTAAACTTAAAAAAAAATAACTAGATAAATTTTGAGTTAATCTTTAATTATGTCAATTACAAATTAACTCAATTTTTTTTTTCAAATATTTTATAAATTTTTATTAAAAATTTACTCAATACTATTAAATCGTTTACTGGTGCAAAATTGAGTAATTTTTTACTCAATAGTATTAAAAATTTACTCAAATATTTTTTTATTTTTTTTCTGTGTGTACTTGCCAAAGCAAAGTTTTTTTAAAAAAAAATAATGTTATATTACTTTGCTATTCCATGCAAAACGAATTGAAATATCAGTCGAGGACCCCATTAAAAAACCAAAAGAGCTGTACATTTCGTAAGTGAGTGCAAATAAGTGTTTTTACATTTTGGAGAGTATATAAGATTCGGCACCAAAGAATATAACACTCTCACTTGTTTTATGTACATTTGATAAACAAATGAAAAATTTTTATGCGAAAAGCTTAGACTTGGTGAAAAAGTAGTTTTGGTCAGCGTTTAAATTACTACGAAGAAAGTAGCTTAAACAACCAAAATTGACGATATGTATAGTTTTAAAAACAAAAAATATGTAAATCATTCAATTGCTATAACTACTAATACTTGCACATTTCTGTTTTTGTAGCGAGAGCTTACGATTGTTTTTAAAAATGAATAAGTAGCAAATAAAACAAAAACATTAGAATTGTGTAGCCTACAAGTAGCCTACAAATTATTTTTGGTAGCCTACCTGTAGCCTACAAATTATTTTTGGTAGCCTACAAGTAGCCTACAAATTATTTTTGGTAGCCTACCTGTAGCCTACAATATATTTTGGTAAAACAAAAACATTAGAATTGTGTAGCCTACAAGTAGCCTACAAATTATTTTTGGTAGCCTACCTGTAGCCTACAAATTATTTTTGGTAGCCTACCTGTAGCCTACAAATTATTTTTGGTAGCCTACAAATATTGTTTTTGTAGCCTACAAAGAGAAAATTTAATAAAACTATAACACACACACTCATCTTGTTTAACATAACTTTTTTATTTTAATGTGTATAAAGAATAGGGTTGGAAAAAAACTTTGGCAAACATTGTTGTGGTGTACCCTTGTCATTAAAAGTAGAGATGGGCACATGAGCAGATTAGAACGTGATTCACGCGTGACCACGCTTGAGTGTGACTAAATTAAATTTTACTCACGTGAGTGTGAGTGAAGAAAAAAATTGCGTGAGTAAGATTTTTGCGTGAGTCGATTTTTTAAGTTTCGCTGAACTTTAAATTTTGTTGAAAATTTTAAAAGATTTTTCAAATGTTAGTTTTTAAGTTTTTTTTTGTATGAATAAGAGTTTCGTGAGTGTGAGTCAACGTAAGTGTGAGTAAAGCTTGAGTGAGTGCACGTGAGTGTGAGTTGTATTAAATTTACTCACGTGATTGTGAGTAGAAAAAATTTGCTCGTGAGTGAGTGTGTGTGATTCAAAAATTCCTGTCGTGAGCGTGAGTGAGTGTGAGTCAAAAATCACTCACGTGCCCATCTCTAATTAAAACCATGTTTTGTGTATTTTTCAACACGTGAATTTTCGAAAAACCCAATGTAGAGATGGGTGCGTGAGTGGATTTTGACTCACACTCACACTCACTCACGCTCACGCAAAAATAATCGAATCACTCACGCAATTTTTTTTTTATTCACGCTCACTCACTATTCACGTGAGTAATAAAAATCTTACTCACACCAGATTCAATCACGAGTCACGCAAAATCTACTCACGCAATAAAATTTTCTTACCAAAAAAAAACTCCAAAAAAAAATTTTTTACAAAAAATAAATAAAAAATTGGGCTAATCTAAAAATCTAATCACGCAAACTCACGCAAAAAATAAATGACTCACTCACTCAGATTTTTTTTCAGCTCACACTCACTCACAATCACGTGATTGAAATGAAAATCACTCACGCGTGATTCACGTGAATCACGCAAATCACGTGACCAGCGCCCATCTCTAACATAATGTTAATACCACGGTTTTGCTCATAACTTCTGAGCGTCTAGACCGATAATATTAAAATCGCGTACATATTCGAAAATATCGAAAAATTCGACAAAATTCCAAATTTTTCTATATTTTTTTGACCGAAATTAAAAGAATTTTATTTAAAATTATTATTATTCTTTTTTCGATGTTGTATTCATTTTACACCATCTTAACGATATTTTTAATATGATCACGTTTTTATATTGCTACATTTGTTTACAATGTGAAGGTAGTAATACTATAGTAATACTGTAGAAATACTGTAGCCTACAAATATACTACTGTAGTATTTTTGTAGCCTACAAATATACTACTGTAGTATATTTGTAGGCTACAACAATAAAATTTGTTTTCCGCTACTGCTCTGTTTGGAGTTTTTGTTTTTTTCATGTTGTTGTAGTTTAAGCAAACACAAAAAAGAAAAGTAAACAAAAGCTATAACTTATAATATTGAAATTGTTTGAAGTGATATGAAAAGCAAAAGCAAAAAAACGGGTAGCTAACGTAGCCTTTCAAACGCTGGTTTTGGTAAAAAAAAATCATTTTTTTTTTCACGAAAAACAAAATTATGTTAAAAAAAATTTAATGAACCCAAAATTTTTGGTGAAAAAAAATTTGATGAAAAAAAGTTTTTGATGAATTTTTTTGATGTAAAAAAATATTGATGAAAAAAATATGAAAAAAAATTTTTGGTGAGAAAAAATTGATAATAAAAAATTTGATGATAAAAAAAAATTTTGATGAAAAAAAAAATTTATGAAAAAAAAAATTTATGAAAAAAAAAATTGATGAAAAAAAAAATTTTATGAAAAAAAAATGTGATGAAAAAAAAAATTTTATAAAAAAAAAATTTGATAAAAAAAATGATGAAAAAAAATTGATGAAAAAAAAAAAATTTTAGAAAAAAATTGACAAAAAAAAATATTAATGAAAAAAAAAATTATGAAAAAAAAGTTAGATGAAAAAAAAATTTTATGAAAAAAAAAAAAAAAAATATGAAAAAAAAAGTTTGATGAAATAAAAATGATGAAAAAAAAATTTGATGAAAAAAAAATTTGAAGGAAAAAAAATTGATGAAAAAAAAAAATTATGAAAAAAAATTTGATGAAAAAAAAAAGTTTTTTTGTTAAAAAATAATTATGTTACTTTTTATTCACCAGCTAGTGAAAAACGGGTTTATTCACCACGAGGTGAATTATTAGTCAAGTTACAAACCCAAGTTATAAAAATTTTTGGTTTTAAGAAAATGAAAATAGTAATTCTCTTTCGTTAATTGTTAGCTTATATGCAACTTTTTTAAGATTAGACACCAGCCTAAAAACATTATCATGTGAAAAAAAAATGCCTCAAATCAATCGAAGGGTTTTTGAGATATCGCTACTTGAATTATTAAACAATTTTTAAAAGAAAATCAAAATTTCTTTCCCTTGACGTTCTCATAGAACTTGGGATGATTTTTTATTTAAATTTAACGTGAGCCAAATCCAATCATTTCAACCAATGGCGCCTTCGATTGAAATTCCGTATTTTTCGATTTTTATTGATTTTGATTGAAGGGCGCAAGGGGTTAAAATTCCCCGATTTGGCTCAAATTAAGTTTTATTATCATTTTTGTGATCTACTGGAGTTGATCTATCACCCACACTGAAAATAATAATCTATTTTTTTGTACCACAGTGTTATTGTTTATAAATAAAATATATAATTCATTTTTATTTGTCTATATCATATAATGCTTTTGATTTGATTACTTCAATAGTTTTAAATGTCATAAACAACTATTTCAATCATAAGTACTCTACTCAACTCCACTCGACTGAACTGCAGTGGACTCTACTCCATAAAATAAATTCAATGACTAAGCAAATAATGATTGTTTTATATTATTTGTACACCCTATTTCCAACATTATGCGGATATATTCGCTTTGTTCTTTCGTTTGCTGAAATATCGATATTAAGATATAGGACCCTATGAATAGTTCAAAAGGGATATTCCAAAATAAGTCAAAAGAGACTTTCCTTTAATTTTTTTTTTACGCCCACTCAATGGTAGATATAGGGGCATGTCACAGACTTAATTTCGTTCGAAAGTGGAATAAGTGCTTTACTCGTAAAATGCAAAAACGAGTATTTTTTCGGAATGAAATCATTTTTAAAAATCAGAGTGGCATTGAATTGCATGGAAGTGGTTTCATTCCGAAAAATTATTTTGTTTTTCGTTTTAAGGGGATAACTTTAAAACCACTTCAGAACAGAATTGACTCTGTGACAGGCCCCAAAAATTTATAATTTCTTTTAAAACTCATCGAAATATCGGTTTGGGGCCCCATAAAGCAGTGATTCTAAAGCAATATAGCTCTGTCGTTTAAAATGTTGATCAAGGCCAAACTATTACATTTACATTTACATTTACATTTACATTTACATTTACATTTACATTTACATTTACATTTACATTTACATTTACATTTACATTTACATTTACATTTACATTTACATTTACATTTACATTTACATTTACATTTACATTTACATTTACATTTACATTTACATTTACATTTACATTTACATTTACATTTACATTTACATTTACATTTACATTTACATTTACATTTACATTTACATTTACATTTACATTTACATTTACATTTACATTTACATTTACATTTACATTTACATTTACATTTACATTTACATTTACATTTACATTTACATTTACATTTACATTTACATTTACATTTACATTTACATTTACATTTACATTTACATTTACATTTACATTTACATTTACATTTACATTTACATTTACATTTACATTTACATTTACATTTACATTTACATTTACATTTACATTTACATTTACATTTACATTTACATTTACATTTACATTTACATTTACATTTACATTTACATTTACATTTACATTTACATTTACATTTACATTTACATTTACATTTACATTTACATTTACATTTACATTTACATTTACATTTACATTTACATTTACATTTACATTTACATTTACATTTACATTTACATTTACATTTACATTTACATTTACATTTACATTTACATTTACATTTACATTTACATTTACATTTACATTTACATTTACATTTACATTTACATTTACATTTACATTTACATTTACATTTACATTTACATTTACATTTACATTTACATTTACATTTACATTTACATTTACATTTACATTTACATTTACATTTACATTTACATTTACATTTACATTTACATTTACATTTACATTTACATTTACATTTACATTTACATTTACATTTACATTTACATTTACATTTACATTTACATTTACATTTACATTTACATTTACATTTACATTTACATTTACATTTACATTTACATTTACATTTACATTTACATTTACATTTACATTTACATTTACATTTACATTTACATTTACATTTACATTTACATTTACATTTACATTTACATTTACATTTACATTTACATTTACATTTACATTTACATTTACATTTACATTTACATTTACATTTACATTTACATTTACATTTACATTTACATTTACATTTACATTTACATTTACATTTACATTTACATTTACATTTACATTTACATTTACATTTACATTTACATTTACATTTACATTTACATTTACATTTACATTTACATTTACATTTACATTTACATTTACATTTACATTTACATTTACATTTACATTTACATTTACATTTACATTTACATTTACATTTACATTTACATTTACATTTACATTTACATTTACATTTACATTTACATTTACATTTACATTTACATTTACATTTACATTTACATTTACATTTACATTTACATTTACATTTACATTTACATTTACATTTACATTTACATTTACATTTACATTTACATTTACATTTACATTTACATTTACATTTACATTTACATTTACATTTACATTTACATTTACATTTACATTTACATTTACATTTACATTTACATTTACATTTACATTTACATTTACATTTACATTTACATTTACATTTACATTTACATTTACATTTACATTTACATTTACATTTACATTTACATTTACATTTACATTTACATTTACATTTACATTTACATTTACATTTACATTTACATTTACATTTACATTTACATTTACATTTACATTTACATTTACATTTACATTTACATTTACATTTACATTTACATTTACATTTACATTTACATTTACATTTACATTTACATTTACATTTACATTTACATTTACATTTACATTTACATTTACATTTACATTTACATTTACATTTACATTTACATTTACATTTACATTTACATTTACATTTACATTTACATTTACATTTACATTTACATTTACATTTACATTTACATTTACATTTACATTTACATTTACATTTACATTTACATTTACATTTACATTTACATTTACATTTACATTTACATTTACATTTACATTTACATTTACATTTACATTTACATTTACATTTACATTTACATTTACATTTACATTTACATTTACATTTACATTTACATTTACATTTACATTTACATTTACATTTACATTTACATTTACATTTACATTTACATTTACTTGTTGTTGATTCGAAAAGCTTTTAATTGAATTTAAGCGATATCAGTTAATCGGTTCAAAAGTTATGAACTATAATGTAAAGACACCTCAAAAATTGTGTAACATTTCACATAACCTAAAAGTACAAAATTATTTAATTCGGCGGCTGGTTGACATATGTAAACTGAATTAGATACCAAAAGGTAAAAAAATTTTTTTGCGGAAGTATTTTTTTTCACGAGAATTTTTTTCCACGGAGACTTTTTTAATAGAAAAATTTTTATCAAAATTTGTTTCATTTTGCAATTTTTGTAACAAAATTTTTTACAAACATTTTTAACAGTTGTTTTTCAAATAATGTTTTTTTGCAATAATCTTTTTTAAATTGTAGAGTGTATTTATACATTCGGCAAGGTCGAATTTAACTATTTTACTTGTTTTTACTTAAAACCCTGATGAAGGGTATATAAAATTCGTTACACTCAAACAAAACACTCAAACTTGTATTGTTTTATTTCTTTTAAAGTCTCAATAGGGGGTCGGTATTTTGTTAATACAAATAAATAAATTTTTTGTGCTAAACTCGTATGTGATTGTATATTGTGTTGTTGTCAATATAAATCTATAAAAAAAAATCTATTAAATTGACTTTTTTCATACACATATTTGAAAATCATGACCATTATTGTTATTTTTATTAGAAATAATGTGGGTTTTTGTATGTTTTTTTGTGATCTTTTAACAAATATCCGTTATTTGTATAAACAAATATAAAATTCTGTTATTAATTATTATTCTCAGCATATTGTTTATTTATGTATTTTAAATCATTTATGATTGACGTTCTATTTTATAGATCAATCAATTGCTAAATAACTGTAGGTAAGTTAACATTTTCAAGATTAATAATTATAAGCACATCTAATATGGAAACATAATTAAATCTTTGGTTTTGACATGTGTATGATTTATAATAAATATAATTTAAATTTTGAATTAAACAATAACAGTTTTGTTAAATGTACAGCAGCAACGGTGTCAGAATAAGCTGAAAAAAATCTGACACTTTAAAAAATTAATGTGACTTTTTGCATAAATATTCTGTTTTTTAAATTTATTGGATTTTTCTAAAATATTTATTTTTTTTTAATTCCTAGAGATGGGATTCTATCCGGTTTTTACCCAATGCATGGGTAAATACCGCGTAAATAAAAAGTGAATCCCTTTTTGGGAATTTATTTGAAATGAGTAATTTGTTTTATTTTTCTCAAAAATAAATATATATAGGGGACATTCCATGTCAAAGCGGACACTTTGAATTTTTTTTTTTTAGATTTTCCCTATTTTTTTGTAGTACCTTTCGAAAACTCCTACGTGGTAAATTTCCCGATTTTTTTGACGGGTAAAGAATAGAAAATATAGTACTTTTTTAGAAAAAAAAAACTTTTTTAGAAAAATAGTACTTTCTTAGGAAAAAGAATACTTTGTTAGAAAAAATAGTACTTTTTGGGGAAAATTGAAAAAAAAGAACTTTTTGATAACAAAAGTACGTTTTTAGAAAAATAAAAAAGTACTTTTTTTTGGAAAAAATAAATGTTTTTTGAAAAAAAAGTAATTTTATCAAAAAAAGTACTTTTTTAGAAAAAAGTAAATTTTTTGGAAAAAAAACTTTTTTCTAAAATAACACCTTTTCTAAAAAAAGTACACTTTTTTTAAAAAAAAGTACTTTTGTACTACTTTTTTTTAGAAAAAAGTACTTTTTTCTAAACTAAGTCCTTTTTCTAAAAAAAGTACTTTTTTATAAAAACCCGAGTAAAAATTTTCTGATATAATCATATATAATTTGATACAATCTTATATGAGTTAATATGCTTCCGTATAAATTTATATAAAATTATATCTATCATTTTGATACGGTTGATCAACTTTATATGATTAGATATTGCTCCATATATGATTAGATTCGTATTTTGGTTTTGCTCATCAAATTGTATAAAAATAAATATTGTAAGATCAATTTGATATAATTAGATTTGACAAAATTCAGGATCAAATTGTATCAATTTTTACATTTTTTGATCTAAATTAATACAATTAGATATTATTTGATACAACCATTTTACGGATCAAATTAGATCTATTTATTAAAATTAGGGAATGTAGTACAAAAGTACTTTTTTTAAAAAATAGTACTTTTTTTTAAAAAAAGTACATTTTTAAAAGAAAGTGTTTTTTTTTATAATAAGGTACACTCATAAAAATTTGTTAGTATTCCTTACAAAAAAGTCTGTTACCATTACTAATAAAGTTTTCAATTTGTGCCCGATAACTTTTTCAGTTACCATTACAAACTTTGGTTTTCAAAAATTAGTAATCTTAAAAATACTAAAAAAATTAGTATTACTAAATTTTTCTGTACAATTTTTGTAAAATGGATTTTAAAAATTAAAAATATAAAAAATTGTAAATTGTGTATTTGTAATTTTTGGTATTTGTATACATCATGTAAATTGCGTATTGCGCTTGTTGTCGCCAATAACTATTTCCATGCAAGTCAGTTTTTGTTAGAATTTTCGATCTAAAATATGTAAGAGAAAATATTGAAAACATTTTTTTAATTCAAAATATACATACCATATAAAATTAATGCTTTGAAGATTGTAGTTGAATAAATTATTGTACGGTGTCCTAGAATAAAAAAAATATCAACATAATGTTTTAAATAAAACACATAAATATGCAATTGTTACCTGTTGTCATCATTTCCTATTTTGCTTTATTATTCTAAAAATAAAAAACGAGTTACATAATTTTAAACAAAAAATACTTTACAATTTGGTTACCTGCATTTTGCGTTGTAATATTCCGTCGCGCGATGTTCACCGATCGAATGTTATTTTGTGACTAAAATATTCAAAGAAAGGCATAAAGTAAATTACACAAAAATCAACCCTTTATGTGCATGAGAAAAAAAATATTCGTGGATAGCATAAACAAAAAAATTCCGCAAGTAAAGAAGAAAGAAAAAAAGAACTGATGTATTATGGAAATTTTCCATTTGAAAAGGTCGGCATTGTTTTTAAATTTTGCATGTCTTCTCTTTACTCTATTTTGTTTCCTTTTTACTATATATATTTTTTTTAAATTGAAAAAAAAAAAATAATGAAGCGTAATTGAATATTAAAAATAATAAACATATTCATAATCATCAAAGCGCAGTTTTATCATTAAAAAAATAACTAATAATATATTTTTTTATTTATTTTTTTTTAATTTCCAAATATTTTAATAAAATTAAATTTTTTTTTAATTATAGTGTATAGGTTTTCTAGAGAAAAAAAACGAAATTTACTAACTAATATTGTAAAATTTACAAAATAATTATCAAAAGTTAGTACGATAATTTTTAAAAAATCAACTGAAAAAATTATTAAAAAATCAGTATAAAATTAATAGTTTGTAAAGCAAGTTTACTAAAAATAATTACTAAAAATTGATTTTTTAGTAGAATTTAGTAAAAAAGTAGTAAAGTTGAGATACAAACCACTTTACAAATTTTTTTACTAACGTATTTTTTTGAGTGTAGTACAATTTTTTTTTAAAAAAGTACCTACTTGTTTGTCTAAAGCAATGGTTCTCAAATGGTAGGTCGCGACCCCCTAGGAGTGTAAATTTTTTCTCAATAAGTACTTTTTTCCTGAAAAAGTACTTTTTTGTCTGAAAGGTGCTATAGTACGTTTCTTAAAAAGTACTATTTTACCAAAAAAGTTCTACTTTTCTAAAAAAACATTTTTTTCCAACAAAGTACTTTTTTCTATTATTCAAACAAAAAAACAAGTACTATTTTTTCTAAAAATATACTATTTTTTTTTAATAAAGTACTATTTTTTCTAAAAAAAGAAATATTTTTTCTAAAAAAGTACTATTTTTTCTTAAAAAAATTAGGAAAATCTAAAAAAACAAATTAGGAAAATCTAAAAAAAATTCAGACTGTCCGGAACTGACATAGAATTCCCTATATATAATATAGTTATTGACTTAAGTTCTTATCTTCCAACTGATCTGTAAGCATTTTTATTTTTATTGACAAAATATTATAAAGTTTATTAAATTTTATTGCAAAATGTTTTTGTTCACCAAATTTTCTACAGCATAGTTTATAATAGAGATGGGCACATGAGCAGATAAAAGCGTGATTCACGTGATTTACGCGTGAGTGTGACTGAATTCGATTTTACTCACGTGATTGTGAGTGAGTATGAGTGTGAAAAAAAACTGCGTGAGTGAGTGTTCGTGAGTAAGATTTTTGCGTGAGTGAGTGTGCGTAACTCTATTTTTTTGCGTGAGTTTGCGTGATTAATTTTCTCTTCATATTTCGTTTTGTACTACACGGTTAATAATTTTCAGATGTTTTTTGTGGAGCTCAAAATCTTCTTTTGGCCGCTAAAAAAAAAAAGCGTCTACTACTTTTTTTTTGTTTTTGGGCTAATTTTCTTCCTAACGTCACCTAGAAACAGAATTGCTATTTAAATTGGAAGAAATCGAAATTTTTTTAAATCATGAAAACCCCACCGTGACTAAAAAAAACAACAAAATAACACGACTAAATATAGAATTTCGTACGAAAACAGCAAAAAAAAATGTAAAATTTCGCGGAACTTTAAATTTTGTTTAAAATTTTTGAAATTTTAGTTTTTGAATTTTTTTTTTTTGTAAATAAAAGTTTCGTGATTGTGAGTCAACGTGAGTGTGAGTGAAGCTTGTGTGACTGCACGTGAGTGTGAGTAGTATTAAATTTACTCACGTGATTGTGAGTGAGTGTCAGTAGAAAAATTATGCTCGTGAGTGAGTGATTCAAAAATTCCTGTCGTGAGCGTGAGTGAGTGTGAATCACAAATCACTCACGCGCCCATCTCTAGTTTATACCGACCTTTTTGATATTTACCAATTTTTACCCAATTTACCTATTTTACCGGGTATTTACCATTTGGGTATTTACCCTTTGCCCATATCTATTAAATCACCATTTAGTTTTTGTACTTTTTTTAAAAGTTGTTTTTTAATTTTCGTCAGATTTTGAGAGTTTTGTGATTTTTTTTTAATTTGCTCTTAAGTTTCCTGAACACCTTTTTCTTGTTATTCGAAGAATCCATTAGTAATTTTAAATTGTATTGCGAGTTTCGCCAATACAGTCGCGAAAAAAATTATATTACACTGGGATTTAGCATTACCAGATGATACGACACCCATTCAAATTAAACTAAAACTAATTGTATTGAACCAATTTTTTTTTTTTTTTAAAATATATTTTTTATTGTACTTGAGCATCAAAATTTTAGATCAGGAATATCGCAAATACGAGAGCTTGTTTCGAAAAACGGCTTGCAGTATTCTATTTAGTGTACTCGAATTAAGTATAGTAGGGTGCTCAGCTTGTTAAAAAAAAATGTGAAATTCGAGCGCAGCGAAAGTATTCTCAAAATTAATTAATTAAAAAAAAAATCGTAAATCATACCGCGAAAAAAATTTGTGTGTGTAAAAAAAATATGTTTGTACTCGTTTAAGTATCATTCAGTAACCAATTCTGTTCTCAAATATCCATTAGCAGCCGAATAAAAGCATTTTGTATTTTAAGGTTATGTGGAATGTACCAAAATTAACGAAAAACAGTAATTTTTGGCATATTTTTTTTGGTAATTTTGTTAGCCCGTAAAATTTTTATATATTTTTTCATGGTAATTTTAGATTGCTTGTAAAAGTAGTAGCTGGAGTGATACAAAAAATTTGATACATTATTTTGTGAAACATTTACGATTTCGTTTTACAGTTCCTAAATTGAGAACAGTACTTCTCATATATTTATTTCAAATAATACTTCCATGATATTAAAGAAGTTTTTTTCATACTGTGATTTATTCATTTTGCTTTTTTTCAAAACTCTTTTTTCCATACCCTACACTGTAATGATTAGTACTTTGTTTATTATTTAGTAAGTAACATTAAATGTATAGGATAACAGTTTAAAAAATCTTTATTTTTAAGACATATCCCTCTTCTTTAGTTTAAGAACGTAAGTTTCTACCAATTAGTTCATCATATTTATCTTCCTTAATTTGAGGAAGTTTTTTTCAACTATTTTAGTAAATTTTTCATAACTTGGAAAATCTTTGTTGTGATTTAACTTTTAAAATTTATAATATTTATTAGTCGACTTTAAAGAACCAACGATTTTGTTTGTATTTGGGGCATTCCAGGCCAAATCACTCATTTTTAGACCGACTCCTTTCGATTTATTTTATTTTTGGATGTGATTTAGTACTTATTAAATGCAACTTGGACACCAATTCCCAGCCTTTTATTCCAAGAGGGTGTTGAGTAATCAATTTTTCAAAATGGCGATTTTCTCAAAAAAATAAAAAAAATTTAATTTATAATTAATTTTGACCATTAAAAAATATAGATATCATAAAAAAAGTTGCACAACGTTTTGTTGGTATTCAAATGTAGTTTTAGAAAAAAATATTAAAAAAATTATTCGAAGTAATTATTCTAAAAATTCTACTCTAAATTACGCAACTTTTAAGGTACAATTCGAGATGTTATCACAATTCTTTCTATTTTTTTTTAAATTTTTAAAATTGCACCTTTTATTTTTTGACTCTGATTTATTTTATATGGTGCTCCAAAAAAATAAAATTGGTAGATACTGACCCTAACTTACCCTAAGTATTTTCATTTGGATGTAAAAATAAGTCTCACAAAAATTAAGGACGATCGGACATGGGTAAGGCGAACTTCCGCATGGGCCTTGAAGTTTAAGACACGGATTACAAGCAAAAATATGATTTTTTTTTGGTACTTTAAGCTAATTTTTAATTCAACCGGTTACAGGACTATGATGTAGAGTAAAATGTCTTTCTAATAAGGTACTAAAAACTAAAATCGGTTGAAAATCAGCCAAGTTATTACAACTTCCCCAGGCATCTAACGTGTGGCAGACCATTAGATTAAGCAATACAATCCAATTTTTGAAATTTATTAAAATTTTCTACTGTAATAACATTTTTTTTATTCATTAAGCTCAAATGTAATTAGGTGACAAGTATTTTTGATATTGGGTTTTGCTAACATGATGTAAATTAATGCTTAAACTGCCTCCATTTTTCAACACTATTTTGAAATCTCCAATTTAAAATTTTTATTTATTTTTTTTTTTAAATTTGGAAAAACCAATAAAATATTACACTGAAACAGGAATAATAAAAAAATTTTATTAGAGTAGATAATTTCAATAAATTTAAAAAATGGGACTCGAATTCATTAATCAAATGGTATGACACACGTTAGATGCCTGGGGAAGTTGTAATAACTTGGCTGATTTTCAACCGATTTTAGTTTTTAGTACCTTATTAGAAAGGCATTTTACTCCACATCATACCTCTATAACCTCTTAAATTTATACTTAACTTGAAATACCAAAAAAATTGCGAAAACAGAAAAAAAAAATATTTTTCCTTGTAATCCGTGTTTTAAACTTCAAGGCCCATGTGGAACGCCTTACCCATGTCCGATCGTCCTTAAATTTTGTAAGACGTATTTTTACTTCCAAATGAATATATTTAGGGAAAGCTAGAGTCAGTATCTACCAATTTTATTTTTTTGGAGCACCATATAAAAAGGTTCAAATTTAAAAATAAAAAAAAAAAACAAGTGAGAGTGTTAAATTCGGCTGTGCCGAATCTTTTATACCCTCCAAAATGTAAAAAAAAAATAGGGTCAGTGGGGCACGTTGAGAGCACCTTCCCATCGCGATAAATATACCAAATGTTTCATTTATTTAACAAAAATACAAAAAAAACATGTAAAAACGTGTATTTTTTAGAGGTTGGTTTAGTTCTTAAAGGGGGAACTTTTTTCCCCCTGGTCCGATTTGGCCAATTTCCGAACTTAACCTGCCTAGGAACATAAGACATATATGTGCCAAACTTGAGGTTCCTAGCTCTTTTATTTTGGACTGCATCGTGTTAACTACAGACGGACGGACGGACAGACGGACGGACGGACGGACATCGCTAGAATGTCTTAGAATCGATCACTGATCAATAATATATATACTTCATGACAAAGTGAGTATACCCCCATACTGTAGTTGGAGGGTATAAAAAATAGAAAGAATTGTGATCACATCTCGAATTATGGCTGAAAAGATGCGTAATTTAGAGTAGAATTTTTATAGTTTTTTTCAAAAAAATCGAAGGTTTCAGACTTTTTCCAAAAGTCGATTTTAATTTTTAAACGTCAAAAAATAAGTGATAATTACTTCGAATAATTTTTTTATATTTTTTTTCTAAAACTACCCAGCAAAACTTTGGTAATGGGTAGTGATTATATAACACATTACCAGGTAATGTATATAACTTATTTGTAGCATTATTTTAGGATGTCTTACCAAACATTTGTTCCACAACGTATTATTTTCAACTGAAAAAAATGCATTACTAATAATTTGCTACGTAATGCATGATTATTGGAAAAAATGTATTTCATATTTGTTATTTCTAAACATTAAATCATGGATGACTTATATTTGGTTACATTATGAATTATTTGAAAGTTTGAAATAATGCATGATTTATAATTGGATGCATAATGCATTACAATAACATAAAAAATAATTATTTTATAAAAAAATGCGTAAGTTTAAACTAGAGATGGGCTCACGACAGGAAATTTCTAACGACACACACTCACGAGCATATTTTATCTACTTACACTCACTTACAATCACGTGAGTAAATTTAATACAAAATTACTTTTTCACTACTCGTAACACCTTATATATTATCTTCTGGTATGCTATATTATTTCATTTCTCGTAACCTATAAAATATCATATATTTTACACCTTACTCGTATTCTTCGTTATAAATTTATGACTTATTTTATACCTTACTGGTATTCTTTGTGATAATGTGGATGCATTACTTTGAGTCTCATCGCCTGTTAAAATCATCAATGCTGCAATGTATAAAATAAGAGATCCTATACCTTATTTTATACCTTATTTAGTAATCTAAGTTTTGCTGGGTAAATTTGAATACCAACAAAACGTTGTGCAACTTTTTTTATGATATCTATATTTTTTAATGGTCAAAATTAATTATAAATTTCAATTTTTTAATTTTTTTGAGAAAATCGCCATTTTGAAAAATTGATTACTTAACACCATCTTGTGATAAAAGGCTGAAAATTGGTGTCCAAGTTGCATTTAATAAGTACTAAAACATATCCAAAAATAAAATAAATCGGAAGGGATCGGGTCTAAAAGTGAGTGATTTGGTCTGGAATTTTGGCCCATTTACATACTATTCTATAAATAAACCATTAAAAAATATGAAATAAACTAATTTTTGCAAAAAATTTCCTCACTAGAAATGCTTTTTTTAAACGGGAAATTTTTTTCCAATTTTTTATTTCAAATTGGCATTATATTCTATATTTTTTCTTGTCCTTATTTTTAAGAAAAATATGGACTAAAAAGAAGGAAAACATGGAAATGGATGTAAATCATAATGATTTCTTGAATTTAGTTAATTGTTTGTACTAATTGTATGAAGAGGCGAAAAAAAACATAATGTAGAGTATATTCTAGTCGATCACTACCATGTAAACTTTTCCTTAGCCCAGTTATTTATTCACATAATGTATTAAAAAAAAGAAAAACTTTAAAATACTTCTAAAGTAAACTCAAATAAAAAGCTACTCGTATTTCATTGTGATTTTGCACGCATCTTTTCTTTTGGTTTATTCACAAAAAATTAAATTTATGAAATTCTAAATTCAAAGACCACATGTTGAGTTAAATTCTCCAAATAAAGAACAACAATAAAAAAAATGCCAAAAATAAATTTTATTTTTAAATTAAGACTGCTTGTGGTGTTTTAAAATTGCTTTATTTTTCTTTAGAAATGAAAGAGTTTAAATAAAAAAAAAATATTTGAAACTTTATTTAAAATAATATTAAATTTAAATTTCTGTTAAATAAATTTTCTTATAAATTTAAACTTGAATAATAAATTCAATGAAGTGCAAGTAACTATCAACTCTACTCCACTCCACTCCTCTTAATAATGTTTTATGATACTTTTTTTTCATATTTGTATATACAAATTATTCAAGTGCAATTATTTTATAGTATTAAAAACATAAAGACCGCATCAGTGAATGTCAGTCGGTCTTTCCGTCTGTCTGTGTTGTCTCAAGTTAACATTATAATCGTCGTATGTTTGTCATTGTATCAAACTTTATAATTTTTTTCATATATTTTTTTGTTAATATTCTTCAGAAGTCTAAGTCTAAGAATGTCTTCAGAATGTTAAAAGAAAAACCACACACCAACATTTACTTCAAATGCAGATAATACATTGATGAAACGATTTACGTGTTATCAAACTTTTCGACACCCTAAACCTACAATTAAAAGAGCTAACTTTTTGTAAGTCAACAGTTTTAACGATAGACATTTTTTACGAAAAATTATAATTTAAGTTGTTATTATTCGACCTTTCCAATTTAAATAAATAATAAAAATTCTTCTAGGCCAGTTTTTCTTGTAAATAAATATTCTTTTATTACATTCCGGAATGGAATAAAATAATATTTATTTACAAGAAAAACTGGCCTCGAGCTAGAAGAATTTTTATTTATTACGAAAAATGTCTTGGAATCTAAGACTTTTCCATACAAAAAAATGTCTCGGGATCTGAATCTTTTTCAATACGAAAAATGTTTCAGGATCTGAAATTTTTTTTTAATAAATTCGTTAAATTGGCAATGATAAAAAAATTTATTTTCTGTATTTAACCCTTCTTCAAGTATTTTCAGATTTCTTTATAATAAAAATGTCTCAGAATCTGAAACTTTTTCTATACGGAAAATGTCTCAGAATCTAAGATATTTTTTAAACAAAAACTGTCTTAGAATCCGAGGATTATTTTTTTTTCAAAAATTTTTCAAAATCTGAGAGTTTTTCTATACGAAAATTGTGTCTGAATCTAAGACTTATTCTATACCAAAAATGTCTCAAAATCTGAGACTTTTTCTATACGAAAAATGTCTTATTTAATACGAAAAATATCTCAGAATCTGAAACTTTTTCTATAAAAAAAACATCTCTGAACCTAAGCCTTTATACGAAAAATGTGTCAGAATCTGAGACTTTTTTAATACGAAAAATATTTTAGAATCTGAAACTTTTTTTTAATTTTTCACAATCTGAGACTATCTCTATATGGAAAATTTCCCAGAATCTGATCAGAATTTGAGAATTTTTTGTATACGAAAAATATCTTAGAATCTAATACTTTTTCTGTACGCAAAATGTCTCAAAATGTAAGACTTTTTCTATACAAAAACTTTCTCAAAATCTGAAACATTTTCTATACGAAAAAGTTTATACAAAAAATGTATCCGAATCTGAGACTTTTTCTGTGCGAAATATGTCTCAGAATCTGAAACTTTTTCTAATGCGAAAAATGTCCCAGAATTTGAGACTTCTTCTATACGAAAAATGATTTTCAGAATGATTTCTATACGAAAAAGTCTCAAAATCTGAAACTTTTTCTGTATGAAAAACCTCTCGGAATCTGATACTTTTTTTAAACGAAAAATGTCTCAGAATATGATACTATTTCCATACGAAAAATGTCTCAGAATCTGAGACTTTTTCTACACGAAAAATGTCTCACAAGGGAAGTATCTCAACCCTTGTGAACCTATTTGCCTGAAACTTAAAATATATATGAAAGAGACGATTTTAAGGTTGGGGTGTATCGGCTTATGTGTTTCAAAATTTCGTTGTCCCCTTCTGAAACAATGTCGAACTAAGCGGAATATCGTCTAGAGCAAAAATACGTGTCGACTAAATTTAATAAAGATTATATCGTATTCATATGGACATCGTAGGTCTATGTCTTCATATAAAAACCCCCAAAAATTACACATTTTCATGAAAAATGTATTTAACGAAGCCAAAATTGGTTTAAGGTTATGCCACCATTGGATAGGCATTAAAAAACCTTTATTCTCATATGTAAACATCATATAGTTTCTTAGAAGAAATGGATGAAAAATCCACAAAACGATTTTTTCGCCATTTTTTGACCCATGTTTTGAACCCCTTAATCCCCGATATGGCCGATAAGCCGAGACACCCCAACCTTAGAATTGTCTCTTTTATATATATTTTACGTTTCATGCAAATCGGTTCATAAGGGTTGAGATACATCCCTTGTCAGAGTTAAACTAATTTGAGCTTCTTACGAAACTCCTAAGATATAGAATTTTGACATCCGACATATCAGAAAGATCGTGCAGCTCCCTAGATTCCAGTGAAGCAAGTCTCTGACCAGAAAGAACAGATGAAGTGTTCGATAGTTTCCTACTACTCCATGCAACTCTGGCAAAAGTCATTTGACGGCACATTGAACCGCTCTGCGAGTTTCCCTTTAAGAGAGTATCCGGTAATTACAGCAACCACTGTCGAAATTTCTTCTCTTGAAAGCGATATCCGTTCACTTGTGCGCTTCTGATTAAGAGAAAGCCAAATCTGTCATGTTGTCTCACAAGTCAATCCATTTTCTCATCTCTGATTAGTTTGCGTTATGGAACAAAGCCGTAGATTTAGCTTGCAAGTTTCTAGAGGCATACCAACACATTCCAATTCTGTTGCAACCTTAACGTAGTTTCCAGTCTTGCAAGCTCATCGGCTTCGCAGTTCCCTGGAATGTTTCTGTGCCTCGGCACGCATATGAATTCGTATATCAAACTGATTCGCCATCTTATTTAAAAACGTGCGGCAGTTAAGGGCAGATTCTGTTTTGAGAAACATTGACTCCTGGGACTTGACCGCGGCTTGACTGTCAGAATAGATGTTGACTTCGGTTGTAGACAAGACATTGCAACACAGCCAGTAAGCCACTTCATTTATTGTCAGCATCTCTGTCTGCTGAAAGCTGCAATGATCCGGCAGTCTTTGAGCCAGGCTCAATCCAAGATCTTTAAAATAAACTCCAAAGCCTACTTGCTCGTGCAGCCTCGATCCATCCGCGTAAAAATTTGTAGAGTCTCCACTACCCGGAAGGACCTTCGTCCAAGATTCACTATAGTATCATAGCGGTAAAGTGGCGCTCAAAAAGACTCATAGAGGAAGCACAGTCCATATTTTGTGGTACTGTTATATTCTACAAGATGGCGCTATGATCACAATCGCCTCGAGCATGCTCATTCACATATATTTCGTTCGATTGGTCTTTGTCACTTTGTAACAGTCATACCTAACATGACCAACCATCCCGCTTTTGGCGGGATTGTCCCGCTTTTTGATGTCTCATCCAGCCTTGAATTTCTATCCCGCTTTTTAAACAAAAGTCCCGCTTCATCCCGCTTTACCCCGCTTTTAACTTTTAGAATTGTTCGGAAGTAATTTTAAGCGATTTATTTAGATTTTGGTGCATATAAATGTGCTAAAATTATGTTGTACGGAAAATTACTCCTAAAATTATGTTAGAATTCGAAAAAATTTCCAATAACTTTTTAAACGTTTATTTTTTAAAATATGTAAATTGATTTTATTTTAAATTAAAAACAAAGTTTATTTTTATTTCAATTAATTTTTGAAATTAAAAAAAAAAAAAAATTTTTTTTTGGAGACGTGTTCAATTAAGTGGTCCTTTTTTTAAATTTTTAAATGACCTGAAATAAGTACCTTAAAAAATTTTGAGCCGAATCGGTTAACTCTTTGACCCCGCGAAAATAAGTCGAAGTTTCCAGTTTTGGGCAAAAATTCTCTAAATTTAAGTAAAAAAGTTTGTTTAAAAATTTTATGAAAATGCTCAAAACAAGATAATTTTTGTTTAACGTTGCCCAAACGTGCTTAGATAAGAAATATATCATTTTCGAGATATCGGTAACCCATATTAATTTGGTACAAAACATAATTTGTGAATTTGACGCATTTTTTAAATCTGCAAAATTATTTTTTTTTATTTTTCTCATACAAAATTACCAGGTATTTCACCTCGTTTAACAAATTAGGGCAGCAAAAATCCAAAATTAAAAAAAAAAATCCACAATTTAAAATTTTCACTGGGAATATATTTTTTTGGGTAAATGATTTTTATGTAATTTTTTTTAGTGTAAATTTTTTTTATTTGATTTTTCTGTAAGTACAGATCGAGCACGGGCTCTAATTATATTTGTTATAAGGGTTCAAGTTGAAAAAATGCAGAAGAAAAATTGAATTTCTAAAAATTATAGACATTTCTGGTATTTCCTATACCGGTTTCAAACACCCTAGTTAGTGTCATCATCAGTAGGATTTTAAATGTCGGTTTGTCTTGTTAATGAAAACTGTTTTTTATATATGTGAATATTTTTAGTTTCTACAGAATAAATTTTGACAGTTTCCAACACTACAATTCTATTTCTAGCAATCTCAACCTCACTTCATACTTTCTTTCAACTTTTTTGTCTCTTACATTATTTCGCAAGGGTTACCAACATGATCTGGAATTGCTGACACAAATGAAGGAATTTGCATTTCTGTTTCGGAGACGTGCCTAATGGCGACATATTTTGTCAGCAATTTTATTTGATTTTTCTGTAAGTACAGATCGAGCACGGGCTCTAATTATATTTGTTATAAGGGTTCAAGTTGAAAAAATGCAGAAGAAAAATTGAATTTCTAAAAATTATAGACATTTCTGGTATTTCCTATACCGGTTTCAAACACCCCAGTTAGTGTCATCATCAGTAGGATTTTAAATGTCGGTTTGTCTTGTTAATGTTTTATTTAACACGTGAATTGGAGGCGAAACCAATCTAAAATTCAATGTAAACCTGACCGGAAAAATTACGAACTACTTTCTTTCGAAAGTAAGTGTGTTTTCAATAGACAGCCAGAGAGATGGGCGGACAATCACTACGTCGATTGAAAACCATGAATTTTTATATTTTTTTGAACTGATACAAACTTACTATAACTAAATAGAGGATATAAAAAAGTAACGCTTTTTAGACCAAAATCCCGTTTTTTCAGCCTTTCCATCCCGCTTTTTAGACAAAAACAGTTGGTCAGGTTAGTCATACCCCAGTTCAATGATCGGTTTGCTTTTCCACCTCCGCTCTAATATTTCATTTTCAATCTGCAATGGAAAAAAATATACTGATTACCCGTTCACCGAGGCCGCGTTGTATATAGTTTAATACTTATCATTCATATTGTCAGCGTAGCAGTTCAGTCATAGTAATAATACACATCTTTCATCCATACAAACATCCAACTAAACATCCATCCATCTATCCATCTTATGTTCTATTAATAATGATTATCATAATCATAATAACAACTAGAAGTAGTTATTCGTTATAAATATCTTATAAACTTACGCTTGTTAATTTTTCAATGACAGAGAGAGAGCAGACTAATAATAATCATAACATTTGAAAATCACTAACAATAAGATGATTTTTTTCAATGTGTATAGTAATAATCCTTAAGGGACTATAGCCATATTGTTACACCACTACTACCATATTGTACAAAAAACATAAAATAACAAAGTAAAATAGACGACAGTACATCACAGGAACATCTTCTCGTAAAACATCTTATTAGGAGCTCCCAATTGCCCGAGTAAAAAAGTTTTGATATCATCATATATTTTGTGATATAATTATATATCAATTGATCTATCATTTGATCCCAAAAATGGAGGATCCAAAAATATATGATTATATGTTATTAGATCAAATTTGATATTATTAGATAAAATTAAATCTCAAAAATGGAACGGTAAATTTCATCTAATTTGATATAGAAGATCATATTAGATCTAATACATGCGCGGGTACAAGGGGGGGGGAAAAAGGGGAAATTTCCCCCCCCAGACCAAATTTCGAAAAGAAAAAAAAAAAAGGAAAAAAAGAAAAAAAGAAGAAAAAAAAAAGAAAAAAGAGAGAAAAGGAAAAAAAAAAGAAAGTAGGAAATTTTCTAAAAAAATTTTGAAGTCCAAAAATTTTTCATAGAAAAAAAATATGAAAATTTTAAAATGGAAAATTTTTTAAGGAAAAAGTGAATCAATCTGAAAATTTTCTGTGAAAAATATCTGTCAATCTTATTATGAATTTTTGCATAAACAAATTACTTAGAATATGCTTTTTTTGTTTAGAAAAATGTTACAGGATCTTAATTTGGTTTATATAAAAAGTGTTTGTCTTCTACATAGCAATAAAAAAAATATCATAAAATCTTAAAAATGTTGATAGTCGACGATTTGTAAAACTATTTAAAAATTTTTTTCTAAAGAATAAACTCTTTCTAAATAAAAAATTTTCAGAATCTGAGACCTTTTTTAAGTGAAAAAGGTCTCAAAACTTATTTATAGGAAAAAGATCGCAGAAGAATTTTTCTATGGGAAAAAAGTGTCAGAATTTCTGAATTTGAGATTTTGTTTAAGTGAAAAAGGTCTCAAAACTTATTTATAGGAAAAAGGTCGCAGAAGAATTTTTCTATGGGAAAAGTCTCAGAATTTCTGAATTTGAGATTTTTTTTAAGGAAAAATGTCTCAGAATCTAAGTCTTTTTTAAGAAGAAATAGGTCTCAAAGTCTGAGACTTTTTATTGTTGAAAAATAGTCTCAGAAGTTGAAACTAATTGAATTGGTAGAAGGTCGCAGAATCTGAGACTTTTTCAACGGGAACAAGGTCTTAGCATCTAAGACTTTTTTTATAGGAACAAGGTCTCATAATCTTAGAAAAATGTCTCAGAATCTTAGACTTTTTCTATAGGAAACAGGTCTCAGAATCTATGACCTTTCTATAGGAAAAAGGTCTTAAAGTCTGAGACGTTTTGTATAGGAAGAACAATTTCGAATCTATGACTTTTTCTATAGGAAAGTGTCTTAGATTTCAGAATCAGAAAAAGGTCTCAGAATCTGTCACTTCTTCTTTAGAGAAAAAGTGCCAGAATTTAAAACTTTCTATATAAGAAAAAGCTCTCAGAATCTGAGACTTTTTCTTTGGAAAAAATGTGTGAGAATCTGAGCCTTATTCTTTAGGAAATAGATCTCAGAATTTAAAACTTTTTCTTTAGGAAAAAGGTCTTAGAATCTGAGACTTTTTCTATTGGAAAGAAGTCAAAGAATCTAAGACTTTTTCTATAGAAAAAAGGTCTCAGAATCTAAAATTTTTTTCAGTGCGAAACAAATCTAATAACACTACGTGACAGTTTTTTGACCAAATGTATCTGACAACTAATCTTTATGTACAATTGTCCCATGGTTTTTTTAGTAATTTTATTATCTTTCATTAAAAAAAAAGAAATACATAAATCGACGAATAGTTTTGAAGATATTTGCATTTAAGTGACATCATCTTTTTTAAAAACACAAATAACGCTTATTTTCGAATATCTCGAAAACTGTTCTACTTTTGACCATTCTGACTTCATATTCGGATTCAGCGTTCGGATTTACATAAAGATTAGGTGTCAGATTCATTTGGTCACGACTTTGTTAAAAATTTGTGACACAGTGTAATTAGAGAACTCTCTATAGGAAAAATGTCTCAGTAATGCTTTATAATATGAGACTTTTTCTATAGTAAAATGTCTCAGAATCTGAGACTTTTTCTGTGGAAAAAAATTCTTAGAATCTAAAAATTTTTCTATACGAAAAAAGTTTTAGATTCTGAGACATTTTTCGTTAAGAGACATGTTCCCTAAAAAAACAATTTCACGAAAAATTTCTGAAAATCTGATATTTTCTATGTAGGAAGAATTTCTTCTATTAAATTCTCAGATTTAGACTCTTCTTATGTATACGAAAAATATACAATTTTCTTTTAAATTTCTTTTAAAAATCCGAAAATTTTTCTATACGAAAATAGTCTCAGATTCTGAGACATTTAGTCTTATATTCTGAGATATTTTCCCCATAAAAAAAAACTTTTTCACGAAAAATGTCTCAACATCTGATGTTTTCTATGTAGCGAGAATTTCTTCTATTAAAAAATTCTCTTCTTATGTATACGAAAAATATACAATTTTCTTTTAAAAAGATTAAAAAAAATGGATCTAAACGAAATATGATCATGAAAAACAAACCTTATTCGGCAAAAACTAATAAATTTGATGATTTTATAGCTTTCTCATCACTTTTTTTTTGTAAAAAAAACGTATCCCTGTTTTTGCTCGTCAACAAAGGAGAATTTATGATTTTTTTTCGAAGTAAAAAAAATGTTCCCCCCCCAGACCCAAAAGCTGTACCCGCCACTGATCTAATAATATATAATTATATATTATTATATCTTATAAGATCTAATGTTTTATAATATCAAATTTGATAATATTTACCGTTCCATTTTTGGGATATAATTATATCTAATTATATCAAATTTGATCTAAAAAGATATAATCACATAATTTTGGATCCTCCATTTTTGGGATCAAATGATATATGGCGCCGTATTATTTTTTTTTAGTCGGGTGTCCTTACTTTGGACAATTTAAAAAAAAAAAACTACTTTAAAAAAGGAAGTAGAACCAGTTCAAGGTTGCTATTCTAAGGATACAGCGTCATAGGTTGGGGGACACTTTCCCCCTCGCGACAAGTTTTAGGACTAGGAAAACAAAAATTTGCTCGGACTTTTAAAATTTTTTGCCATACGAAAAAATGATAGTCTAACCTTACATATATTCCTGATTTTAAGTCGATCTACACCATTTCCAAATATATTTTAAAATGGTCCAAATGTTTTTTTTAAAATTGTCCGCATATATTTAAAATTGTCCAAATTAATTTTAGAATTGTTAATTGTATTCAAAAAAAAACTCATACCGAAACTTATCAAATTCTGACAGTGTGAGGAAGAAAAAGCATTTAAAGATTAACTTAAAACGCAAAACATATTTAAAAACCAAAATCCTGTTTCCCATTATTTTTAAGGCTTAAGAAAACGCGCATAACATTATAAACAAAAATGAAGTCGTTATCTTTTATAATAACTAAGATAAACAAAACCTCTTTATTAGTCACCGTTTAACTTAATGAAGATTTTCCTTAAGAATACAAATGTTTCTATTTTAAAACTTTTATTAAAGTTATTTTTTTCTTTTCTTTAAAAAAACAAAAAAAAAGTGTAAAGATTACAAGGATTTCAAAAGTTTTCTCTGGTGATAATAAAAAAAAACGAAAATAAAAATATCCCAAACTGTGTTTAGTAAAGTTTCTTTATCAAAGGCGTTAATGCTCTATGTACAAAATAGCAAGAAAAAAAGTTTTTGAAAATTTTGCATACAGCTAAATAACTTTTGTATTTGAAGTACCTCATTATGTGCTAAATGTCTCTTATTAAGTTGCAAAAACGAAAAATAAAATAAAAAAAAAAAAATTCTCATTTTTTCTATTCAACAAAAATATTTTTCAATGACTTTTACAAAGTTTCTTTAGAAAAGAAAAGTATTTTTATTTTTATGCTTCGATAGCCAAACATTAGAAGAAGTAGACTTTTTTTTTGTTGTTGAAGGAACAAAGTTTATTTTCTTTTGCACTTGAGTATTAAAGATAAAGTGCTAAATTTCACGCAATTTAAAAACTCAAAAAGAATACTTTTTGATTTGTTTTCTCGTAGAAATGGAAAGTTTAAAAATAATTTTGAAAAAAATGAATATTAATTTTGCTTATTTTAATATTAATTGCTTGATTTGCTTAATTGAATTTCATACTAGTTGTAATAATAACACTACTAAACATCAAAAATGCGACTGGGACCCGACCTTACACATTTAATTACATGGTTTAATAACACAGTAATAAAAAATCGAACTTTCCAACTTGGAATGGGATGAGACCAAAAGCAAATGAAAGTTGACATTTTACATAAAAAACCCTTAAGGCTCGGAAATTTTTTTTTAACGCATTTGAAGTTGGTGATTTTAAAATATTTTTAATTTTTGTCTACTAAATATGTCCTACATTAGGGGCCCCTTGATGTGCCCTTATCGGACATGTTGGGTCCAGCGTCCAAACTTAAGCTCGAAATTACTTGAGCTATAACCGGAATGAATTTCGCTGCAATCGGTCCAGTACATACTTACAGAATAGACAAATTATTAAAATTAAACCAATGTGCACTGTTGCGTATGATTGTTATTTAAAGGCACTTTAAAAATACAGTTTTTAAGTAATTACACTGTGATAGTCGCAAAAAAAATTGAAAAAAAAATTCTCAGATCTAGTAACTTTTTCCCCATAGAAACTTCTTAGGTTCTAAATTATTTTGTTATTTTTTTTCTACACCTAAATTTTTGGGATTTGAAAAACTATTCCATAGAAAGTACCTCAGATTGGAAAAATTGAAGACTTAAATGCTTTTTAAAATTTTTTTGAGGCAATTTCAATACACTCAAAAAAACCTAGGTATTTAATATTAAAAATTTAACAAATGAACTAATTTTTTAGTCCAAAATGATTTAGTGCAGGCGTTGGTAATCAATACCAAAATTTGTTACTACACTGATAAAAATTTTTACATGACAATAATGAAAATCTACATTAATGTTATAAAAAATTACGTTAAAAGGGAACTTATGTAGGGTTTCATTGAATTAATGAAATAGGTATTGTAAAATGTAATTTCAAGAACAATTTTCATTAAAATAATGAAAATTGTTCATAAAAAATATAAATTGTATTTTAAGAAAACGTTTTGCATTACTTTCATGAAAAAAGTATTTAATTCTTATGAAATACTTTCATTGAATAAATCCTACTTTTTATTTTTGAAATGAAATACTATCATTGAATAAATGCTACTATAATTTTTAAAATGAAATATATTTATGAAATTGTGAAGATCTTTTTATAAAATTAAAAATAAAAAAAAAATGGTTTTCACTTTGTTTTTTTGCACAAAATTTTACTCAAACCTTTAACTATAATACGTAATTAAAACCACGAACTAATATAAAACAGCACGAATTTAGTAAATATAAAATTAATAATTTACTTTTTTTTTAAATTTCATAAAAAAGTCTGAAAAAATCACAAAACCACCAAGTTAAAAAAATACTTTTACATATTTTTTATTTTATCTATAGGTTTCACTCAGTTTTCTCACACAAAATTTTACTATAACATTTACTTTTAATACATAAGTAAAACCACGAAATAATAAAAAACAACGCGAGTTTAATAAATACTTATAACTTATCAACAACATTTTAATTTCGTATAAAAATTCTAAAAAAATCATGCTCTGATTAGCTGTTTTTCGCGCATAAACTAACAGACTAAACAGACGCGACACGACAGGTGTCAAAAAACAGCAAATTTTTTAAGCAAAACTTAATGAAATTTTTTAATGAAACTACAAAATCTAATGAATCAAAATTAATGAAAATCTTGCACTATATGTATGAAATTTCATTAAGCATATGAAATATTTCATTGTTGTAATGAAACAACGTTAAAAAATTCCATTTATTAGTGATATGCAGCGTTTTCTATCAGTGTAATATTATTCAAAATCAGTAAAAATTACTAATCTTAGTACTTTGAAAATACTAAAAAACTACTTTACTACTGGTAATTAGGATTTTATTAGTAGACTTTGGTACCAAATTACTTACTTATACATTTACTGTAGAATTATTTTGAGTGTAGCAATAGATTCTAAGACATTTTTCTATAGAAAAGTATAGTTTTCCGAGACAATTTTCCTCAGAAAAAGTCTAAAAATTTCAAGCATTTTCCGAGATATATTTTCACAAGAGAATCTTAGAAATTTTTCCTAAGAAATTCTGAGATATTTTTCTTATAGAAAAAGTTTCAGTTTTTTAAACATTTTTTCTATAGAAAAAGTTTCAGAAATGTTTCCTACAGAAAAAAATCTTAGATTCAGAGACATTTTTCAAATAAAAGAAATCTCAAAATCACGTAATAACACCTACTAGCTTACCATCCCGGTACTTCGTTACCGGTTGTATTGAATACCGGATAATATAAGGATCATTATTACTCTATCGATTTAAAAAAAATCCTCTACAGAGTTTTTGTCTTATTTACTTGTGGACGTTTAAGTCTTTCATAAAATAATATTTTAATGAAAAATTTAAACAATAAAATTTTAATAACTTCGCTGGTACGTCATCATGCTCGTTTCGGTGAAAAAATATATTGATAATTTTTGAGCCCTTATATCGGGTTGTAAGATTTTGAGTGAATAAATATTTCAGTGAAAAAAAAAAAATGGAATAAAAATAAGTTTGAGTGGAAAAACATATAAAGAGAACAAATGTGGAGTCAAAAAAGTTAAATACGTAAAATTTAATTAAAAAGTATCAATCCATATTGTTCCCAGCTCTATTCCACTTCGTTCCCCGTTCTATTCCATTTCATTTCCAATTCCATCTCCTTTCGTTCCATGTAAGTTTCATTTCTCTCCGTATAATATGCGTTAAAAAAAATAAAAAGTTCTATTGTCTTTATATTGTAGATATGAAAAGTACCATTTTACACCACTGTTTCCAGGTACACCTTTTTACCCTAAAATTTTAAAATATGTCTTTCACCCAAAAAAAACGTGGGTATTTAATACTAAAAATTTAACTAATTTTAGTCCAAAAGGACCTAGTGCAGAAATTGGTAACCGATACTTAAATTTTTAACTAATATTAGTCAAATCCAGTAAAAATTACTAATGTTAGTACTTTGAAGATACTAAAATTAGTAACGAATTAGTAGATTTTGGTACAATATCACTTACTGAACCTTTTACTGTAGAATTATTTTGAGTGTTGTCTTGGGTGTTATTTCTGCGGCTTTTAGTTCAATAGCTAGATATCTCAAAATAACTACTTGCCCCCTTTTCCCCGTAAAATTATATTTTCCAAAAACTGTTTTTTGTGCTAGGTGATCTTTTATTTAAAACATCAAGTTTGTGAACCATTATTTCAAGAAATATAAGAATAACGAAATTTGCACTTTTTATCCCCTTTACTATCGGTCGCGACCCTTAGAAACAGAATTTCCAAAAAATGACTTTTTAAAGCATTCAAAATTTCAGTGCCTACGATAATTACTTAATGAAATATAAAAAGTATCAAAAAACACTTTTTTACAGCTCTAGAAACAGAATTTTTTGAAAATACTTTAGCAGAATGTTTTTTTCACCAAGTCCCCTATATTCCAAAATTCAAGCTTCAACGGTCATTATTATAGGAACCAAAAAAAAATACCAAAAGTACACTTTTTTACTCCCGTTAGAAACGAAATTTCCAAAAAGTACCTCTTCTAGAAGGTTTTTTTCTTCACCGAAAAATCCTACATTCCTTTTTATAAAAGGTACTTTTTATAAAAGGTATTTTTATAAAAGGTACTTTTTATAAAAGGTACTTTTTATAAAAGGTACTTTTTATAAAAGGTACTTTTTATAAAAGGTACTTTTTATAAAAGGTACTTTTTATAAAAGATACTTTTTATAAAAGGTACTTTTTTAAAAGGTACTTTTTATAAAAGGTACTTTTTATAAAAGGTACTTTTTATAAAAGGTACTTTTTATAAAAGGTACTTTTTATAAAAGGTACTTTTTATAAAAGGTACTTTTTATAAAAGGTACTTTTTATAAAAGGTACTTTTTATAAAAGGTACTTTTTATAAAAGGTACTTTTTATAAAAGGTACTTTTTATAAAAGGTAATTTTTATAAAAGGTACTTTTTATAAAAGGTACTTTTTATAAAAGGTACTTTTTATAAAAGGTACTTTTTATAAAAGGTGCTTTTTATAAAAGGTACTTTTTATAAAAGGTACTTTTTATAAAAGGTACTTTTTATAAAAGGTACTTTTTATAAAAGGTACTTTTTATAAAAGGTACTTTTTATAAAATGTACTTTTTATAAAAGGTACTTTTTAAAAATGGTACTTTTTATAAAAGGTACTTTTTATAAAAGGTACTTTTTATAAAAGGTACTTTTTATAAAAGGTACTTTTTATAAAAGGTACTTTTTATAAAAGGTACTTTTTATAAAAGGTACTTTTTATAAAAGGTACTTTTTATAAAAGGTACTTTTTATAAAAGGTTCTTTTTATAAAAGGTACTTTTTATAAAAGGTACTTTTTATAAAAGGTACTTTTTATAAAAGGTACTTTTTATAAAAGGTACTTTTTATAAAAGGTACTTTTTATAAAAGGTACTTTTTATAAAAGGTACTTTTTATAAAAGGTACTTTTTATAAAAGGTACTTTTTATAAAAGGTACTTTTTATAAAAGGTACTTTTTATAAAAGGTACTTTTTATAAAAGGTACTTTTTATAAAAGGTACTTTTTATAAAAGGTACTTTTTATAAAAGGTACTTTTATAAAAGGTACTTTTTATAAAAGGTACTTTTTATAAAAGGTACTTTTTATAAAAGGTACTTTTTATAAAAGGTACTTTTTATAAAAGGTACTTTTTATAAAAGGTACTTTTTATAAAAGGTACTTTTTATAAAAGGTACTTTTTATAAAAGGTACTTTTTATAAAAGGTACTTTTTATAAAAGGTACTTTTTATAAAAGGTACTTTTTATAAAAGGTACTTTTTATAAAAGGTACTTTTTATAAAAGGTACTTTTTATAAAAGGTACTTTTTATAAAAGGTACTTTTTATAAAAGGTACTTTTTATAAAAGGTACTTTTTATGAAAGGTACTTTGTATAAAATGTACTTTTTATAAAAGGTACTTTTTTTACCCTTTTTACCCCCGTAGAATCAACATTGCCAAAAACCCAGCCTTATTGAATCTTTTTTCCGGAAGGTGAACCTACATTACAAATTTCAAGTTTCTAGTACTATTATTTAAGTAAATGTAAAAGGTACCAAAAGTAAAGTTTTTTACCCTTTTTACCCCTTTAGAATCATCATTGGCAAAAAATCCAGCCTAAATGGATCTTTATTCCGAGAGGTGAACATACAGTCCAATTTTCAAGTCTCTATGACTATTATTTCCGAAGATATAAAAAGTACCAAAAGTACACTTTTTTTACCCATTTTACCCCCGTAGAATCAACATTGGCAAAACCCCAGCCTTAGTGATTTTTTTCCGGGAGGTAAACCTACATTGCAAATTTTAAGTTTCTAATACCAATATTTAAGGAAATAAAAAAGGTACCAAAAGTACAGTTTTTTACCCTTTTTATCCCCTTAGAATAATCATTGGCGAAAATCCAGCCTTAGTGAATCCATAGTCCGGGAGGTGAACATACAGTCCAAATTTCAAGTCTCTGTGACAATTATTTCAGAAAATATAAAAGGTACCAAAAGTACAGTTTTTTACCCTTTTTACCCCATTAGAATCAACATTGGCAAAAGTCCAGCCTTGCAGGATCTACATTCCGGGAGGTGAACATACAGTCCAAATTTCAAGTCTCTATGACCATTATTTCATGAGATATAAAAAGTACCAAGAGTACAGTTTTTTACCCTTTTTACCCCCTTAGAATCAACACTGGCAAAAATCCGGCCTTAGTGTATCTATGTTCCGGGAGGTGAACATACAGCCTAAATTTCAAGTCTCTATGACCATTATTTCAGGAGATATAAAAAGTACCAAAAGTACAGTTTTTTACCCTTTTTACCCCCTTAGAATCAACACTGGCAAAAATCCAGCCTTAGTGGATCTATATTCCGGGAGGTGAACCTACAGTCCAAATTTCAAGTCTCTAGCTTCAGCGGTTTGGGCTGGGCGATGATGAGTCAGTCAGTCAGTCAGTCAGTCAGTCAGTCAGTCAGTCAGTCACGTTACTCTTTTATATATATAGATTCTCAGATTCTGGGATATTTTCCCTAGAATTCTCAGAATCTAATGCATTTTTTATTAAAAAAGTCTTAGATTCTTAGTTATTTTTACTATCGAAAAATAAGATTCTGAAACATCTTTCTAATAGAAATAATCTCAGATTCTAAGATATTTTTAAGCATTTTTAATAGAAAAAATCCCAGGTTCCTAAAATTTTTTTCTGTAAAAAAAGTCTGCGTAATTCTATCAGATTCAATTACATTTTTTCTAAAAAAAATTCTCAAATTTTCTATTTATTTTATTAGATATGGGGCATTCCATGTCAAATCGGACACTTTGAAATTTTTTTTTTTTTAGATTTTCCCAATTTGCTTAAAGTTTTTAGTACCCTTCGAAAACTCCTTCGTGGTAAATTTTCCGATTTTTTTGATGACCCGTTCAAAAGATATCGAATTTTTAAAAATTGGTAGTTTGTTCCTTTACTCAAACTTATTTTACGTAGGTATGTTTTAAAAAAATGTTGTAGGGTAAAAATAAATGGGTCGGTCTCACTAATGACCCCTCTCGGCGGCTGATTAAATAAAACAAACTTACAAAAAATAAAATAAAATTGTATGGGGACCGCCTTAACAATTAGAGATAGAGGGTAGGTGTGTTCAGAGAAAATTATTGGACTAAAAAATATTGTGGGTCGGTCATACATTTTGTTGCTCTAAGGGCACTATTAGGGCAGTTAGAGCGGTTGAAGCAAATTTTAAAAAATTTCGTTTTGTGTGGGAGCCCCCATAGAAATTGGAGATATGATATTAGTTTGTTCCAAAGAAATGTTAAAATGTAAAAATTAATCTCTATGACTCACTATTGGAGCAGTAGAAATGATTTTAAGATTGGAAAATTACAATAATTTTTTTTCAAAAAATTTAAAAAAATTGTAATAATCGTTATCCCACGATCCTCCTGGGCAAAAAATTTGTAGAATCGATAGAAGTTTTACACAAAAAAAATTTCAAAAAAATCGAAGAGTACAAACATTTTCAAAAATGAGATTTAAATTTTAAAACTTAAAAATCGCATACTAGAGCGCTTTTAAGAATTTTTGGGGATTTTTTTAAAAAAATGTTGTAGGGTAAAAATAAATGGGGGTCGGTCTCACTAATGACCCCTCTCGGGGTCATTTGGACCATTATTGAAGAAGTTATGAGTAAAAGAAGTTTGAGTAAAGGAACAAACTACCAATTTTTAAAAATTCGATATCTTTTGAACGGGTCGTCAAAAAAATTTACCACGAAGGAGTTTTCGAAGGGGACTAAAAACTGTAAACAAATTGGGAAAATCTAAAAAAAATTGTTTTCAAAGTGTCCGATTTGGCATGGAATGCCCCATATATTTTTCCGGGGTAATTTTTGACCCTGTGGCAAAATGGGTTAAATATATCTTAAATAGGTTAGATTCTAAGGGTAGTTTTAAGTTATCTAATAGATTGCCACAAATTAATATTCCGTAAAATATATATATTTCATTATATTTCAAAATATATATATCTCATTTTTTAATAAATTCAACCTAACCGAGAACTGGTAACAATGACCGTCATCTCGTTGAAGCGGAAAAAACCAAGGGTTCTGGTGAGAATCGAACCCACGACGCCCACGTCGAATATTTCTGAACAAATGATTTTTCGCGAACCAAAAAATTCGCTGTATTATGGTTTGTTGTGTTAATTTAATTTTAAATTTAAAAGCTATCGCAATAGTTTCAAAATATCGTTTTTATTGTACTTAAGCATCCACATTTTAAATCGCGCTTATCGTGAATGCGAGCTCTAACTGCCAAAAACGGCCAACACCATTGAATTCAGCGTAACCCAGCAAAACTTTGGTAATGGGTAGTGATTATATAACACATTACCAGGTAATGTATATACCTTATTTGTAGCATTGTTTTAGGATGTCTTACCAAACTTTTGTTTCACAACAAATTATTTTCAAGTGAAAAATAATGCATTACTAATAATTTGCTACGTAATGCATGATTATTGGAAAAAATTTATTTCATATATATTATTTCTAAACATTAAATCATGGATGACTTATATTTTGTTACATTATGTATTATTTGAAAGTTTGAAATAATGTATTATTTATAATTGGATGCATAATGCATTACAATAACTTAAAAAATAATTATTTTATAAAAAAAATGCATGAGTTTAAACTAGAGATGGGCTCACGACAGGAAATTTCTAACGCCACACACTCACGAGCATATTTTATCTACTTACACTCACTTACAATCACGTGAGTAAATTTAATACATAATTACTTTTTCACTACTCGTAACACCTTATATATTACGTTCTGGTATGCTATATTATATACCTTACTCGTATGCATTACTTTAAGTCTCATCGCCTGTTAAAATCATCAATGCTGCAATGTATAAAATAAGAGATCCTATACCTTATTTTATACCTTATTTGGTAATCTAAGTTTTGCTGGGAATCGAATTAACTTTACCAGTAGGATGGCCAGATTGTAAAAAAAAAATCAATTCGACTACAGTGTTATAATTAAAATAAAAGTTCATCAACTTCAAATGCTTATAAAAAAAATCTAGCACTGACAAGGGAAGACTCCCTGGTGTCACCCTCCGATCTTCTTTAATTTTGAATATGTTATTTAGAACGAATTCGACACGTATTTTTTTACAGGCCCAAAAACTATTATTTTTCAACTTATTAACAATAATATCCTAACATTTTTCTATTTTACTCAATATGACGAAATGTTGTGCATGTTTGAACATGTGATTTACACACACAGAAAGGTTTTCCAAGGACCTTTCATTTGGTAATAATTTGCATAATATAGGAGATAATAATTTTTCAGTTTTTTTTTGTTTATCTCTTTTATTATGCAAAGAAACCTAGTCATGTTACAGACCAAATGAAAGGTCCTTGTAAAACCTTTCTGTGTGTGTAAAGCACATGTTCAAACATGCACAACATTTCGTCATATTGAGTAAAATACAAAAATGTAAGGATATTATTGTTAATAATATCCTTTGCACCCCCTAAATATGAACTTGGGCCGCTATAAAAAAATTCGTGTCTCTTTCTTTTCCTGTTATACAAAAAAAAAAACAATTCCATAAAGATCGGTGGGTGACACCAGGAAGAATTCTCTTGTGAATTAAAACTAGTCTTGAGGATTTTTTTATTAAAAATGTGAACTTTCATTTTCTTTGGGTTTATCCCATTCCGATTTTGGTTGTTGCACTGTGTAATAAAATAATTTTTTAAATTGTAAATTCACCAATTCTTAAACACAACAACAAAAGTGTTAATAATTATTTAAAATTTTCTGCTTATAAGTTTTAAACTCTAAAATTATCCCATTATGCCACACAATTGCTAAAAAAAAACTCACCAGAGACTAATTAAATTAGCCGCGTATTTTATTTTTCTCTAGAGACAGAAATTCATCAAGAATTTGAATGAACGTTTATATAATAATTTTTTTTTTTATTAGCTTACACTGAAATTAAACCTAAATAAACGTAACATAATGAAATTTTATGCCATTGAGTCTCTTATCAGTTACCTTGTTATTAGAGGTTTTAGTCAACAAAAGTTGTCTGTTGTTAGAGAAAACCTCCTTAACCAAAGTATTAAACTTAATGGCCAAATAATAAATTACCAAAAAAAAAACAGATGCACTAACCAACAATGTGCCGACAATGAGTTAAAAAGTTTTTAAACAAACTTTTTTTACACTGAAAAAAAAAAATTTTAAAGGAAATAATAAAAATAAAATTATTTAGAAAGTATTTTGAGGATGTTTATTCTGGCTCGAGGTCATTATTTTCTTTACTTATTAAAACCATGATATTCTCATAGCATAATTTTCAAGAAAATTATTTTTTTTGTTTTAAATTTATTTATATTGGTCATTTTTGCAAGACTTAATCGACACGTGTTTCGGAATTTGCCAAGATTCCATTGTCAAGATTATTTAGCAAAAATAGAAACGATTTACTACAAATTAGCAAACGAGTCTAATGACAAATCGTTTGTGCACAAACTAAAGTTTTAATACATATTCGACTCTATCCACAATGTAAATTAGAAAGACGAAGAAATTGTACTATACTAGTAAGGCAACGATTGTCAATAACCAACAAAAATATTTAAAATCGATTAAGTCTTGCAAAAATGACCAACATAAATAAATTTTAAACAAAAAAAATAATTTTCTTGAAAATTATGCTATGAGAATATCATGGTTTTAATAAGTAAAGAAAATAATGACCTCGAGCCAGAATAAACATCCTCAAATATAATATTTTAAAGGTCGAATAAAACAATTTTTATTTTTTAATAAAAATTAATCAGAATTATTTAGAAAGAATATTTTTTTTTCAGAAAACATCAATTAAAGTTTACAGACTACCGATGTGTATATTTCAAACTGCCCTAGATCCGCTTTCCAAATCCTGGATTCAAACTAGCAAATCAGGAGTACACATTATTCGAATCATTATCAAGAAGACATTTTAATTGTCTAGTACCTTACGCTTCAAAAAGTCTTTTGAAATTAGTTTTTTAATAAAAAATATTGAAAAATATTTTTTGTGCAATTCAAAACATTTAACCTCCCCTTTTTTCACAGTGCTGAAAAGAAGAAATATACAGCTACCAAATTCTCTTTGTTGGAAAATATATTCTAATGATGAATTTGATGGATGAGTTGTAAACAAATGTACAAGAGTTTAGTAGACAATAAAGTTTTACGACTTGTGTGTTTTATTTTAAAGAAAAATATGGTAATGAATTTACTTTGGCTGGTTAGTTTTGAAATGTTAAATAATGAAATATGTTTTCAAAATTGTACTTCTAGTACATGCCAATGGAAACCCCAACCACCAACATTTATATAGGATTACAAACAGATTTTAAAGAAAGAAGACCATCTACGCAGATAAGGAAGGTTAACATTAAGGAAGTTTTATCTTTTGTTGCCATAAGTCGGTATTCAGTCATTCAGCAAATAATGGCAAAACTTCTAATAACAATGATATAAATTATTCAATTATAAATTACGATTATTTTCAACAATTGTAAGCAGCTTTTAATTTACTACAATAAACATACACATCCACTCGGATTGTTACGCTTTTAGTCAACAAACCAAAAACAAAAACTGGGATGGTGATCCCAGTCTACCATTTAGACAGTCAGTCAGTCAGTCAGTCAGCCAGCCAGTCAAACATTGAAACCAGGCAACTACACTTAAAAACAAGCTCTTAAAAATATTAATGCTGTTGCTACTGTTCGTTTTAAGATAAATAAAAACTTTACTGCAGTGTCATTAGAAATATTTTTTGAATAATTTACAAGTGTTTTTTTTATAAACATGATAAATGTTTTTAGGCTGGTGTCTAATTTAAAAAGTGATGCAGGGAGCCACCTCAATTTGATTTGATAAGATAACGACAATACTGTTTTCGTTTTCTTAAAATCGGAATGCTTTGAAACTTTGATTTGTAACTTGAAAAAAAAATTTACCTGCTGGTGAATAAAAAAATTCACCACCTGGTGAATAAAACATATTTTTTTCGTCCATTTTTTTTTTTTCATAATTTTTTTCTTAAAAGACTGGATTAAAATTACTTTGCATCCAGTCTGAACTTTTAAAAATGTTCTATTTTTGAACAAAAGGTAGAAAAATAAGTGAAAGTGGGCCTGTGCAGAATATTTTCTACCCTCCAAAATGTAAAAAATAAACTTTTTTATAATATATACTAGAGATGGGCACATGAGCAGATTAGAGCGTGATTCACGCGTGATCACGCGTGACTGTGACTGAATTCAATTTTACTCACGTGATTGTGAGTGAGTGTGAGTGGAAAAAAAAAATTGCGTGAGTGAGTAAGATTTTTGCGTGAGTGAGTGTACGTGAATCGATTTTTTTGCGTAAGTTTGCGTGATTTATTTTCTCTTCATACCAAAAAAAGTAATAAAAAATTGTAAAATTTGGCTTTTTGTCCCAAAAAAAGCAAAAAAAAAAATTTCGCTGAAAGATTTTTGAAATTTTAGTTTTTGAATTTTTTTTGTATAAATAAGAGTTTTGTGAGTGTGAGTTAACGTGAGTGTGAGTGAAGCTTGCGTGAGTGATCATGATTGTGAGTTGTATTAAATTTACTCACGTGATTGTGCATGAGTGTGAGTAGAAAAAATACGTTCGTGAGTGAGTGTGCGTGATTCAAAATTCCTGTCGTGAGCGTGAGTGAGTGTGAGTCAAAAATCACTCACACGCCCATCTCTAGTATATACACACAAAAAATTATTGTCTAAAAATTGTCAATTAAATCTATCGATCAAACTTAAATGAGTCAATCAATGTTTTGATTAAAATTTTTGTTATTGTCTTTAACTGTCGAGTTATAAATTTTCAACATACATTTGTTTTCGCTTTAATTTATTTGAATTGATTAATTCAAAAATATACAAAATAATCGAGTTTTACTTTTTTATTGTTGACAACATATTGAAAAGAAAAAAGATGATTTTTTTGATAATTTTGTCATAAGTTCACAACTCATTCGTTAAATCAATAATTATTTTGATTGACTATAAAAAACAAAATGATCAAATTTTTTATCAAAATCGAAAAAATGTTTGATGAAAAACTTTTAATCAATCATCTACAATTTGATGATTGGTATACACAATTTTCTTAATTGGAGGAATGTTAATCAAAAAATTTATTAAATCCGCGTTTTTGTTGATAGAATTGGTTTATTCTAGCCCGAGGTCATTATTTCCTTTAGTAATTAAAACTATGATATTCTTGTAGAATAATTTTCAAGAATATTATTTTACTGTTTTAAATTAACTTGTGATGGTAATGTCTGCCAGACTTAATTTTGATTCGGAGTTTGTCAGATTCCACTGTCAAGATTATTTAGCAAATAAAAAAAACAACAAACATATATTAGCTAAATAATCTTGACAATGGAATCTGACAAATTTCGAAACACGTGTCGAACGTTAAGCTTGCAAAAATTACCAACATAAAAAAATTTTAAAAAAGAAAAATTTTTTTTTTTCAAAATTATTCTATGAGAATATCATAGTTTAAATAAGTAAAGGAAATAATGACCTCGAGCTAGAATACAACAACTAAAAATATAATATTTTAAAGGTCGAATAAAATAGAAATGAATCGGATTTTTTTTTATAAAATAATACAATTTTATAATTTTTAAATCCACGCCCACAAAAGCGGCGAAAACGTTAAATTTAAAAGTCTGGGTTGGCGTTTCTCAGAGATTGGGTTAGTTCTTTAAGAGGAAGCTTCATTTCCCTGGTCAGCTTTTAAGAACTTTACCAACACATATTCGGGCCAAATTTCGGAAAGGTTGCTCTTTTGGTTTGGACTGCAGTGTGTTCTCCACAGACGAACCGACAGACGAGCATCGTTGGGATATCGATTTGATTCGATTTTGATCAATTACCAAATTTATAGCTCTTTTTTACCAAATTTATAGCCGATTTTGCTTATTTATTATCGAATATTATACGACTTTTTTTTGAGACTTAGCAAATTTTTAAAATTGTTTTGCGCGATTTTTTGTTAAAATTTGTTGGTAAAATTTTTTGGCTGCGGCGCTTTGATCGATGTTAATTCCTTTTTTTTTATTTCGTTAAAATTTAAGTTTCACACTTAAAACTTTTACATCAATTACTTATGCATAGGTTAAGTCTTATATTAAAAGTTTTTGTCTTTGTCTTAAAGTTCTTCTGCGTAGCTGGCCTTCGGCCGGTCTTAGGGATTACAAACTACATGCCTTAGACCCACCCTCTCCGCAAAAGAAAGCTTTTTTTACTACAGTAAGTGTTTTGAAAAAAAAAGTGTTAGAAAAATCCTTTTTTATTTTATTTTGGGCCATTTTTCATTTCTTTTTTGGTTTTTTTTTTTGTTAATTTTGGGCGAAATTTCGTATTTTTCTTTTTTAATTTTTTTTTTGGGTGATTTTGCATTTGGGCGATTTTTTATAAAATTTTTTGGGCGATTTTTCTTTGGACGATTTTGCCTACAGCCACATGTAGTGGTTTTATTTAAACTGCGTTGAATATAAATAAAAAACTACCATCAAATAAACATTGTATTTTGCATAATAAAATACATGTTTCACAGAAAAAAAGTGAAAAACTAAAACTAAAAATAAAAATTTCTCTAAACTCTAACTAAATATGCATATTAGGGCGTCCCATCAAATCTAAACTTTCGAATTTAGTGTCGAAATAACTTCCGTACGATGGCCACGCCCATATTGATTGTGGAAAAATTTATAAAAAAATATTACAAGGGCGTCATCTGTCGGCAACCAGAGTCAAAGTTTGAAAAAATTTAATTTTTCGACCAAAATTCATATCCGAATTTTTTTAACCAACTCTGGCTCAAAAAATTAGGAATTTTGGCGTACTTTATTGGAAAAATATTTAAAAAATTCCAAAATAAAGATTTTGGTCCCCAAATGCTGATTTTTAAACATAAAAATTATTTTTAATCTAAATTGTTTCTAAAATTTGAAAAATGTTAAGTATGTTATCTTAAAAATATTAAAAAACTATGAAACGCGATTTTGGTCCAAAAATAATGATCAGCGATTTTTTCCCACAGATGCTGATCAGCATTTCAGGATTAAAATCGTGATTTAATATTTTTTTTTTTTATTATTATTCAAATAAACTACTTAACATTTTGCAAAAAAAAATATTTTTTGTGTTTAAAAATCAGAAACAGTGGACCAAAATCCCTATTTTGGAAATTTTTAAATATTTTTCCCTAAAGAACGAAAAATTTCTTATTTTTGAACCGGATTTGGTAAAAAACTTCGTTCATGAATTTTGGTCGAAAAACGTATTTTTTTTAAATTTTGACGGATTGATGCCTTTGCAAAATTATTTCATATTTTTCCACAAAATCAGCTATTCTGTGGCCATCATTCGGCAGCTATTAAGAAGCGCAATTTGGTAGTTTAGATTTGTCGGGACGACCTAATACATATATAAACACTTTACCTGCTTTTTATTCTAAAAGTGTATTCGAATTTAATGTTTAGAATTTTATTTGTTTTTTATATTTTGCTACACTCAAAAAAAAAAGTTTGTAAAATGACATAAAATCCCCGTGATTTTACGGGGCAGGTTTTGTAAAATATGTACTAGCAAGAATCCCCGTAATGTTACGGGGATAATTTGTAAATTGATTTAACAAAAAAATTACGGGGAGAAATTGTAAATTTACAATTTTTTTTGTAAAATATTATTGTAGACTTACAAAAAAAGTTGTAAATTTACGAAATAAAGTAGAAAATCAAAAAATAAAATTGTAAATTTACAAATTGTTTGGTTTAACTACAGTTTTTTATGGCAAAAAATTTGTATATTTACAGTAAAAAGTGGTAAATTTACAATTTTTATTGTAAATATACCATTTTTTCTTATTTTTTTCACTTGAACACTTTTAACAAACTTTTTAGAGTATAACACTGCACTTTTTTATTTTTTTCGGAATTTCATTTTTCTTAAGTAGAACATATGAGAATTGCGAAGGAGGCTACACAAGAAATTTCTTATATTTTCAAGAAAAACTAGTCAAAAAAATTACCTTTTTTTTCGAATTTTTAATTATTTTAGCAAGTATTTTTAAAAAATTATAAAAAAAACTTTGGATATTGTAGATTGGACGTTTAAGTACCTGATAAAATAAGAAAAAACTTAATTTTTCATAATTGACAGGTTTTGATTGACATTTTAGTGCCAGATTTAAAAAAAAGTACCAAAAAAATATGGTAAAATTACCAAAAAATTGTAAAAATACAAACAAAAAAACTAGAACAATAATATTGTAAAAACATATAAAAATTGTGGTCTTTTACTTAAAGCAAGTTACCAAAAATTGTCTTAATATTCAATTTCTTTGATAAAGCTTACAACTAATTGAAAAATGTTTGTATCCGGAACTTAAAAAATTTTCAAAATTTTTTTATGAAATTTTTTATTTATAAAAAATAATTTTTAACAAAATATGGGCTTAGAATATTTTTGCGTCTCCTATTGTTGCATAATTATTTTTCAATACAAATTTTTGTTTAATTACATTTTTTTGTGTCAAAATACTGAAAACCTTGTAAACTAAAAAATCTTGAAAAAAAAATTGTTTGTAATAAAACATTTTTTGGTAGAAAGACTAAATACTATCAAATAAAATGTTGTTGTACAATTACAATTTTCTTGTGTAAAACAACTAAACACCTTGTAATTTTTTTTTAATTTGTAAAATAATTATTTTTTTTGTTAATTTACCTAAAAAAATTGTTAAATAAATTTACCAACATATTATAGTAAAATTACAAAGCGCACGGTAGTTTTTGTTTTATTAAAAATACAAGAATTTTTGTAAATAGACAAAAATATTAGTAAAATAGAATTACAAGACCTTTTGCTTGTAATTTTACAAACTTTTTTTTTTGAGTGTAGTTACAAAAAAAGAAACTTTGTTTTTTGTATATTTTTATGTTGCGGATTTAAAAACACCAAGTGTTTTTATAAAGTTGGATATTAACAACAGTGCCCGAGTAAAAATAAACATATAAAACAATATACAGTGCCGGTCAAAAGTATTCACATAGTAGATGAAATTTATTAAATACAAAAAATTAAATACCAGACCTTTTTTTTATCAAACGAGTATTTTTCTTATAAAGTGTTTTGTAGGTAATTTATTAAGCTTTAATTAAATAATAAATGCACTACGAGGGTCGAAGTGGAAAATGATAATTTTTATAGACATTTAAAAAAAATAAAATTAAAAAAATATTTAAAAAAGTTGAGTTTCTGTTGTTGTTTGTAACTATGTAAAATATTTGTCCTTAAATTTGAAACTTAAGAAAAGCTTAAGGACCAAGGACAAAGACTTTTGAATTTTTGTACATAGTACCCATATTTAATTCCTCCTGATATTTACTTAAATCTGTCTATTGGCGCCAAAAACTTCACTGCCCATGATTTAACTTTTGGTTTTTCGTCTCATTTTTTATTTTTCGTCTCTTTTTTTCTGGCATACGACGAAAAACAATTTTTAATGTTTTTCTGGTGGATTTTAACTTTTCCAGTCTTTATACCAAATTGTTTAGCTTTTTCCTTAAAGGAAAAACTATGTTTTTCTCTTTTCTTTTGACAAAAGACAAAGAATTTGCTTAAAAAATTTGAATTTTGTAAAAAAATCTTTATTTTTGTTCCTGGCGAAAGTGTCGAAAAATCGTCATTTTTGTAAATTTGATTTAAAAAATCGTCAAAATGACGATAAATTGTCAAAGTTGGCAGCGCTGACCACGGATATAAAAAAAAAATTATAATCGTCAGAACGATTTTTTGAGTCATCAGCATTGAAATTTGTTTCTGATTTTTTTTTGTGGATGGACAAACATCTAAACTTTAAAAAAAAAAAGTGGCCGGATTTTTGATAAATTGACTTATTTAAAAAATAAAAAATTGTAGAACGGGTTCTAAAAATTTTCCAAAAATAAAAAAATTTTAATTGTTAGCCCATACAAAACTGTATAAGAATGTACATTTTTAAGATTGTGGTGCAATCCGTTTTTACGAGAACTTGCAGACGTTGTGTCAACACAACCAGGTTAATTTATTATGGGTACCAGGACACAACGGAATACAGGGAAATGAAAGGGCAGACGAACTCGCGAAACTTGGAGCTGATGGTGTAGGTACCACGGTGCTAGTTTTACCACCGCTCCAACACTTCAAAAAAAGACGGGATTCCATAAATGTTGCAGTAGCGAACAGGAAGTGGGGACAACTAACAACATGCAAAATCAGCAGAACTTTATGGCCAACTTATGACCAAAGGAAAACTGAATACCTTTTATCACTTACGAGAAGGGAATGTCGGGCTCTGACGGGAATAATAACTTGTCACTGTCTCATCGGCATTCATGCTAAGAATATTAGACTCATCCCGGACGCCAGTTGTAAAAGATGCGGCTCACCAGGAGTGGATGAAACGATAGAACATATACTTTGTCACTGTCCAGCGGTGGCAAGAAGTCGCCGATCGATTACTGGTCAGATAAGCTTTAATACTTTGGAGGATATAACGCGAATGGATCTTAGAATATTAAAGAGATTCGCAATGACTTTGAACGTGTGGTATCGCTATAAACCAAAAGGTCTATGCGAGGTGTAAATCGTACACCGCCACCCTAACCTAACCATTCCGTTTTAATGTGATAAATATTTAATCAAGGCAACTCGCCACAAATTTGACCATTTTTTCAATATGCGTGGTCCCGTTCTGAAATTTTCCATTTTTTAAATAAGTCAATTTATCAAAAATCCGGCCACTTTTTTTTTTTAATTTTTTTTTTATAAGTTTAGATGTGTGTCCATCCACACAAAAAAATTGAGAAACACGTTCTTCTTTTTTATACCCTCCAACTACAGTATGGGGGTATACTCACTTTGTCATTCCGTGTGTAACGCATCGAAATATCGGTCGGGGACCCTATAAAGTATATATATTATTGATCAGTGATCGATTCTAAGACATTCTAGCGATGTCCGTCCGTCCGTCCGTCCGTCCGTCTGTCCGTCCGTCCGTCCGTCCGTCCGTCTGTAGTTAACACGATGCAGTCCAAAATAAAAGAGCTAGGAACCTCAAGTTTGGCACAAATATGTCTTATGTTCCTAGGCAGGTTAAGTTCGGAAATTGGCCAAATCGGACTAGGGGGAAAAAAGTTCCCCCTTGAAGAACTAAACCAACCTCTAAAAAAATACACGTTTTTGCATGTTTTTTTTTTTATTTTTGTTAAATAAATGAAATATTTGGTAAATTTGTCGCGATGGGAAGGTGCTCCCAACGTGCCCCACTGACCCTATCAACTCCCCCCCCCCCAAAAAAAATGAAACGCCCCTGTCAATTTTATTTTTTATACCCTCCAACCACAGTATGGGGGTATACTCACTTTGTCATTCCGTGTGTAACACATCGAAATATCGGTCGGGGACCCTACAAAGTATATATAATATTGATCCATGATAGAATCTAAGACATTCTAGCGATGTCCGTCCGTCCGTCCGTCCGTCTGTAGAAATAACGATGCAGTCCAAACCAAAAGAGCTAGACCCTTGAAATTGGGCAAGAATATCTCTTATGTTACAGGTAAGGTTAAGTTCGAAGATGGGCAAAATCGGACCAGGGGGAAAAAGTTCCCCCTTGAAGAACTAAAACGACCCCTGAAAAATACGATATTTTTACGAGTTTTTTTTAATTTTTGCTCAACAAATGTAACATTTGTATGCCATATTATGTTCATAGACCTGCGCTTGGACCAAGGGGGTTAGAAGACTCGATTTTTTTCATGCAGCCCCCCTTTGGGGCGTGGTTATAGAAATTAATTAAAAATAACGATAAAAATTTATTATTTCAGCGTAAATATCATAAACAAATAATTTGTAAACATATATAGCGTAGGCACAGGTGTCCCCCACCCACTCCGCCGACCCCCCCCCCCCCCCCCACCCCACCAAAAGAAATGACGCCTCTGGATTTTTTTTTTTTTTTTTAACGTGTTGGAGGGTATAAAAGATTCGGCACAGCCGAATTTAACACTCTTACTTGTTTTAAATTAATTGCATAAATATTACTCATTCGCAACGTTTAAACAAGCAAATACAAGCTCATTACAAAATTGTTATGAAATTTTAAATTCAAATTCGATTTGCTCGAAGAAAAAGAAGAACGTGTTTCTGAATTTTTTTGTGTGGATGGACAAACATCTAAACTTTAAAAAAATTAAAAAAAAAGTGGCCGGATTTTTGATAACTTGACTTATTTAAAAAATGGAAAATTTTAGAACGGGTTCTGAAAAAAAAAAAAATAATTGATAGCCCATACAAAGCTATATAAGAATGTAAATTTTTGAGATTGTGGTGCATTCCGTTTTAATGTGATAAATATTAAATTAAGGCAACTCGCCAAAAATTTTACCATTTTTCCATTATTTGACCATGCCTCCTAAGCCCAGTTTTTGAAGATAAGAAAAACCAAAAACGAAATTTTCTTAGTTTCATATAGGGCTATCCATACAACCTATTTAGAAATTTACGGGACACATGTTTTTCTGTAGCGGGACATTTGGTGTGGAATGACTCATGACTACCATTCATCAGATCAAATTGCGTGTAGGGTTTTATATTTAAATTTTATCTCGGGTATATGTAAAAAAACAAAAACTTCTTTTTCAGCATATAAAAAAAACAAAAAGCATAATAGAATGTTTGCATTGCTACCGGCAGAACAATTAACAAATTACAGAATGTTTTTTTTTTTTGTAAAAAATATGAGGTACTCTTGCGTTTGTAAGGTTGGCCGAAAATATATGGACTTTGAAAATATTACTAACTTGAAAGGGAATTTATAAAGGATATTAGGTTTTGAAATGTTCCCCACTTTAGTTAATAACGTTAATAATGTTATAAAAACAAACGAAATTTAAAAATAAAAAACAAACGAGCAAAAAATATATTGATACTTTATCCAAAAAAAAAAAACATTTTTAGGAAAATATATTTTTAAAATTGGTAAACAAAACTTATTTTGACTAACTTCAGTTAAAAACAAAGTACAATTAAATCTGCCTTTATGAATGCCCTCCACAATGCCCTTGTTATCTGATAGTAAATTAAAAAAAAAAAAATTTAATTTTTTGTAAGAAATATTTTATTTTAAGTAAACCTTTTTTTAAAAAAAATAAAAAAAATATTTGAGTAAATTTTTAATACTATTGAGTAAAAGATTACTCAATTTTGCACCAGCAAACGATTTAATAGTATTGAGTAAATTGTTAATAAAAATTTATTAAATGTTTGAAAAAAAAATTGAGTAAATTTTTAATTGACACAATTAAGAATTTAATCAAAATTTATCTATTTATTTTTTTTTTTAAAGTTTAAAAAAGTTTTAAATTTTTTTATAAAAAAAAAAAAACTTGTTTTTTAAAATTTTACCAAACATATTTATGTCTCAAAAACATAGACAAATTTTATAAAGACGATTACAAACTTTCAAATACGAGAATTCAAAAAACTATGAGAGTTTAAAAAAAATTAAAAAAAAACTATAAAATTGTTTTTAAAATTTTTAAGAAAATTTTTAATTGCGTCAATTAAAAAATTGCTCAATTTTTGTTTTTAAATTTAAACAAGTGATTACTCAAATTTGTTTCCTCCATATTTTTTTCTGTGTGTAAGTAAAAAAAAATTGTTTCGGGTGAATTTTTTTTACTGTAAAATTTTTTTACTGATAACATTTTCTCTAGAGTGTCATTTCACTTTAAAAATATTTTTTTGAGTGTACATTTTTTTGAGTGTAAATATTTTCTTAGTGTAAAATTTCTTTGAATGTGGTTTGATATTAGCAAATCCATGGGAAATTTAACTGACGGATCACTGATTTTGTTTATTTTTGGTTATTTGATAAAGCTTTGTAAATGATTAAAAACCATATCTTTTTTTTAGAGCAATACCTGAAAATTTTGTAATTTGCTTGTATTTTCTTGTTTCAACAGAGCGTATGAGAAATATTTATGCAATTAATATTACTCATTCGCAACGCTAAAACAAGAGAATTCAAGCAAACAGAGATGCCTACTATGTGAGAGCATAGTAAAAACGCGTAAAAACGCATAAATTTGCTTGAAAAATAGGGTAAAAAAGCACTGGACTGTTTTTGCAAATATGTAGATAAAAAAAGTAAAAAAAATAATATTTTTATTCAAACAAAATTTTTGATAAGTTGGTTGGTTAAAATTTTGGGCAACCGATATAAATCGTTGTACAATTTTACATGGTCTGCATTTTCCGCTTCAAAAGCCAAATTTAGTCTTTGAACTTTACCCAGAACAGAATTCAAATATAAAACCAAAATACCAAAAAAAACCTACAAGGAATGGCGTTTTTTTAGAGGTTGGTTAAGTTCTTCAAGGGAAAACATTTTCCCCTTAGTCCGATTTGCAAATTTTTTCCGAACTTAATACGACCAATGATCATTGACCATAATACCTTCGTTCCATATTTCAGGCGTCTAGCTCTTAGTTTGAACTGCATACTGCTTTCCACAGACAGACAGACAGACATTCAAAAATGTCTTTGAATCGATCAAAAATCAATAAAATATATACGTTGTGGGGTCTCCGACTAATAATTCGATGTTACACTCGAAATAACAAAGTAAGTATACCGCCAAATTTAGTTTGGAGGATAAAAAAATTAACTTTAAAAAGCACTAAAGGCACTAACTGAAAAATTAAAAAGCACCAAGTTAGTGCTTTTTTATAATTTGGCACTAGGCCAAAAATTTTCGCGTTTTGACACATCAAAAAGCACTAGATCTAAAAGCACTAAGTTGGCATCCCTGCAAGCAAATTACATTTTAATTTAAAATTCAAATGCGATTTTCTCGAAAAAACGAAGACCGTGTTTCTGAATCTTTTTGTGTGGATGGAAAAACATCTAAACTTTTAAAAAAAAAATTAAAAAAAAAGTGGCTGGATTTCTGATAAATTGACTTTTAAAAAATGGAAAATTTCAGAACGGGTTCTGAAAATTTTCCAAAAAAAAAATTTAATTGATAGCATATACAAAACTATATAAGAATGTAAATTTTTGAGATTGTGGTGCATTCCGTTTTAATGTGATAAATATTTAATCAAGGCAACTCGCCACAAATTTGACAATTTTTCCAATATTTGACCACGCCTCACAGTGGACCAAATGCTTAATCTAGCGTGCAAGAGAGTAAAATTCGACTTTGAGAGCACCTAGAAACATGAAATTTGTAATACAACAAGAAAATGAGATTAGCTTCCAAATGTGGGCGGTATTTGAAGGGGCGTGGCACTTATTGAAACATTGTCATAATAAAATATAGGTATAGAGCCAATAATAAGCAGAGAAAGTAATTTTTTTTAACGTAAAAAAGAAAAAAAAATTTTTATTCATTTCAGTAAAAAAAATTTTTTGAGTGAAAATTTTTTTTGAGTTTAAATTTTTTTTTTTTTGCTTGTAAATTTTTAACCCAGTTTTTGAAAAATTGAAAAAACGAAATTTTCTAAGTTCCATATAGGCTATCCATACAACCTATTCAGAAGTTTACGGTACACATGTTTTTTTTCGCTGGACATTTGGTGTGGAATGCCTCATATGGGCGTTTAAAGAAACATTTTTTTTTTTGACAATATTGACTTCTCGACAGTATTTTAACATTTTTGTGCTCGGAAACCGTAATTCGTACAAAAAAACTTATAAAAACAATATTGTATATAAATATATGAAGATTTAAAATGTATAAACCATTTTTTTATACCCTCCACTTAGTGATAGAGGGTATATATAAGTTTGTCATTCCGTTTGTAACTCATCGAAATATCGATCTGGGACCCCATAAAGTATATATATTCATGATGCCCGATCGATTTTAAGACATTCTAATGATGTCCGTCTGTGCGTCTGTCTGTCTGTGGAAAATGCTGTCGCGGACAAAATATTGCACAGAGAAACTGAAACTTATCATATTTATTGGAGGTTCTCCCGAGAAGTTTGGTATTGCATTTGAACGATATCGGTTCAGCGGTTCAAAAGTTATGAACGAAAATTTAAGCACACCTCAAAAATTTCAGTACATTCAACATAACCTAAAAATACAAAATGCTTTAATTCGGCTTCTGGTTGACATATGTGAACATAATTGAACACCAAATGGTATTTAAACAGGTACAAACATATTTTTTTCCAAAAAAAAAATTTTTTTTCAAAAGTAATTTCCTTTAAATAAAGTTTTTTGCAATAATCTTTTTGAAATTGTGGAGGGTATCACTACATTCGGCAAGGCCGAATTTAACTTTTTTACTTGTTTTTTTTTTTAAATGTTGTTTTTTTATTTTTAGTACCAAAAGGTACATAAAAATAAAATGTTTTTATTCGGCCTTTATATATGTATATATAATTTTAAATTTTAACAAAAAATTTTGAAACCCATATTTGAATGTGCTTTTTTCCTGGAAAGGACAACAAGGATTTCCAAAGTCAAAATTTTGTATTAAAGTTAAGAATGACCTTTTAACGCTGTTAAAATTTCAGAGAGGTGATTTTTCGTATTGTTGAGCAATTAATTTTTAAAGTGTGTTAGATCGCCAAATATTTGATTTTCTTCAAAACTTTGGCAAAAAATCTAAAATTTAGCTTTATCACCAACTTTAAAAATTTATTGCTCGACAACGCGAAAAAACACCTCCCTGAAATTTTAACAGCGTTTATAAAAATCCGTTGAAAATTGTATAAGTTATATTCCAGCAAAAACATGGTAATGAGTTGTGAAAAGTAATTATTACCAAGTACATTATTTATAATGAGCAACGACGGTAGTCGGCGTTGCCTTTATAAGGATACCAAAAAGTTGGATTTGAAATCCAAATTAGCAAATCCAAATCCACGTGGTGGCGCAAATCCAACGTTTACAACACAAAATGTTGGGCAGAAAGGTACAAAACAACGCTACAACTAAAAAAAGGTCGGAAAAAATTCAAGAAAATTGGGAACAAATCAAAAAATAAAAATAATAATTTTTAACTAAATTTTTGTTAATTATATTTTCGTTCAGTTTTCACATTTTTCTCATAAAAGCAGCTAATTTAAAAAAAATAAAATTAAAATAATTAAGAATAAACAAGAAAATATCGATTTTATTGTTTTATTTTTATTTTGTGTCCCCTAATAATGCCATTTTTTGTATTAAAAACAAAAAATGTACTAAATATAAAATAAATGTACTAAATGCTCAAAATGTAGAGGCCAACATTTTGTGTTGTAAACGTTGGATTTGCGCCACCACGTGGATTTGGATTTGCTAATTTGGATTTCAAATCCAACTTTTTGGTATCCTTATAAAGGCAACGCCGACTACCGTCGTTGATAATGAGTACCCATTACCATTAACATTATTTTAAACCCAAAAGTTACTACATCTCAGTAATATGTTATAAAAGCACCTCTAAGTAATAATATCTTCTTGCACTTGCAGTTTTTAACCTTTACAATGCAATTAACTTAAAAATTACTTAAGAACTTAATAAAAATTACGCAATTTTTAAGTTTTAGTAAAAACAAGTTAAATTTTAAAAGTTTTATTTAACTAAATATTTTACTTCTTATTGGTAATGGGTTTTTACTCCTTATTTGTAATCCGAGGCAGTAACTACTTGTTTATCTCCATACTCTTCACTAGTTAATTTTGTCTCACGCCCTTGTTAAAATAATTGATGTTTCATTCAATAAGTAACTACTTATTAACATATGCTTCGGATTACAAAACCCATTACTAGTAATGCCAATTTTTGCTGGGATGCATTTGAGTGGAAATGCAGAAATTCGGTTTTAATACATTTTTAGTTAATTGAGTGTAACACCAGCTTACAAATTTTGAAAAACTTTTCGATTCACTATATTAAGCATCTGTTTTTCATTTCACTCCATAAATCAGAAAAAGAAGTCAAAAATGTATTTGTTTAAAACTGAATTTCTGCATTTTTACTCAAATGCATGCAACTTTTACATTTTGCAACGGATTTTTAAAAACCTCTAATTTTTGTCGTAATATATCAGACTCGATGTGTAAAGATAGAAATGAATTTTAAATTTTTTTTTTTTCTATCAAAAGTTTTTAATTGAATTTACTTTTTTCCCCCCGAGTTTCGGTTAAATTAAATCAAATTTGTCGATATATCGATTAATAGCTTTATATAGTATAGTTGGGTTGATAGACCATTAAATTTAAAAACAATTTAATTTTAAAACAATGAAATCCTTTGATTTGTTTCGGAGATATTTTAATTTAAGTAAAATGTAGAAACTTTTAAAAGGCAAAATTAGAATTGCGTTCACGATAAGTATTAGCATTAGAAAAAAGCACCAGGCGAATGATTAATAAATATTCTTTAATTCTAATTAACGATAAGTATACGTATAGATGCATTTAGCGTTAGATCTTTTCTGAATTATAGAGTTCGGAAGGTTTTTAAGAAGTAATAGAAAAAGCTTCCAAAATTTTTTAAATAAACTTAAAAAATGAAACAAGAACATGGTCGATTTTCGATAAAATTGAACTTTTGTTTTGACGAAAGGGTTAAATTAAATTTATCAAATAAAAAAAACATGTCAAATAATTCTTTATTTTATAATAAATTACTTCCCTCTTCAGACATATTTTCCAACTGGGTACAAAGTTTTTAATATTTGTTATTCTGTTGTTCATCACAAAAAATGAAAAACAAAAACTATTGACATATTTTTATATTACTTACTTCCTGTTACTGTCAGTTGCTGTTTTCTTTTTTCTTTAATACACAAATATGGTTTTATTTTTTTGTTCATTAAAAATATGCTTTAGAATTTTGCAAAGTAAAAAAGTACATGATATCCTTTCAGTTGTAAATGGCTTTGATGTCTGGCATGCATCTATTTATTATTATCTATTACCATCAAAACTTTCATTTTTCTAAAGGAAATAGGTATATGGTAAAATTGTCAGTATTTGCCTTTATTATCGTTTTATGACATCTTAAAAATTATGTTTTTTAATTGAAGTATTTTTTTTTTTTCAAATTGCTCACAGTAGGACACTTTTAGATTTTAACACCAAGATGAAAGAAGAAGTTGCTATTTTAGTAATGCTAAAAAGATAGGGCATGCTAGATTCAAACTTAAATGAAATGTGATTGATGCATGTTAATCTTATAGTTCGGTTAACCCAGATCACCAGACTTCGCTATTTTAGCTGAATCATCTTTGGTTAAAGTATAGATAAAAATTTAATTTTTAAAAAAAATTTTAGAAGAAGCTGATTAAATAAAAGAAATTAAAAAAAAATCATGGGGGGGCATTCCATGTCAAATCGGACACTTTAAAAATTTTTTTTTTTAGATTTTCCCAATTTGTTTACAGTTTTTAGTACTCTTCGAAGACTCCTTCGTGGTAAATTTTCAGATTTTTTTGATGACCCGTTCAAAAGATATCGAATTTTTAAAAATTGGTAGTTTGTTCCTTTACTCATAACTTCTTCAATAATGGTCATACTTTCAAATTTGTTTGTTCAAAATTTTTGTTTTTTTGCGTACTTTTAAAAAAAATCCAAAAAAATTCTTTAAAGCGCTCTAGTATGCGATTTTTAAGTTTTTATACCCTATACCGTTCTGTGGTACAGGGTATAATGAGATTGTGCTGATGTTTGTAACTACCCGAAATATTGGTCCTAGACCCACTTTCAAGAATACCGATCGACTTAGAATCACTTTTTGAGTCGATTTAGCGATGTCCGTCTGTCCGTCCATGTAAACGTTGTGCGCACGATACAGGTCGCAATATTTAACAGATTTGTCTGAAATTTTAAACTTAAGCTTCTTTTTAACCAAAGACGAACGGAAAATGGAAATGGAAAAAATCGGTCCCTATTTTGACCTAGACCCCATACAAACGTCCCCTTTAAATTTAGGTTAAACGACCCTGACAACCGTATTTGAATAGGTATCTTTTCAGAATTTTTCAGGTAAACGTTTTTTTTTATTCACAAATTCTGAATTTCAAAGAAATCGGACCAGTTCTTCTTGTAGCCCCCACACAAACCACCCTCCCGATACTCAAATAAATCTCTAAAATTTCTTGAAAATAAAAAATATTTGGTTAAAATTTTGTTTGTGTGTGTTTAACGCATACTTTAATTAATAACGCAATCAAATCCGATTATAATCGGATCATTTTTAAACCTAGGCCCTATATGAAAATTTCGCCCGTTATTACAAAAAGCGGTTTATTGACAACAAATAGAAGCCAATTTCACTCAAATTTGGTCTGTGAGTGTTTTCTACACTTATTAAAGATTTGGCAAAAGATAGATCCAATCGGTTCATGTTTGGACTTGGTGTCGATTTTCCGGGAAACACTGGTGTAGGGTATTATATGGTCGGTTTTTACCGACTATAATTTTCTTAATTGTTAAATTTAAATCCCATTTTTGAAAATATTTGTACTCTTCGATTTTTTTGAAATTTTTTTTGTAAAACTTCTATCGATTCTACAAATTTTTTGCCCAGGAGGATCGTGGGATAACGATTATTACTATTTTTTTAAATTTTTTGAAAAAAATTTATTGTAATTTTCAATCTTAAAATCATTTCTACTGCTCCAATAGTGTGTCATAGAGGGGTCATTTATAAGACCGACCACCATTAATTTTTACGTCTTAACATTTCTTTGGAACAAACTAATACCCTATCTCCGATTTCTAAGGGGGTTCCCACACAAAACTACATTTTTTAAAATTTGCTCCAACCGCTCTAACTGCCCTAATAGTGCCCTTAGAGCAACAAAATGTATAACCGACCGACAATATTTTTTAGTCTAACCATTTTCTCTGAACAAATCTACCCTCTATCTCTAATTGTTAAGGCGGTCCCCATACAATTGTTTTTTATTTTTTGTAAATTTATTTTATTTAATTAGCTTCTACCGGTACAATGGTGCGTCCGAGAGGGGTCATTATTGAGACCGACCCCCATTTATTTTTACCCTTAAACATTTTTGTAAAACATATAAAATTTGCTCCAACTGTTATTTGTATGGGAGCCTACTTAGGGAGTGGAGATAGGGCGTAGGAGAGTTTTACAAAAATGTTGGAGGGTAAAAATAAATGGGGGTCGGTCTCACTAATGACCCCTCTCGGACGCACCATTGGACCGGTAGAAGCTGATTAAATAAAACAAATTTACAAAAAAAATAAAAAAAAATGTATGGGGACCGCCTTAACAACTAGAGATAGAGGGTATGTGTATTAAGAGAAAATGTTTGGACTAAAAATATTGTGGGTCGGTCATACATTTTGTTGCTCTAAGGGCACTCGTAAAGCAGTTAGAGCGTTTGGAGCAAATTTTAAAAAATTGCGTTTTGTGTGGGAGCCCCCTTAGATATTGGAGATAGGGTATTAGTTTGTTCCAAAGAAATGTTAAGACGTAAAAATTAATGGGGATCGGTCTTATAAATGACCCCTCTATGACGCACCATTGTAGCAGTAGAAATAATTTTAAGATTGGAAAATTACAATAAATTTTTTTCAAAAAATTTTAAAAAATAGTAATAATCGTTATCCCACGATCCTCCTGGGCAAAAAATTTGTAGAATCGATAGAAGTTTTACACAAAAAAAATTCAAAAAAATCGAAGAGTACAAACATTTTCAAAAATGAGATTTATATTTAAAAAACTTAAAAGTCGCATACTAGAACGCTTTTAAGAATTTTTTATAATTTTTTTTTTTAGAAAGTACGCAAAAATTTAAAAATAAAAATTAAATTTAGACCATTTTTGAAGAAGTTATGAGTAAAAGAAGTTTGAGTAAAGGTGCAAACTACCAATTTTTAAAAATTCGATATCTTTTGAACGGGTCATCAAAAAAATATGAAAATATGAAAATTCGAAGAGTACTAAAACCTGTAAACAAATTGGGAAAATAAAAAAAAAAAAAAAAAAAATTATTTTTATTAAGAATTACCATATAATTACAAATTACGTACTAATTTTACCTAACCGAGAACTGGTAACAATGACCTTCATCTCGTTGTAGCGAATCAGGCCTCTGCACAGTGGTCGGAGCTGTATGGAGTTGGCGGCCAAAAATACTTCCAGTATAGGTATTGTCGTGAAACTTTTGTCACGGCTTTAAAAATATGTCAGAACTATTTATTGATAAAATAGGAGTGGTCGATGACTCATACCCAACCCCACCCCTTACGGTAGCACCCACATTCACGTAAGCAAAAAATTGAGAAAAAATGTGCAAAACTAGTTTATTATTCAAATGTTAACAATATTTTAAAAATATTAGTTTAAAAAAAGAAAAATATTCACTTATTAAATATAAAACAAAATGTAATTAAAAATTATAGAAAGTTAAGGGGTGGTGTAACTAAAAAACTGCCTTAATATTACCAATTTTTAAACTGCTATAAAAAAATAAATATGCAATATTCCTTTTTTCTATTTCTGCTAGTCGTCGTCGCTTTGTCCTGCGTGAACACTCTCCGAAACTTAATCTAGGACGTCCTCGATCTTGATTCAACTCAGATTTTTCTGAGTTTAATAAAAATCGACTCCTTTTCGGCAAGCCAATCAGAATATGTATTTTAAACTCTTGTTTATACACGATTGCATTTTTGCCAAAATTCTGAAATTTTTTTGCAAATATCATTTAAGCGTGCTTCTAATTGACTTTTTTCAAATGTGTAGCCCTCATTTTTAATATAGCTTTTCACGGTATCCTTCACTTTTCGTGCTTTTTCAGCATTTGAACCTCTTTCGAAGCACCAAATATCAAAAATATGTGATCGCGAAATTTTGCAATTATAACATGTGCCTATTGCAAAAACAATTTATAATAAGGATAAAATTAAGAAAAAATTAAATTAAAAGTTCATGGAAAAGAAAAAACAAACATATTTCTTTACATGCATAACAATAACAGAGCAACGCAAACATAAATTAAGAAAACACCACACAAATTTGGACAAAAAAACATCGAGGCCGCTTTGAATTGTGGGAGATAACTCAAAGACGGGCAGACCAAAGCAGCTGATATTAACAATTTTAGAATCTTGAAATATTAACTAATAAACCAAAAAAAATCCGATTGGAGATTTCAGGGGGGAACACAACTTAAACTCTATTTGAAATTTCAATATATTGACGAACAAACACCAACAATGACACTGGAGAGATAATAATTTTATAAAAACTCCAGAACAAGCTAAACACATTGTAATTATTTTAAAATTTAGGTAATACCTTCTAATTCAATATTCATTTTGATTTTTTTCAACAAATTTTTTTTTAAATGGTTTTAATTAATCGAAATTTGAACCTAATTTTCCACTTTTTCACACTGCAAAAACCAACTGTTAACTTGCCATCTCTTTTGAGGCCTTTCTTAAAGAGTACAGTTAGAATAAAACAAAAACAGCTCAAAGTTTTTAAACCTTGTTTTTATTAGAAATAGAGATGACACATTTGGTGACAAACTTTTGACTTTGATTTTTTTATTTTTGGCCAATGGGATCGACCAGTGTGCTCTGGTGGGAATCGAACCCACGACCCCCAGACTCATAGGCTAGCACGCTACCAACTAGCCTACTGGGGCGCCTACTAATTGGGAAAATATTAAAAAAAAAAATTCAAAGTGTCCGATTTGACATGGAATGCCCCATATGTTCCTAGAATATGCTGACAGAAATTTATCAAACCACTTATCTGCTATTGGACGGTTTTATTCTAAGTGTAGTTACACTAACCAGAACCTATTTACATATTTAGTTTTAGAAATCAGTTTGTTTAAAATGGCATCAGTTTATTATATACTCATGTAAATCAAAGTCATTTACTTAACGAGTCTACATGAACCTTTTTTTTTTGTAACAAAACCTACATATTTCATCAATATTTGATAAACCCTTCCATATTTTTTTTTTTGTAAAATGATTTTTTGATAGATTTTTTTATATAACTAAAACACATTTCATTGTTTGCAACATTAACTCCGAAACCACATACAATATATAAGTTTAAATGAACATAAATTAGGGTGGCAGAAAAATTATCTTACATTAAAAATGGATGGTGCAGAATTTTATCCAAATCAATATAATATTAATGCTCAGTTTTTGTTTGACCAATTATTTACATATATTTATATTTAGTCCTTTAAAATTCCTAGTTGGAACATAGGGCCATGTTATTTATTATTTACATACACTCAAAAAAAAACTGGTAAAACGCCTGGTAAAATGCCTTGTAATCCCGTTCTACCAATATTTAACATTTTTTCTTGATTTTTAACTAAAAATCTTGTACTTTGCTCAAACGTGAAAAAATTAACAATTGTGATTAATAATATTTTATTTTGAGTAAAAAACTGTTTTTTTGTCATTTAAAAAAAAAAAATACTATTTTTTTTTTTTTTGAGGGTAAGTCTTTTTTCGAGTGTAATGTTTTTTTTTACTGTAAAAATATTTCTGAGTGACTGCACAAAACATATTGACATTTTTGTAAAAAAAAACCAAAATTTTTTTTGAGTGTAAAATTTTTTTCGACTGTTTTTTTTAAAGTTACCAATACTTTTAAAACTAAACAAGTTTAAAAAGCATTGCTTTACAACTAAATAAGTTTGAAAAGCATTGCTAAGTTCCCACCAATGCTTTTAAAAATTGTTTACCACGTGGCATTTAAGATGAACAAAATCTGAAATTTGGGGTTTTGCTTATAACTTTTGAACCACTGGACCGATTGAGCTGAACTTCAATACCAAACAGACCTGAGGAACGGCAAAGATAAATGCCGCGTTTCAGTAGTCTCATTATTGGCTTTCGAAAGTTATCGTGTTTTTATCTCGTAAATTCGCGAAAAACCCTTGCCGAAATTTACTCTTTTGCTCATAACTTTTGAACCACTGGACCGATTTGGCTGAATTACAATACCAACCTGACCAGGTAAATGACCAACATGTATGCCAAACTTCAGTAGCCTCTGTGAAGCCTTTCAAAAGTTAGCGTGTTTTCTACGGACGGACAGACAGACAGACAGACAGACGGACATCGCTAGATCGACTTAAAACCAATCGAGGATCATAAATATATATACTTTATGGGGTCCTAGACTAATATTTCGATGTGTTACAAACGGAATGACAAACTTATATATACCCTCTATCACTAGAGTGGAGGGTATAAAAAACAGTTATTTTACAAAAATGGTTTTATTACGAGGATTTATGTTGTTTAACAAATAAAAATTTTTTTTTTTTGTAAATTTACCATTTTGGTTTGTAAGTTTACCATTTTTTTAAACATATTTACCATTTTTTCTTGTAAGTTTCCCAATTTTTTTTATTTTACCTCCTGTTTTACGAGAATAGCCTCGTAAAGTCACGAGATTTTTTGGTAACTTTACAAGGTTTTTTTTTTTTTTGAGACTAGGCTAGTAAAGCGATATTTAAAGAAGCGATATTAAAACTCATTTACTTGTATAGTGTCATAACTCAAAATATGTCGTTTTTGGGTAAACATACAGAATTATTTGTATATCCTGCTTTATATTATGTCAAAAATTCGTATTAATATCTTTAAAACTCAACGTTTGAGAAGAGAACACGTCATTTTAACATTTTCTATGTACGGGCCTTTTGCAATGTAAACCAGGTTTCAATTGTAAACTTTAAACAGGTTTTCTGTAAAATCAAACATTTTGAGTTATGCCACTATACAAGTAAATGAGCGATATGATATCACAATTGACTTTGTATTTGACAGCAATTAAATTTCGTTCAGTAAAAGCCACCCTAATGTTTGTATTTATGCCCTCTCACCCTCACACGTACAAAATGATGAATTCATAAATACAATAGAGTTCAACAAAAACAAAAAAATTTTTTTTATAACGTAAAAAAAAAATCTTTGCAAACAAAAAATTGCTATACTTTGTTTTTTGTGGCTTTATTGTTTCATGTCGTCTCATGCATGCATGATAATAAACAACCAGGGACTAAAATCAAGAAGAATACAATTTTCGACCCTACACATATAACGTTTGAGTTTCTTTGAAAGTCAGTTAAGTAGACGTATGAGTGTTAATGATACTCATAGATTGGGTTACAAGCAGATCTTAAAAAGAATTCGTTCATTAACAAAACTTTATAATTTGAATTTTGGCATAATTTTTATTAAAAAATAAAAAAAATGGTATCCCTTTATATTTTGTGCTTTTCATCTCAACCGACAAATCTTGTGAAACCGATGTCTTCAGATCGCGATGAAATTTTTACCAAGGTTAGTTTTATTAAAGGTGCCGTGACATAGCCCCACGGATTTTGACTCACTTTCCGGTTTGGGGATTTAGTCTGAAATGAATTCGGTCATAATATCCATAACGGTGGTGATGACTAGAGTTTGCAAATAATCGAGATATTTCATAATCGCGATTACGATTAAAAAAATTGCCGTTAATCGCGATTACGATTAATCGAATTTTTTAAATAATTTGAGTTGCAATATCTTTAAAAAAATCTTTTGAAATTTATCAGCCTTACTACAGAAAAATAAAATACATTTAAAACCTGCTTTTAATTTTATTTCCATACAAATTGTTTTTGTTTTTAAAATCGACTTTCAAAAAATTTATTGAAAATTTGAAATTTAAAATAAAACTTTTGTTAAAATAGACTTTTTGTTTTCTTGTGGTAAGGGCCTATATTTTTAAGAACAAAAACTATTATTTTTAAGAAATAAAATTAAAAGCTTTCGAACTTTTCCAGAAAAAATTATTTGAGATTTTGGCACCACAGTCTCTTTTTTTAGTATATCATTGCGCTCGAGCGCCCTTGATAATTTTTTGTTAAGATTTTTTTAAAACTTATAATTAAAATTCTTTGTTGATAAAATTTCACACATACTTTAATTTTTGACATCTTCAACACTTTTTTAAAGATCAAAAATTTTTTTGGAGATTTACTAGATTTTCTTACATTTTTATTGCGCTTAAATAAACTCTATAAAGAGTGCTTTAATCAGCGCTGAAAAGATACATGATTTTACTGGGTCTTAATATCTTTTTATCTTTGCTACTAAAGAGTACTCTAAACTGTGACTGATTTGGATTCGCTCTTTGGATCATGATTCCTTTCCAAAAGCTGCTTCCTGCCGATGGCAGTTATCTGTTGTGAGGAAATTTATTTAAAAAATCTACAAGGAATCATTAGTCAACCAGCGGTCAAAGTATGAAAAAATTAAGTTTTTTTGACAACAGTTCATATCCAAATTTTTTGACCAAAGCCTTTTGAGTATATTTTAAAAACCAAATTCTTTAAAATTTACTCAGATCAGAATTTAAATTTTACTTTAAATTTGAATGACTTTTACGAGAAAAGGAAAGAAAAATCGCAAACAATTTAAATGAATCATAGGCCAACCCATAAAAACTTTCCAGTCTAGTTAACATTCCAGAATCAATGATTTTGTTTGGAATTGTCCCGAAAGTAATCGTTTTTAACACTAATTTAGTTTTTTTGACAAATAATATTGAGTTGAGATGAGTTGAGTTGAGGGTGGGTTGTACAAGCCTAAAAATAAGTAATTTTTTTTTTCTAGGCAAGTCCATGGCGCTCAGACTTAAAATAGTCCATTGTACCGTACCCTGAAAAGAAAGATTAAGTAAAGGTGATAAAAGGCTGAGAAGAAAAAGAAAGAAAAGTGCTTGTTCAGAATTTCTCAGTTGCTTTCACAAACTTGAGAAAATCAGACAAGGGAAGTCCATGGACCGTGTCCATAGACAGAATATCAGAACCCAATATCCGCAGTCTAGCCCTTGAGAACGCTGGACAACAACAGACGTAATGTTCAGTTGTGTCATCATCCTCAAGACAAGCCACGCATAATGGGTCTGATAAGACACCTAATCTCGTCATATGACGAGCACAGGCATTGTGTCCCGTAATTAAGCCAGTAAGTCTGCGACAGTCTATTCTACTGAGGCTGAGTAGATAGTTAGCCACTTTCCTGTCTGGCTTAATCACAAAACTTTTGGTATTCTTGCATGCCAACTCATTTGACCATCTTTCCATGAAAGTTTCTTTCATATGAGAGTTGATCCAACGCATCAGCCATGTCAAGCCAATACCAATTTGAGGTTCCGGATTGTAAGGAATTGTATCAGAGCCAAGAATTGCCAAAGAGTCGGCAATCTCGTTTCCCCGTATTCCCCTATGACCCGGAACCCACAGAAGACTGACGCTATTCCCACATGAGACCTCATTGAGTCTGCGTCTACATTCCTGGACAATTTTGGATGAAGTGACTGGAGATTCAAGTGCAATGAGCGCAGCCTGGCTGTCACTGCAAATACTGATTCTCCTATTAATCCATCCGTTCCCAATTATCCAGGTCGCTACGTCCAAAATAGCAAATATTTCAGTCTGAAATACTGTAGCCATTTTTCTCATAGCAATATAGCATTTGGTCGCATCGTCCAAATACCAGCCAGACCCAGAGCCATTTAAGTTACTGGATAATATAATTACAAATAATATTAGTTTCTATTCAAAATGGGTTTCAAAAAATTTTGGAACTGATTTAAATTCGTTATAAAAACAGTGTATTTCATAGAAAATTTTTAATCGTAATCGCATGATTTTTTTGTCGATTACGATTACGATTAATGGGCGCGATTAATCGCGATTACGATTACGATTTTAATCGTTTTGCAAACTCTAGTGATGACTATGACCGAAAAAGAATTATAATTAATCTCTTACTCAGGATTCGCGTGAGTAAATTTAATATCACGCACCCAAGCAAACTCAAAATTGTCTGTAAAATTAAAAATTAATCTGCTGCAATTTGCACAAAAATATTTTTAAAATTTAGCAAACAGAATTGTTAAAATTACAGACAAATTCTATTTTCCAACAAATTGAATGACAGAAATTTTAGTTAAAATATTCATTTCTGCAAAATAATCTGCTGAAAATTTTCTATTTGTTTCTAATTTTTGTTTTACATATTCATGAAAAAACAAAATTACAGACAATATCTTAACCTGGCTCACCCTAAATATAAACAAACAATTTTGTTTACAAAAGTGTATCATTCCCTTTTTGAGACTTTGAATGTTTTATATAAAAACAATTTGTTTTACTTATGTACATTGAAAAAAATTTATAAAAAAATGTCTGATGTAAATAAGCATCGAAAAAATTGCTCATAAGGGAAGTCTTCCTAGCGTCAGGTGCCGATCTTTTAGCTTTTTATATTCTCCACTCTAGTTACATAGGGTAGATATAAGTTTGTCATTCCGATTGTAACACCCCGAAATATTGGTCTAGGACCCCATAAAGTATATGAGGCATTCCATGTCAAATCGGGCACTTTGAATATTTTTTTTTTTTAGATTTTCCCAATTTGTTGACAGTTTTTAGTACCCTTCGAAAACTCCTTCGTGGTAAATTTTCAGATTTTTTTTGATGACCCGTTCAAAAGATATCGAATTTTTAAAAATTGGTAGTTTGTTCCTTTACTCAAACTTCTTTTACTCATAACTTCTTCAAGAATGGTCCAAATTTCAATTTTTTTTTTTTCAAAGCTTTTGTTTTTTACATACTTTTTAAAAAAAAAAAAAACCCAAAATATTCTTAAAAGCGCTCTAGTATGCGATTTTTAAGTTTTAAAATTTAAATCTCATTTTTGAAAATGTTTGTACTTTTCAATTTTTTTGAAATTTTTTTGTGTAAAACATCTATCGATTCTACAAATTTTTTGCCCAGGAGAATCGTGGGATAAAGATTATTACTATTTTTAAAAATTTTTTGAAAATTTTTTTTTGTAATTTTCCAATCTTAAATTCTTTTCTACTGCTCCAATGGTGCGTCATAGAGGGGTCCTTTATAAGACCGAACCCCATTAATTTTTACGTCTTAACATTTCTTTGGAACAAACTAATACCCTATCTCCAATTTCTAAGGGGGCTCCCACACAAAACGACATTTTTTAAAATCTGCTCCAACCGCTCTAACTGCCCTAATAGTGCCCTTAGAGCAACAAAATGAATGACCGACCTACAATATTTTTTTAGTCCAAACATTTTCTCTGAACACACCTACCCTCTATCTCTAAGTGTTAAGGCGATCCCTATACAATTTTTTTTATTTTTTTTGTAAATTTGTTTTATTTAATCAGCTTCTACCGGTCCAATGGTGCGTCCGAGAGGGGTCATTAGTGAGACCGACCCCCATTTATTTTAACTCTACAACATTTTTTTAAAACATACCCACGCCCTATCTCCACTCCCTAATTAGGCTCCCATACAAATAACAGTAGGAGCAAATTTTATAAAAATGTAATTTTGTATGGAAGCCTACTTAAGGTGTGTTTATATCATCCCACCGAGTCTTTAGATTTTAAGAAAGTAAAATATTACCAAAGTCTTAATACTGCCAAAAAATCATAAACAAAATCAAAAGACATTTTTAAAAACAGCTGTTTGTATGCAAATCTAATAACACACAGCCATTTTTTGAAATATTTCATAAAATCAAAAGTCTTATTGGACTGTCAACAAAATCATATTACACACGATTTTTTGACAGGTCTTAATACTCAGTGGTATGATATAAACACAGCTTTAGGGAGTTGAGATAGGGCATAGGTATATTTTGAAAAAATGTTGTAGGTTAAAAATAAATGGGTGTCGGTCTCACTAATGACCCCTCTCGGACGCACCATTGGACCGGTAGAAGCTGATTAAATAAACCAAATTTACAAAAAATAAAAAAAATTGTATGGGGACCGCCTTAACAATTAGAGATAGAGGGTAGGTGTGTTCAGAGAAAATGTTTGGACTACAAAAATATTGTGGGTTGGTCATACATTTTGTTGCTCTAAGGGCACTATTAGGGCAGTTAGAGCGGTTGGAGCAGATTTTAAAAAATGTCGTTTTGTGTGAAAGCCCCCTTAGAAATTGGAGATAGGGTATTAGTTTGTTCCAAAGAAATGTTAAGAAGTAAAAATTAATGGGGGTAGGTCTTATAAATAACCCCTCAATGACGCACCATTGGAGCAGTAAAAATGATTTTAAGATCGGAAAATTACAATAAATTTTTTTCAAAAAATTTAAAAAATACACTCAAAATATTTTGTAGGCAAAAACAAAAGAAAAACACACTTTAAACCAGTGAATAAACAATTGAAAACCATCCCAGTAATTATTCATTTGTTTTAACAAACATCAACATTCATTTTTTACTGTTGACAAAATTTTCTAAAATAAATGACATTAAACATTAAAAAATTACGTTTTTTTCACTCTTTTTTACCAACAAATTCGAAAAAAATAACCAATGAAAACATTAAAAATTAATGATAGTTCTGTTATTTTTACCAAAAAATTTAAAAAAAAATAACCTACGAAAACAATAAAAATTAATGATTTTGTAGGTAATTTTTTACAATTTTTTATTGAAATATTTTTTTAAAAATTTTTAATAAAATTTTTGGGGAATCGATCCCGCAATCAACTACATTCTGGCCAGACACTCTACCATCGTGCCAAAGTCACTTGATACAAACATGTTTTTATATTTCTATAAATAATTTTTTGATTTTTTTTCTACAAAAAAATAACTGACTTGTGTAGGTAAAAACTAATGATATTTCATTAAAAAATACCAACAATTTAAAAAAAAATTACTTACACAAATCATTAAAAATCAAAAGAATAATCAGTAGTTTTTACTTACAAAACAAAAATAAATGACTTTAAAAATTAAATGTAAATGAAAGTCTTTATTTTTTAGTGTGTTATTTTTGAAACAAAGGACTGAAGTAGTCATTAATAAAAACTGAACATCAAACAAATGTTTTTTCTTTTAAAAACGACTAAACGGAAAACTTTTTAAATAAACTACAAACAGTTAATGACATAATTTTTTGAGTGTAGTAATAATCGTTATCCCACGATCCGACTATGCAAAAAACTTGAAGAATCGGTAGAAGTTTTACACAAAAAAATTTAAAAAAAATCGAAGAGTACAAACATTTTCAAAAATGAGATTTAAATTTTAAAACTTAAAAATCGCATACTAGAGCGCTTTTAAAAAAGTACGTGGAAAAACAAAAATTTTGAAAAAAAAAAAAATTGAAATTTTGACCATTATTGAAGAAGTTATGAGTAAAAGAAGTTTGAGTAAAGGAACAAACTACCAATTTTTCAAAATTCGATATCTTTTAAACGGGTCATCAAAAAAATCTGAAAATTTACCATGACGGAGTTTTCGAAGGGTACTAAAAACTGTAAACAAATTGGAAAAATCTAAAAAAAAAAAAATTTCAAAGTGTCCGATTTGACATGGAATGCCCATATATTTTGGGGTCCTTGACCGATATATACCCCTATCACTCGCATGATAGAGGGTATATACAAATTTCGTGAATTTCGGTGGATAATGCTAAGGAGACTTTCCTTGTCGGTTTATCAAATTTACAAAGAGTAATCAACACTGTTTACTTTACACATTTTTAATTAAAAATTTTACCAAAAAAAAAAATAAAAAATCAGAAATAAAACGAAACGCAAAAAAAAAAAATCTTGCATACACAAGGAGTCTTTCATTACTAAGAAACTATAAATCTTCTTCCTTTTTTTAAATTTATATGTTTCATCTTAAATTAAGTTGTATTTTATTTTTTAGACAAACTCTTTCTGCCTGATTAAATTTTCCGTTTTCATTAATTCTCTTCTTTTTTTTTTCTTTTACTTTCAATTTTCTTTGTATCACAATATGCGTATTGTTAAGTGGCTGTATTGAATTGTATTGATATTGTAATGGGGTTTATAGTCAAAGGAAACAAACAACAATAAAAAAAAAAAAACAGAAATATTTTCTGTTTAACCAAATAACAAATCACTTTATGGCGGCCTTTTCCGGTTCCCTGAAGTTACTTACAAAAATGTATTGCATACACACAGGGGCTTAAATATGGAAAATTACTTTGTTTTGTTCTGTTTGTTATAATTGTGATTGGGTTTATTTATTTGTGTTTATACCCAACAAACATCAATTCCAGCCTTTGAAAAAAAATCAAACTGGCACTAAATATCAAGGGTGTTTTTCAAATTGTTTTCAGTGAAAAAATTTAAACTTTTAAACTAAATTTGAAACATGTTGGAAATATTTGTTTTTTCCTATGCTATTAATTATTTTCAAAAAAATATAAACATCAAATTTATTTGTAATGTTTCTCAAACCTAATATCAAACATTGATTATGGGTGGAAATAATTTTGTTTTCAAATGTTGTTCAATTCCGAATTTCAAATTATCAGAAAACTAAAAATTTTGTTTTAAAAATTAAGATGAAAAATATAGAAATTTTTTGTATTTTTATGCATTTTTATGCATTATAAAAACTTGCATAAACGTTTAAAAAGTAAGTACACATGAGTTTATCAAAAAAAAGTTATACATTTAATAACGTCTTTTCTTTTCTTTAAAGATTTCGAATTTTAAAGAGCAGACGGCTGAAGAAGAAGACCTGGAAGGAGACGACCTCAAAAATGGCATTCGATGTAATTTTTTTATTAACAATTTTTAGTGCAAATAAATAGCAAATATTATTAAAATTCGTATTTACATTTTTTTTATAAAAAAATAGTATTGAGGTTCATTTGAAAAATAATGCTAAATTATCATTATAAATAAGGCTGAGAATTCTTTGAAAACTACACTAAAATTCAATTAGATAGTTAGCATATTTTCAACCTAAAAATATTTGTGTACATTGGAGAAACATTATACATTCAAAAAATCTCAAACTATATATCAAATCTAAATAAACTTGAAAATTTTACTTGAGAACTAACATGCCGTTTTCTTTGAGAATGCTATTGTTTTCACGTTGAGAACTATGTTATTCTCAACTCGTTTTCAAGGCTAAGGTTTAAATTTTAAACTTGCTATCAATATAATATTCAATGTATTTCAAAGGTAAATGTTTGTTGGGTAGTCTTGTTTTTCGTAAACGTTTGTGTATATGTAGATGATTGTTGTAATCAGTTCATTGATTGCCATTCAGGCATTTAAGTAATATCTAATGAAATGTGAAGTTTTATTTTTAAGTGGGATAGAAAAGGGAAAAACTTGAGTACATATTTTTTTATATTAAATATTTATAAAACTTGAACCAAAATAGCAACGGAAAACTTAAGTACAAACATAATTTTATGTTAAACATTTATAAAAATTAAATCACATTGGAACCACTAAAATTTTTTTAAAGTTAAATTTATGTCGGGAAAAATGACAAATCGTTTATATCAATAAAAATGTAAAATAATAAAAAGACATTTTAATATTAATTGAATTTGAGTGAAAAATATTTTTTGATGATTTTAATTTTTTTAATGTAAAAAAAATTTAATAAAATTTTTAATAGAAATATTGTATTTTAATTAAAAAATTACATTAGTTTTCAATTTAAAAAAAAATTCCGATCTACTACATTTTGCATTTATTTTCCATGTTGAATTTTGCGCTGAGTCCGAAAATTAAAGGTTTAAAATTGTTACAGTTTTCGAGATATTGCTAACAGTTCAAATTTTCAAGTTTTTATGAAAGTGGGTTTACTTAAATAAAAATATCTCCGGACCAAATCGGTGGATTTTGATTTTGTTTTATTTTAAAATTAAAAGTGTTAAAATTCTTTATCGAAATTTGTAAAAACAAGTAGAAATGTTAAATTTGAATCGAATCTATTAATACTAGAGCGTCCCGTCAAACTAAAATTTTCGAATTTCATGTCGTAATACCTGACAAACGATGGGCACGTTAGAGCTGATTGTGGGAAAATTTTTGAAAAAATTTTGCAATATCATCTTCAGTCGGCAACCATCGGTCAAAGTTGGAAAAAATTACGTGTTTCGAACAAAATTAATGTCCGAATTTTTTGACAAAATACGGATCAAAAATTCGGAATTTTGACAAACTTTATTAAAAAAATATTCAAAAATTTCCAAAAGCGTGATTTTGGTCCACAGATGCTGATTTTTAAACATAAAAAATATTTTTATCCAAATTGTTTTCAAAAGTTTGTTATCTATAAAATATTAAAAACAAATAAGAACACGATTTTGGTCAAATGCTAAAAATGCTGATTGGCATCTGAGGACCAAAATCTCAGATCAGCATTTTTGGACCAAAATCACGTTTTTATATTTTTTTAACATTTTTTGGATAACACACTTAACATTTTCCAATTTTTGAGACCAATTTGACTAAAAAAAAAATTTTATGAAACTAATAAGAAACTAACCAGGATGTCTAAATTTTTAGAAAAATTAAAATTTTTCTTTCACACTTTTCTCAATTCAAAACCATAAAAAATTTTTATGTTTAAAAATCAGATTTTTTTTTAAATATTTTTGGTCGAAATACGTAATTTTTTCGAACTTTGACCACTTGTTGCCGACTGAAGATGACCTTGCGAAATTTTTTCATAAATTTTTTCACAATCAGCTCTAACGTGGCCATCGTTTGGCAGGTATTACGAAACGAAATTTAAAAGTTTCAATTTGACGGGACACCCTAATACCCTTCAGAATGCCCTTTTTCAGTGTTCTAACGTGAAAAAAATTAGCAATTTTGAGAAATATTTTATTTTGAGTAAATTTTTTTTTTTTTAGTAATTTTTGTAAAAGAAAAATACACATCTTTCTGAGTGTTAAGTTTTTTTTTAGTGTATTTTTTTTTTTATTTGCAAAAATTCGTTGTAAAATACTTTCATGACTTACCAATGTTTTTAACCCTTTGACGACCATACATTTTCTGCCGAAGCGATTTTCAGTATCTTTTTATTGTCGTTATCTGTAATCTAATAATAGTTTTGAAACAAAAAATTGGACCCTAACCCCTCTCCTCCCCCCTCATTTTCCATGGATTTAAAAAATTCGCCCTTTAACGATTTTGAAGTGTGGCCAAAGCAAGGCTCTACAGAATTTGGACCTCTAAACCTTCTTGCCCCTGACTTTGGATGACGTGAATTTAAGGTGAAACCAATCTGAAATTCACGGTTTTTCTAATATATTTTGAACCACTGGATCGATTTAGCTGAAATTCAATTCCAACCAGAACAGGAGAACGAAAAATATATAGCGGCCTTTCCATGAGAGATCGCTCAAAATTTGACCGACGGTCTTTAGATTTTCCTAATATTTTGCAGAGAAATACTCTATGGGCCCATATAAAGATTTCACTTTTGAGGTCGCCAAAATTCAAAAAACTCGCGATTTTATTAGATTTTTTAATTTTCGAAAAACAAAAAAATGTGTCAAAAGTGTCTCACTTTAGAAATCCATATCTTTAGTAATTCTTAATGGATCTGAATGCTGAAAAACGTGTTGGGTTAAGACTATCGTCCACTTTAAGAAAAAAAATACAAAAACATATTTTTCGCAAAATAAGCTGCATTTTTCCGCAGTTGCATTTTCCAAATGCATTTTTCGCTGATTTGAGTATCATCCGATTTATTTTTTGTTAGCATTTTTGGAAAATTTAGAATTTTTACTTTAAAATGGCATCCTCAAATCTCTGGGACGCGCCCTTTTATTATGTTGAGTTTTTTTAAAGAAACTTCTTCCAAATTTTTTCTTTATTAAAGGGAAAAAATTTTAAATATTTAGTTTTAAACTTTTTTTTTATTAGGTAGCAATCGTATATATAACTTTAATGAGACATATATTCTGTTATAGCGATTATATCTGAATGATTTAAAAAGCATTTTATTGTTATAATTATTTTATTTCATAAAAAGAAGTAAAATAATTTTTTGATTGAATAAAAATGCATTTTGTTATTCATTGCAATCTACTTTAAGAAAAAAATTACAAAAAAATATGTTTAGCAAAATAAACTGCATTTCAAATGCATTTTTCGCCGATTTGCGAACCATCCGATTTTTTTATGCATCAGAATTGTCTTTCGAAAGTAAGCGTGTTTTTTTCTAATTCTGTTTTAATTTTTTTAATTAATAAAAAAAATATATGACCTTGAGCTAAAATAATCTTACTCATCACGTGTTTTTTATCGTTAATTCCCGAAAAACCCTTGCCGGAATTCACTGTTTTGCTAATAACTTTTGAACCTCTGAAACAATTTTTTCTGAATTTGCAATACCAACCTGGCCAGGTAAATGACCAACATATATGCCAAACTTCAGCAGCCTTAGTAAAGTCTTTCAAAAGTTAGCGTATTTTCAACAGATAGACATACGGACGGACGGACATCGCTAGACCGTCTTAAAATCGATCAAGGGTCGTAAATATGTATTCTTTATGGGGTCCTATACCAATATTTTAAGGTGTAACAAACGGAATGACAAACCTATATATAATCTCCATCACTAGAGTGCACTCGAGTGGAGGGTATATAAAATATAAATGCTATTGTAAATTTCAGAAAAGAAAAAAACAAGTGAGAGTGTTAAATTCTTTAATAATCTCCAAACAGTAAAAACAAAAAAAAAACAAAAAAATTATCATTATTGAAACAATTTTTTAATTTTTTTCGGCCGCCTCCCTCAAAAGAAGGAATTTTGAATTTTTTGTTAACATAAGAAAAAAAATATTGAGACAAAAAATATTTTGGGCAAAAAAAATACACAAAAAATTATTTTGGGGTAAAAAAATATGATTTTACTTGTTTAAATAACTTTCGGTATCAACTAGTGCCTACGGTCAGTACCGTAGTACCGGGAATACCGGTATTCCCGGTTCTCGGTATTACCGGGAAATGGTACCGGTTTCCCGGTTCTTGATTTATTCCCGGGAATACCGGTATTCCCGGTTCCGGTTCTGACGGTATTACCGGTATTCCCGAGTCTACCGGTATGTATATTTTGTATAATTAAAATTTTTTCTTCGTTTTTACCCAAAAAAATACAAAAGATGGCGAAAACACCATTTCCAATTTTTTTATAAATTTAATAAAAAAAAATATTTACATAATTTTTAAATAATTTTAAAAACACAACTAAATATTTCTGAAAAACTGATTAAATGGTGTATTTTAAATATTTTATGATATAGTATTTTCTGTTTATTGAGAACCGGTACCAGGATCAGAACCGGGAATACCGGTATTCCCGGGAACATATCTAGAACCGGGAAACCGGTACCAGAACCGGGAATACCGGTATTCCCGGGAATACCGAGAACCGGGAAATGGGGGGCACTAGTATCAACCAGCAGACGAATTAAAGTATTTTGCATTTTAATGTTATGTAGAATGTAGTGATCACAAACTACTGGAATGTATCTTTAAAATAAAATTCCATGTGGTACGAAAGTTTGAAAAAACTGATTACATTAAAGTAGTAAACAAGGAAACCTTCCAACAAGTATTGAGAAATACCCCTATAGAATTCCACACATCTCCAAATGACAACTGGGTCTCTGTAAAACATTGGATAACTAATGCAGCCAAAAAAAGTGGCAAACTGAAGACAGAAAAGAGAAAGTGCTGGATCTCTGACGAAACTCTAAAACTAGTCGAAGATAGGAGAACACTTAAACAACGAAACACATCTGAGAATTTTACCGAAATCCAACAGCTAAACAAATTTATTAAGACATCGTGTAAGAAAGACAAAAACCTGTTTATAATGGAAACATGCAAAGAACTAGAAAGACATGCAGAAAGGTCGGAGTCTAGAAAATTGTTTAAAACGGTGAAACTTCTATCTAGAGACTTTAAGGCCCAAACGCAAGCCATCCAAAATGAATCTAACGATATCATACGAGATCCAATTGAAATTGCTAAAGTATGGAGAGAATATTGTATAAAACTTTTTGATAATAATTCGGCACCAAACGACATGAACACTCTAGTGGACGATATAGAATTGGAACCTTGCATACTTAGATCAGAGGTTGAAATGGCGATTTCCAGACTAAGGAACAACAAATCACCTGGAGTTGATATGATCACAGCTGAAACCATCAAAGCTATGGGAGAAATAGCTATTCAACCGATCCAGAGTTTATGCAACCAAATATGGAATTCTATGACATGGCCCGAAGATTGGGTTCACTCTATATTTATTCCAATTTACAAAAAAGGATCTCCCATGGATTGTGCTAACTACAGAACTGTAGCGCTAATACCACACATGAGCAAAATTATGTTGCACATCATACATAATCGTCTTAAGCCGTTCATTATGCCAGAGATAGCCGAAGAGCAAAGTGGCTTTGTGCCCGGTAAAGGCACAAGAGAGCAAATTTTAAATGTACGGCAAATGATAGAAAAAGTGAGAGAATTCAACGTACCTGCCTACTTCTGCTTTGTGGACTATACAAAAGCATTTGATTCTGTGGACTGGAACCTTCTTTGGGACGTTTTAATGAGACTAGCTGTGCCAACTCATCTAGTACGGATTATCTATGAATTGTACAAACATAACACCGCCGCAGTGAAAGTCAACAACATAACATCGGATCAGTTCATAACCAAGTCTGGTACCAGACAGGGCTGTATCTTATCACCTACATTGTTTAACGCATATACGGAAATAATCATGCGTGAGGTATTAGAGGAGTGGGAGGGAGGTATTGCTATTGGTGGCCGAAAAATAAACAACCTTAGATACGCAGATGATATGCTTATAATAGCTTCTTGTCCTGAAGAACTTGAGGATATTATGAAGAGGCTTCATATAAGCAGCAACAGATATGGCCTTCAAATAAATAGACCGAAAACTAAAGTTATGATTATAGATCGACTTCACAACAATCATCCCGAAATAACCACTTTAGCTGGCTTTGATGTTGTCAACAGTTTTAACTATTTGGGATCAATAATACGCAACGATGGTGATTGCTCTCCAGAAATCCGAAGACGTATTTGCTTAGCCAGATAAGCTACAACTAAACTTAGCAAATTATGGAAAGACAGAAGTATATCGAAAAAAACCAAACTTCGTCTAGTAGATAGTTTAATATTTCCAATTGCAACATACGCCGCCGAAACATGGACAATTAGGCAGGATGACAGAAGAAGAATCGAAAGCTTTGAACTCTGGGTGTACAGAAGAATTTTAAGGGTTTCCTGGACTGAGTTTCGTACAAATGTTTCAATCTTGGAAGAACTAAATGTAACTGATCGATTAATGAAACGTATTAGCAGGTCATATTTAAAATACTTCGGGCATATTGCTAGAAGAGAGGGTACCATGGAGCGATTAATTGTTGACGGCAAAGTAGAAGGAACCAGAAGAAGAGGAAGATCGCCAACAAGATGGTCAGATCAACTGAAACCGCTCATTGGGGCAACTTTAAATGAGGCGCTACACATGGCAAATAATAGACAACAATGGAGAACAACTAGCAGTCTAACTAATATTTAGCAGTGTGTCGAAGTTTTAATCATAATCTATTTTAACATTAAAAAATCTTTATAATGAATTTTATTTTTTTTATATTTAATACTAAAATGTATATGTATATATATATGTATGTTATGTCACTATGCTCTGTCAAGAGTAGAGGAATAAAGAAGAAGAAGAAGAATGTACCATTTTTAAGGAGTCCTCACATTTTGCATCATAACTTTTGAAATGTTGATCCCATATCGGTCAAATGGAATACCAAACTTTTCAAATCAACAGCGAGTTAATATATTAAGTTTTGGTCATATCTGTGTAATATTTTGGCAGACAGACAGACGGACATCTTTAGAATGTCTTAAAATCGATTAATAATATATAAATACTTTATGGGGTCACAGAACAATATTTCGATGGGTTACAAACAGAATGACAAACACAAATGTTCACACAAATTTATATATACCATCTTCCACCAACAATAAGTAATGGGTATAAAAAACTTTAGTCACATTAATCAGACTTTAAAGTTTCATATAAATATAATCCCTTTAAATAATTTCACTCGCAATTCTTGCAACTCATTGTAAATTTATTAAAGTTTTAATTTCATATTCAATTGTTTATAGTATGCGTTTGTACATAAACGTTTTAAGTAATCAATAGTGTTTTCATTAAATTCTTCTCGCCAGTTCAACATTTGTAATTATTTTATTACAATCGATTGCACAAATGCCAGGGAAACCTCTGCAAGCGTTAGCATACCATTGAATTACAAATTTCGAAAATATAATACATACGAGGGTTTAAAAAAAAATTTCGTTGAAATTTTAGAGAGTTATATTAATTAAAATTTTATTTTTCAAAAATTGTATTCTGACTATAAATTTTAGTGGAAAATTGTTGTATTTGTGGTTATTTTTTTTTAAATAAAACTTTGGTCACATTAACAAAAAATGTAGTTGTGCTAAATAAATTAATTGTCAATTTAAATTCAATTATTTTCAGCACAATTAACTTTTATGTTAATATAACAAAATCTTAAAATGAAACAACAATTTAAAATTTTATATGTATCAACAACAACAGTACAAAAATAGCTACAGTTTTTAGCATGTTTAAAAAAATAATCATTTCAAAATCTTTTATTTAATTTTTTTATTTTTTTTTTTTTTAAATTTTAAGTTTTAAATGAAGTACTTTTTATTCTGGAATTAGTTGTATATTTTTTTTTATAAAATTTAACACTACACCCTCGTTTAAGCCCACAATCATGGTATGTATTTATATGTAGATAAGTTTAAAGGTTAAAATGTTTTTAAAATATTTACACAATAATATTATGTATATATATTATTGTCATGAAGCATCGAGCATAAATTAAGCATAATTGCAATTTCATTAAGTATGCCTGTGTATTAGGCTGGAATTTTTTTGTTGGCAAAAAATATTTTGCCGATTTTGGACGTCCGGTCAAATTTTTAGGGCATAAACCGTAGATGGTCAAAATGTACTAAAAATCCACAAAAACTACAATTTCCCCTCTAACTTTAAATCGATATATCTCGATTACTAGAGCTAACCCGGAACACGTATAACTCTTTTTTGACTGATATAACTTTCCCCGGTAAGTAGAACCCCTGCCGATAACTGACCCACACCATTTGTTTCACAGTGTAATATTTTCATCAAAAAACAAATAAGAAATATTTCTTTTGCAAAAACGATAACAAAAAAAAATATTTTTCGGAACAAAAAAAATGTTTGCCACAAAAAAGGTCCAATATTTTTGTGTGATAATATTGACTAGAGATGGGCGCGTGAGTGATTTTTGACTCACACTCAATCACGCTCACGACAGGAATTTTTGAATAACGCACAATCACTCACGAGCATATTTTTTCTACTCACACTCACTCACAATCACGTGAGTAAATTTAATACAACTCACACTCACGTGCACTCACGCAAGCTTCACTCACACTCACGTTGACTCACACTTACGAAACACTTATTTATACAAAAACAAATTTCAAAATCTAAAATTTCAAAAATCATTCAAAATTTTCAGCAAAATTTAAAGTTCAGCGAAATTTTTTGCATTTTTTTTTTGCTTTTTTCAGGACGAAATATGAAATTAAGCCATATTTTAGAATTTTTTGTTGCTTTTTTTGGTACAAAAGGAAATATGAAGAGAAAATAAATCACGCAAACTCACGCAAAAAAATCGACTCACGCACACTCACTCACGAAAAAACCTTACTCACGCAATTTTTTTCTCCACTGACACTCACTCACAATCACGTGAGTAAAATTGAAATCAGTCACACTCACTCGTGATCACGCGTGAATCACGTGAATCACGCTCTAATCTGCTCATGTGCCCATCTCTAATATTGACCCTAAAGGTCAACTACTCCGATTACGACGATTTTGAAATTCGATAAAAGAAAAATATGCTCCACCCTATTAATCATAGGACAATCGGCCTAGCAGTTTCTCACTTGATTTTATTACCACACATTAAAATAGTGCTGTACAAATTTAAATCACTTTTTTATTATTCGAAGCTACGAGTCTCGTGAAATGGAAAGAAACAAAATATCTCTTTAAATCACAAGAATTCCTGAAGTGTTGGTTATCAGCCGCAAAAATTTCTGGTAAAAATTATAAATTTACAAGGAAAGTTGTAAATTCAACAAAAAAAAAGTAAATTTTCAAATAAAAGTTGTAAATTTACAATTTTATTAGTAAAATGTTTGTTATCTGACTCAACAATTCAGGAAAATATTGTAAATTAACAATAAAATTTGTAAATTAACAATTTTATTAGTAAAGTTTTTGCGGCTGATAAGAAAAATTGCACCAATAAAATTAAAAATTTACAATTTTTGATGCGATCAAAGTTATGGGGAATTCCCATAATTTTACTAGATTTTTAGCTAGCTCCTATATAACAAAAATTTCTAGTAAAATTTACGAGATATTTTTTGCAAGATTTTTAGCAACAAAATATAAATTTTTTAGACGCGACAATGCTTTCAAGGAATTTTAGTGAACTTATGAGATTTTTTGCTACCTCCTATTTTACGAGAATTCCTAGTAAAAATTACGAGTTTTTTTCATTTACAAGATTTTTTTTAAGTGCAAACACCGCACAGTGACACATTTGGCCCATCTAGGACGACAAAAATCCAATTTTATTTATATTGACTGGAAATTCGGTATACATGTTCGTTTTGACTTCAAAAACAACATTATGAAAAATATGAGAGGCCAGTTAACGGCCACGCCCACTTTTTAAAAAATTTTTAATTTTGGTTGTAATTACTTTAAACTTGGTATATATACTCTCAAGGACTGTAGAAATAATATCATGAAAAAAGGGGGCGCTCAGACAACTGCCACGTCCACTTTTTAAAAATATGTTTAAAAAATATGTAAAAACAAGGTTTACAAATCGCCCCACTGTAGTCGGCGTCGCAGACAGTCGCATAAGTTAGCCGTTGAAATAAGTACTATGAATATTGGTCAATATGTCTGTCAATCAAAAAACAAAAAATATATAATTTTCTTTTCAAAAATTTTTATTATGTTAAAAATTTAATAAAAAATAGAAAAAAATTTTTTAAAAAAAAAGCCTTTAAATTCCTTTAAAATTACCAAAAAAGAGTGTATAAATATCTTTTTTTGTTAAAAAGTTACAACAGTTTAAAACTCTATTAATGCAAAATAATGAACACTACTTACAGGATTTTACAAGATGCAACTTTATGCACCCACATCTTAATAACGAACAGAATTATCGTTCTTATATAAGTATTTCCGTAATACATACAAACAAATCATAAAAATCGGGGAACTTTTTATACCCTCCACTCTAGTGATAGAGGGTATGTATAAGTTTGTCATTCCGTTTGTAACACCTCGAAATATTGGTCTAGGACCCCATAAAGTATATATATTCATGATCCTCGATCGATTTTAAGACGATCTAGCGATGTCCGTCCGTCCGTCCGTCTGTCTGTTGAAAACACGCTAACTTTTAAAAGACTTTACGGAGGCTCCTGAAGTTTGGCATATATGTTGGGCATTTACCGGGTCAGGTTGGTATTGCAATCCAGCGAAATCGGTCCAGTGGTTCAAAAGTTATGAGCAAAAGACTGAATTTCGGCAAGGGTTTTTCGTGAATTTATGAGATAAAAAGCACTATAACTTTCGAAAATCAATTCTGAGGATGCTGAAGCTTGGCATATATATTTTTTGTTCCTCCAGCCTAGTTCGTATTGAATGTCACCCAAATCGGTCCAGTGGTTCAAAAGTTATTAGCAAAACCGTGAATATCAGATTAGCTTCACCTTAAATTCACGTGGTGAAAACCCGTTAAACCTGTTTTAAAACCATTGGTAAGTCACAAAAATATTTTAAAACGTATTTTTGTCACTCAAAAATATTTTTATATCAAAACAAAAAAAAAAATACACTCGAAAAAAATTTTACACTCAAAAAAAATTTACACTCAAAAAAAATTTTACACTCAAAAAAAATTAGTAATTTTTTTTTTATGTAAAATTCGAAAAAATTTTACACTCAAAAAAAAAATTTGTAAATTTTTTTGAATGTAAAATTCGAAAAAATTTTACACTCAAAAAAAAAAATTTTTTTACACAAAATAAAATATTTCGAATCATAACTGTTACTTTTTTCACGTGAGAAAATTTACTATCACTTAAAATGGGCATTGTGGAGGGTATTCATAGATTCGGCCAAGTCGAATTTAACTTTTCTACTTGTTTTTTTTATTTTTGTCGTGCTAGATTGGCCAAATGTGGCACTGTGCACCGCACAGAAATTTGTTCATGATTAAAAAGATTTCTCAAAATTTGTCAGAGACTTGAATTTTTAAAAATATTTTAAGCTAGAAAATTTTTTCCTAAAGTATTTTTAATAAATTAATTTACTTGGAGTAAATAGAACAATTCGAAAAAAATTTTAGAAATTGTCGTTTTTAAAATCATTTAAATGAAAAAATGATAAAAACAACTTTTTCGGACTAGTGTTGCAAAACCACAGTTTATTTTGTACAACAACATAAGTCCTCGTAAACTCAAAAATAAAATGAAAAAAAAAATGGGGAAATTAACTAAACCTAAGGAAAATTGGTAATGATTTAGCTTCATTTCAAATAAATTCCCCAAGTTATGAAAAATTTACTAAAATAATGTAAAAAAACTTTCTCAATTTTTTTTTTTTTAAGGAAATAATAGTATTGATCACATAATCAATTATTTTTATTTATTCTTTCTATTTATTTACAACTCATTTTTAATAAATTCAACCTAACCGAGAACTGGCAACAATGACCGCCGTCTCGTTGTAGCGAAAAAAACCAAGGGTTCTGGTGGGAATCGAACCCACGACCCCACGTTGAAAAGCTAGCTCGCTACCAACTAGCCTACGGGGCCCCTAACTTTCTCAAATTAAGGAAGATAAATATGATGAACTAATTGGTAGTAAATTACGTCCTCAAAACTAAAGAAGAGGAATATGTCTTAAAATAATGCACAAAAAAGTATCCAAAACTTTACAATTTTTCAACAACACTATTATGATTTTGTCTTAACTATTTGTATAGCACTGGCGAAAACAAATAATTTCAATTTATTTATTTTTTTAATACATATTAATTCAATATTTAACCAACAAAAAAATTCTTAATTCATTTACAAAAATGTTAATAAATTACTCATATTATCGATATGTAATTTATTGTAAGTCGGTGTATTAAATTTAAACTCCGTTATTTGATTGTCCCTTTTTGCAAAGTTTAAATTCGAAAACGCATAGTTTAGTAGCAAAAAGGAGTGATCGGGCATTAATTAGTTCATTTAATAAGGACGTATTTGGTTGAATTACGTTTTTTTTTTTTATAAAAGTTGTAAAAGGAAAATAAAGAGGAACCTGAGTCACTCTAATACACCCTAAATTAGGAAATATTTAGTATATAAAAACTTTTAATATTCTAAAATCACCAACTTAAAATGCGTGTAAAAAAACCTAGCACTGAACTAAAGAAAGGTCGAGGGTTTTGTTATTAAAAATTTCAACTTCCCGGCTAAAAATAAATGTGTATGTTCATATATGCTTATATATAGATCTTTATATGATCATATATGACATATGTGGAAACATATATGTGACCATATATGCAGGAAACGATCCCATATATGTGGTCGTATATAAAATATGTGCCATATATTATATCATATATGGAAACATATATGTTATCATAAAATGTTAAATTTTAGTGCATGTGTATGAAAATATCAACCGGAATTACAAAATAAAAGTTTTTACGATTGAAATTATATTTTATTACTATTTTTATACCTTAATACCGATTCGTATCAATAATTAAACAAATATTGTTCCTAGTTGCAAAATATTCTGATTAAAAAAGTTACTTTTACGTAAAAAATGAAAAAGGTAAGTTTTTATTAATATGTATTTAGAATTTTAAAATCATATGTATTATTTTTTTCCAGTTCATCGTCATAACAAGTATAAGCGTGGACATTTTATTCCAAAAGAAGATCATATTCAAAATGAGTAAATGTACATATGTCGCAAATACAATAATATAGAGTGCTTTGATGTTGAAGAAAATTAAACTACGCAGCTTCGTTAATCTCGTGCAACTTCGTGGAGAGGGCATATGCACCTCCATTATGTTTTCACTGCGATTGCAATACTGCAAACTATTTTGAAATCCCTTAATGTCGCCATAACAAATTGGAAATGATAGATCGTATAAGCAGTTTTGAGGCCGAGTAACGTTAAGCTCACTCAACTTGGAGAAGAGGACATATGCACCACCAGAAATGTTATCACTACGATTCCAACGCTATAAATTATTTTGAAATCCCTTACTGTAGCAAATTGGAAATGGAAAGAACGTATAAGAAGTTTGAAGGCCGAGTTACTAAAAAATTGAACCATGCGGAGGTACGTTAAGCTCGCTTAACTTAGAGCAGAAGGCATATGGGCGACCATAACGTTATCACTACGGTTCCAACACTACAAACTTTTTTGAAATCGCTTACTGTCGCCGCAGCAAATCGAAATGAAAAAAAAGTATCAGTTTTAAGGTTGTGTAACGATTTGGGAAGGACAAGGTTTTTATACAATTACAAGAAAGCTGTCTATAAGTGAAAGTGACAACCTGGCACATTGTCACCATGATGTAAGTAGAAATAGGTACTATTCCTGTCCTTCAAATATCCTTACAAACATGATGTAAGTAGAAATAGTTTTTATCCATATCCTTCAAATATTCTTACAAACATAACCCAGCAAGATAAAATACATACTACTAAATATATTGCTTTTAATCGAAGTCTCTTTTGATCAGTGATCGGCACCCATTGCACGCTGGAGCCGAACACAATCGGCAATTCACATGTATACAACACGAATGTCAACAAAAAATCAACAAAGAGCATAAAAAAAAACAAATATTCTATTCAGTAGCAAGCTGACTTTCTTCAAAGCAGGTTGATGTCGCTTTGTTGAAGAAATACACCAACACATGCATATTTTTATTAAAACACTAATACTTTCATATGCCTCTTTGTGCCGACCACTGCTTTTGATACATGCATTTAGTAGTAGCAAGTTTTTTTTTCGCTGGAATAAAAAAGAAATGTGTAATAAGTTTTAATATTTTTTCAGATGGATTTCTGAAAGACAATATATCTTTTCTTGAAAAGCATTCCATAGTCTTTAGCATCCAATGGGCTTAAGCACCCCATGGTCTTAACAAAATACACTCCAACATGAATGTAACTAGCAGTATAATGTGCGGTTAAATGTGCCGTCGAATGACTTTTGCCAGAGTTGCATGGATGAAGAGGAGTTAGAAACTATCGAACACTTTATTTGCCATTGCCCGGCACTTTCTGGTCAGAGACTTGCTTCACTGTGATTTAGGGAGCTGTACGATCTTTCTGATTTGTCGGATGTCAAAATTTAATATCTAAGGAGTTTCATAAGAAGCTCAAATTGGTTTAACGACAGGGACTAGTAGGGAAACCTATTACGGTCCCGTGGTATCACAATGGACCTCAGAGTCTACGTGTGTTGACGTAAAACGTCAGCAGCCACTTACAACCAAGGACATAACTATTATAAGTTTTATGTTGAATTACTTATGCCATAACTATTATGGGTCAATTTTTATTTTATTTCTTATGGATAACTATTAAATCCTAATTAATATTTTTTTTATTGTAAAATAATAGTTATGGGCCTAAGTAATTTTTATAAATTGAGCCGTGGTCAATTTATTATTTATAAAAAAGTGAGATTTTTAACGATTTTTTTTGCTTCATTAAATATCCTTCCAAAAAAGGATATCACTTCATTCGAACCTGCAAAGGATAAAAAATAACTATTATAAAATAATAGTTATTTAATAGTTATTTTGTTGATAATTATTATTTTCAATTTTTATAAATAACTATTAAAAATGCGCAATTTTTTGGAAATCAAAAACGGCCATAATAGTTATTTTGGGTCCTTGCTTACAACCAAACAAAACTAGCAGTATCTAGCCAATCTTTAAAGGTTGCTTCGTTAAATGACATCCGTGTTATTATTAACCTATTAGCACCAAATGCTATCGTTAGTAATACTTTAATACAAAAAAAATTCTAGAAATATCTTAAATATTAATATTATTTTATATCCTTTTTTAGATTTTGACTATAAATATTGTAAAAAAGAGGCTTATACCATAACAAAAACGCTAAGTCTGAAGATAATCGGAATTACCACTAAAACAAGAAAACACAAAGGAAATCAACGTTCCTTTAATAAGCCCTTTGTTCGCATCTTTCGTAATTGATATCTATTGAAAAACTTGATATATAAGATCTTTTATGTTCAATTTATTTTGTTGACTATCAAAATATATTCTCATATCTATAACCCGGCTAAAAATGTTGTATATCATCATATATGAGTTCGTATATGAGACCATATACAGTATCATATATAGTATCAAATATGGTCTCATATATGAACATATTCCAAAATTGGCGCTTATATAAGACACGATCATATATGATGTAATATATGTGATCATATATTAGATCATATATTGAATCATATATTGGATCATATATTGAATCATATATTGGATCATATATGATGTTGTTTTTAATTTGTTTTACATTATTTTTTATATTTTTTATTTATTTTTTTCTCTTAAACTATATGTAATAGATTATTATGTATATATTCACCAGAATTGCAAACGATGTACGTAAGTTAAATTAAAAATAAAAAATATCTTTTTATTCATACTGGTGTTCTCATATATTTTAATGAACACCTTTAGTTTGATGATTTTGATTTTTTAGTTACTATCGTTTGCATTTTTGGTGACCATATAAAAATATATAATTAAACTTATAGATACGAGAATACATTTTGATATTCAAAAAAATAAATTGAACATAAAAGATCTAATATATAAAGTTTTTCAATTGATGTCAATTACGAAAGATGCGAACAAAGGGCTTATTACAGGAACCATGATTTCCTTTGTGTTTTCTTGTTTTAGTGTTAATTTTGATTATCTTCATACTTAGCGTTTTTGTTAAAAAAGTCAAAATCTAAAAAATAGATATAAAATAAAATTAGTATGCATATAAGATATTTCCAGAATTTTTATTGTATTGAATTATTACCAACAACAGCGTTTGGTGCCATGTACCTTTAAAGATTGGCTTGATACTGCTAGATACATACATACATGTTAATGGAGTGTATTTTGTTAAGACCATGGGATGCTTAAGACCATGAATGCTTTTTACGGAAAGATAAATTGTCTTTCAAAACTCGATCTGATAAAATATTAAAAATTATTCCATATTCCTTTTTTATTCCAAAAAAAAGAACTTGCAACTACTAAATGCATGTTTTTTACTCAAAATTTTTAGAAGGCACATAATAACTTAAGACTTCGATTAAAAGCAATATATTTAGTAGTATGTATTTATCTTTCTGGGTTATGTGTGTAACGATATTTGAAGGATAGGGATAAGAAACTATTTTTACTTACATCATGGCGACAATGTGCCAGGTTGTCACTTTCGCTAATTGACAGCTTTCTTGTGATTGTAAGTAAAAACGTTGTCCTTCCGAAATCGTAACTCAACCTTAAAACTGATCATAACTTTTTTTCATTTCGATTTTCTATGGCGACAGTAAGCAATTTTAAAATAGTTTATAATGTTGGAACCGTAGTGATAACGTTATGGTGGTGCATATGCCTTCTCCTCCATCTTGGGCGGGCTTAACGTAGCTTCTCATGGTTGAATTTTTTTTAAATAGTAACTCGGCCTCCAAACTTATACGTTCTTTCCATTTCCAATTTGCTATTGCGATAGTATGGGATTTCAAAATAATTTATAGTGATGGAATCGTAATGATAACATTTCTGGTGGTGCATATGTCCTCTTCTCCAAGTTGAGTGAGCTTAACTTAACTCGGCCTTGAAACGCTTATACGATCTTTCCACTTCCAATTTGCTATGGCGATATTAATGGTTTTTTAAATAGTTTGCAGTATTGCAATCGTACTGATAACATTATGGTGGTGCATATGCCCTCTCCCCCAAGTTCCACGAGATTAACGAAGCTGCGTAGTTTAATTTTCCTTAACATCAATTACTAAATAATATTGTATTTGCGACATATTTACATTCACTCATTTTGAATATGATAATGTTTTGGAATAAAATGTCCACGCTTATACTTGTTATGACGATGAACTGGAAAAATATAAAACATGATTTTAAAATTCAAATACATATTAATGAAAGCTCACCTTTTCCAACATTTTTTTATGTTAATTTACATCATGGCGACAATGTACCAGGTTGTCACTTTCGCTTATAGACTGATTTCTTGTAATTGTAAGTAAAAACGTTGTCCTTCCCAAATCGTTACTCAACCTTTAAACTGATCGTACCTTCTTTTCATTTCGATTTGCTATGGCGAAAGTAAGCGTTTTCAAAATAGTTTGTAGTGTTGGAACCGTAGTGATAAATGGTGGTGCATATGCCCTCTCTCCAAGTTGAGCGAGCTTAACGTAGCTCCGCATGGTTAAACTTTCAGCAACTAGTAACTCGGCCTCCAAACTTCTTATACCTTCTTTTCATTTCCAATTTTCTATTGCGACAGTAAGGGATTTCAAAATAATTTATAGTGTTGGAATCGTAGGGATAACAGTTCTGGTAGTGCGAATGTCCTCTTCTCCAAGTTGAGAAAGCTTAACGTAACTCGGCCTCAACACTGCTTATACGGTCTTTTCATATCCGATTGGCTATGGCGACATTAAGGGATTACAAAATAGTTTGCAGTATTGCAATCGTAGTGAAAACATAATGGTGGTGCATATGCCCTCTCCACATAGTCGCACGAGATTAACGAAGCTGCGTAGTTTCATTTTATTAAACGTCAAAGTACTCAATAATATTGTATTTGGATAAAAAAAAGTCCACGCTTATACTTGTTATGACGATGAACTGGAAAAAATTAACACATGATTTTAAAATTCTAAATACATATTAATGAAAACTTACCTTTTCCAATTTTTTTTATGTAAAAGTAACGATTTTAAGCAGAATATTTTGCAACTAGGAAACAATATTTGTTAAATTATTGATATATATTAGAGTATGAATATATATCAGTCAATCGATGGTAAGGTAATAATATAATTTTAATTGCTAATAACTTTTATTTTGTAATTCTGATTCAGATTCAAATTTGCATACACATGTACTATGATTTAACATTTTATGATAACATATATGGTTCCATATATGATATCATATATGGCACATATTTTATATACGACCACATATATGGGATCGTTTCTTGCATATATGGTCACATATATGTTTCCATATATGTCATATATGGTCATATAAAGATCAATACATAAGCATATATGAACATACACATTTATTTTTAGCCGGGAAGTTAAATTATTTATTTTTATATGGTCACCAAAAATGAAAACAATAGTAACTAAAAATTGAAAATCATCAAACTAAATGAAACCCTTCATTTAAATATATGAAAACACCAAAATTAATAAAAAAAAATATTTTTAATTTTAAATTATATTAATGTACACCGTTAGCAATTCTGGTGAATATATACCAGTGTTGCCACCAACGAAATCGTAAATTACACGTGGATCATGCCAAAATTACACATGAAATCACGAATTACACATGCTTTTTTTTAATAACGTTTTTTTTTTTTTTGTAAATTTTCAAAATATAACGGTTAAGTCTGTCGATTAAGGGCGGATTAGTCAATGAAAATTTAGCTGCTAACTGCCGATTTAACGGAACCTTAGTGTTTCTTCACAATACAGCAGCAGACAGCAAAATTTTTACATGTATTTTGTTGTTGTGGCAACAACAAAATACATGTAAAAATTTTGCTGTCTCCTGCTTGCTGCTGTATTGTGAAGAAACACTTATGTCAAAATTTGTATGAAAAAGTTAAATTTAATGGAGAGTTAAATTTATCGTTTTTTACGAAGTTTCTGTCTAACAATAAGTCAAATCAGAAGAAAATCTGAAAAACAGCAAAAAAATATATTGATTTCAGCTGAATATCTGCTCATTTTAACAGAAAACCCTGCTGATTAAAGCAGAAAAATTCAGCTAAAATATTCACAAAAATATTTTTGTAAACTCAGCAAACAGAATCAGTAAAATTACTAAAAAAGTTCTGTTATTTTTTAAAACTGAATGACAGAGAATTTCATTAAAATATCAATTTCTGAAAAAAAATCTGCTAAAAGTTTATTTTTTAAAACTGAAAGCCCGACAGAGAATTTTGTTAAAATATCCATTTCTGCAGAAAAATCTTGTAAAAGTTTGCTTTTTTAACTGAAACCCCGTTTTACAGTTTTTTTAACATGTGAATTCGGTATTTAATCCATCCAAAATTTACGGTTTCACTTATAACATAACCGAATTTGTTAAAACAAATTATGAAAAAAAAATGCTCAAAAAAGTAAAAATTTCAAATTACACATGAATTACACATGCAGACAATTACACATGGGCTACACATGAAAAAACAAATTACACATGATATGTGTAATTACACATGAGGTGGCAACACTGATATATACATAATAATCTATTACATATAGTTTAAAATAAAAAAAATAAATAAAAAATATGAAAAAAAAATGTAAAACAAATTGAAAACAACATCATATATGATCCCATATATGATTCAATATATTATCCAATATATGATTCAATATATGATCTAATATATGATCACATATATTGGATCATATATGATCGTGTCTTATATAAGCGCCAATTTTGGAATATGGTCATATATGAGACCATATTTGATACTATATATGATACTGTATATGGTCTCATATATGATATCATATATGATAATATACAACATTTTTAGCCGGGTTTTATTTGTTTTTGTTTCAACCCATTCTGATCTCCGACTTTTTCTTCATATATCCCTTAAACTTAAATACTGCCAGCGCTACTGCATAAAATTCAAGCATTTCTCTTACTTTTCTTATACTTTAATAAAGACTAATTGCTTTCATTTTCTTATTTCTTCTCTTTAATATTCATTTTAGTGCATACTTGTTAGTTTTATAAATTAACATTTTATTTAAAAAAAAAAAAAAATGTAGTGAAATGAAAAACAATCTTTGATGTTGTTATTTTTCTGATTTCATTTTATTTTTTATATTTGAACATAAAATGCAGTTTTTGTTTAAAAAAAATATATTCTGGTTCTTCTTTTTAAATCAGTAATGAAACAATAGGTACAATGGTACTTTTGTAAGTTTAATTTGCACTTTTAAATACTCAAGCATTTGTTGTATAATAAAAACTAGAGTTGTGTCGTTCACGAACGAACTAGTTCAATTGAACTATTCACTTAACTAAGCGATTTATCTAGTTAGTTCATTTCCGCTCTTTTAGGTCTTTTCGATCATTTAGCTCAATTGGTCATTATTTCATTTTGATCTTTCAGTTCGGTCGTTCAATTTTTTTTTTTTTTTTTGTTAATTTTGTCATTAGGCGTAAGATTTCTCTTCTCTTTTTGCACACTTTCTCAGCATTTATGTTTTTTTTACAAAAATTGTATATGTTTTTTTTAATTCATGTTTTTATTCAACATTTTTGTATTTTTTTAACGAAAGCCAAAACAACAGACATAATGAAAATGATTCGTTCACGAACTGTTGAACGAAAACAAAAACTGACCGATTTGAACTAGATGAACGACCAACAGACATGATCAAAATGATTCGTTCATGAACTGTTGAACGAATACCACAAAAGAGCAATTGAACTAGATGAACGAACTAGGTCTTTTATCTGAAATGAACGAAAATGAGCGCTCACTCAATTGAACGATTAAGCACAAGTCTAATAAAAACTGATTACAGGATACTTCCTGATACATATTTTACACTATCACAATTTTTTATTATACACGTCGAAATTTACAAACTTCTAAAAGATTTTTGTATTCCTTTTTGATTGAAACCTGGTCTTATCTAATGAGTGAACAATTTCTGGCAAAAATTTTTTATAAAATATTTCCCTAAAAAGTATAATAGTGTAAAGTGGGTATGAGAAAGGAAAATATCCTGTGCCATTATTATATAAAGTTAAACGGAACCAGGATATTTACCAATAAGGAGAAATATCCTAGCTTTAAAGAAATTAAAGGAAAAGGATATTCTCCCGTCGGAAAAAATAGCCCTTTAAAGGAGTTTTGTAAAGTTGTATATTGTGTAATGTTGAGAGCGGTTCGTGTTTGGTATTTTCTCTCTGATCAAATTGTAATACCCGCCAAAAGTATCGGTCCCCAAAGTGTAACTCACATGCAAAATATCACTCCGGTCGGTGTTTATCTTCTGTCTCCACTTTGAGCCTCAAAATTGGGATTTTTACAAAAAAAGGACTTTTAAAAAAAATAAAAAAAGGGTCCGTACCACAAGAAAACAAAAAGTCTATTTTAACAAAAGTTTTATTTTAAATTTCAAATTTTCAATACATTTTTCAGCCTTACCGGCTGAAAGTTTTTTTTATTAAAATAATTAAAAAAGAACCACGTGCAGGATATCGCAAACCATGTGGCCTCTGCCAAATCCTAAGAGGAAAGAAAGTCTTCTTACCTTTGGCAAACGGACGGTTAGCCTATTAGAAGGAGTACTGACAGGACACTGTATAATCGGCCAAATGGCCTTTCGTATGGGAATTTCAGACAGGGACTTTTCCAGAAGTTGTGGAGAGGTGAAGGAGGAGGAGTCAGTGAGGCACTTGTTGTGTGAATGTCCGGGTCTGATGAAACGTCATCTTAAGTATTTGGGGCAACGATTTTTTGATGACCTAGATTGCCTAAACAGTGTCCCATTGACATCTCTAGCAGAATACCTTAGGGAATCGGGGTGGTTTGAGAGGTAGAATTTTGTATATCAGGGGAGTGGGGAGACAACTTTAGGGGAATCACAATGGGCCTTTTGGCCTCCGAGTGAATTCGCCAAATTAGCGGACGCCCATCCAACCTAACCTAACCCACATTGGCTGGGGATCAAAAATGACCCCCGCAAAAATTTGATGTTAAGAGCTTAAATTTTGTGCTATAAACAAGTATAAAAGGGCTTTTGTGTTTTGTACCCCAACTATAATTTCGTATTAATATATTATCTTTAAAAAAATCGTTAACGCTTCTTGGAGGGGTCAAAAATTACCCATTCAATAAAAAATATATATTTTTTATAGAAAATTAATTTGTGCCAATCTATTAGATAACTTTAAATCAGCCCTTACATCTTACCTTTTTAAGATATATTTAACCCATATTGACCCGGGGTCAAAATGGCCCCGGCATAAACTTTTAGCCATAATGCTGGAATTTTTTCAAAAGCAATAAAATATATATTTTTACTGAATGGGTCGTTTTTGACCTCCTACCAAGAAGGGTTAACGATTTTTTAAATATAATATATTACTACAAATTTAAAGTTGGGAGAAAAAACACAGAAGACATTTGATACCTGTTTAAAGCACAAAATTTAAGCTCTAAACCTAAAATTTTCTGCGGGGTTCATTTTTGTCCCCAGCTAATGTGGGTTAAAGACGTCCTAGATCGTTAAGATTTCTTGAAAGACTTACAGTTATTTAACAGAATGCCACCATACATTAAAACCCGTTAATTTGCCCAAAAATTTAATTTATAAGATTTTATTAATCCAAATTATTGATAAAACCAACATTTTCTTGAAATCCGCTAATCCCGCAATTCCCGAAAAGTGGCCTGACGGATATCCACCATATTTCAAATTTTCTTCTCTAAAGTGTTCTTAATGAATTAAGTAACAAAAAATTAGTAGTATATATTTAAAAATTTTTTTAATAAAATTTTAAAAATTTTAAAAAAGGTGGAGCGTTCTCAAGCTCCCAAGATCATGCAATTTTTTTGGTATCAAGTTTGAACGGGTTAATGGTGCCGTAAAATCTTTAAATTTCATATTTAATTATTTACAATCAAGTATTATACAAAAATATATTTTTTATTATTTAAAAACAAAAAAAAAAAAAATTTTTTAAAGCCCTTTTTTGCAAAAATCCCAATTTTGAGGCTCAAATTGAAGACAGAAGATAAACTCCGATCGGAGTGATATTTTGCATGTTAGTTACCCTTAGAGAACCGACACTTTTGGCGGGTATTATAATTTGATCAGAGAGAAAACCCTAAAAACGAGCCACCCTAGTGTGTACCTATTGTTTGTCCGTTCTGCGCGGACAGCGCCTGACCCGTCAGGCTATAGAGCCTTCTTTGAAAAGACCCGACTTTTACAAGGTGGGGAGACTAACCTGTAAAAACATAAAAATAATACTTTATTTGTTTTTTCCTATATTTATACTTAAAATAAAAACTTAAGACTAGGTCAATAAAATGCTAAATAATCTAAATTTAAAATTACTAAAGTAACTAAAATTGTTTAACCCTTATGTGCTAATGTAAAAATAACTTAGTATAACTTAACTCTAAATCTGCCTCCCCTTTTTCGGGGTGTTTCTTACAATTTGTAAGAATAATGCCAAGAAATACCGTTATGAGAGAGAGTTGGAATGGGTCATTTTTGACCCCCTACCAAGAAGGGTTAATGATTTTTGTAAAGATAATATATTAATACGAAATTAAAGTTGGGGGAAAAAACACAGAAGCTATTTGATACTTGTTTATAGCACAAAATGTAAGCTCTAAACTTCCAATTTTCTGCGGGGGTCATTTTTGTCCACCAGCTAATGTAGGTTAAAGACGTCCTAGATCGGTCAGATTTTATGAAAGAATGCCACGACACCAAAAAAACCGTTAATTTGCAAAAAAAAATTTATTTATAAGATTTTATTAAACCAAATTATTGATAAAACCAACATTTCCATGAAATCCGCTAAATTCCACCGAAAAGTGGGGAATCTCCATCTTCTCCAAAGTGTTCTTAATGAATTCAGAAAGAAAAAATTATATACAGTCGAACTCGGTTATAACGAACTCGGTTATAACGAATTCTCGGTTATAACGAACTAATTCCAAGGTCCCGACGTTTTGGCAACAATTTTCACACAAAATACTTCTTTTATAACGAACTCGGTTATAGCGAATCCTCGGTTAAAACGAACTACTTATTATGGTCCCACGAAAACAATTTCATGTATATTTACCTTTTTATAACGAACTCCCATAAATATTGTGAAATTTGCAGCAATTATGTTTACCAAACTCATAAAAAGTTAGAAATTTTTGGTTAATATTATAATTTTGATAAAAAAATTTTATATTTTAAATGTTTTCTTCTCAATAAGTAGTTTACTTACAAAAAGAAAAAAAAAATTGGAACTTTTTTTTTAAATCAAACTAGGTTGATATAAAATATACCCCGCTTATAGCGAACTTCGCTTATAACGAACTATTTTAACTGGTCCATAGGAGTTCGTTATAACTGGGTTTGACTGTATTTAAAATTTTTTTATAATTAAATTTTCAAATTTTTATAAAAGGTGTTTTGAGAACGGCCCCAAAATCATGGCATTTTTTTGGTATCAAGTTTGAACGGGTTAATGATAACGTAAAATCTGTAAATTTCGTATGTAAGTATTTACGATCAAATATTATACAAAACTAATTTTTTAATTATTTGTATAAAAAAAAATTTTAATTTTTATTTTTTTTTTGTAAGTAGTTTTTTGCAAAAATTACAATTTTGAAGCTCAAAGTGAAGACAGAAGATAAACTTTGTTCAGAGTGATATTTTGCATGTGGGTAGCCCTTAGGGGACCGACACTTTTGGAGGGTATTAGAATTTGATCAGAGAGAAAAGCCCAAAAACGACCCACCCTATTGCTTACTAATGTTCAAAGCATGTTTAGCGTATTTTTTCAGAACTTCTGGACCGATTTTGCTCAAGTTGCACTTAAGTACATAATCCCTCAAAAAAGTACAATTTTTCAAAAGTAAATACATAAACATAATATTGCCAAGTTCATTTATCATCTCTGTCTGAAATGGTCTTTGTCGTTGGTTGATTTTGTTGTATTATTTCTTATTTATTTTTTTACTCATTTTATAATTTCGAAACATTTATCAAAGCAAACCACAATTTCAAAAGAAACGTTTTAGGTTCATTTTTTATTTAGTTGATGTGGACAAAGCAATTTGTTTAATTTTCTGGTACAATGTTTAAAGAATCCATTAGGAGTTGTTGTGCTTTCATTCAGTTAAACAAAAAAAAACAGTGAGTAAAATGCAATAAAAACAAGTAAAACGTTTAAATCATCAAACATTTTAAATTGAGTGCAAATTGAATATTAAAGACTAGCTCGCCCGCCGGAACTTCGTTACCGGTTATGTTAAATACCGGATAATAGAAGGATTAGGATTACCGTACCGATTTCAAAAAATGACTAATATGTAGTCTTTGTTTTATTTAAGTGTGGACGTTTAAGTCTTTCATAAAATAATATTTCATTGAATAACTTAAAAAATAAAATTTTAATAATTTCGGGGGTACATTGTCATGCACGTTCCGGTGAAAAGGATTTTGACAATTTTCGAGCCCTTATATGGGGATTTTGGATCTTGAATAATTATTTCAGTGAAAAAAAAAATTGGAATAAAAAATATTTTGGGTAAAAAAACATATAGAGAGAAAAAATATGGAGTTAAAAAGTTTAATACGAAAAATTTTAGTAAAAAGTATCATTCTATGTTGTTACCCGCTCTATTCCATTTCGTTCCCCTTTTTACTCCATTTCATTTCCAATTCAATCTCCATGCAAGTTTCATTCCTCTCCATATAATATGCGTTACAGAAATAAAAAGTGCTGTTGTATTTATCTTATAGATATAAAAATACCGTTTTACACCACTTGTACCAATTTATGTACCCCTATTTACCTTTTCCATCTCTTGGGTGTTATTTCGGCTGGAGGATACTGCACGTCAAATTTTTAGTTTCTAGGCTTTAATAGTTAGATAGGTACAAATAACCATTTGCCACCTTTTCCACTTAAAATTAAATTTTCCAAAAACCTTTATTTCAACCGTTATTTCAAGAAATATAAGAAGTACCAAACTTACACTTTTTTATGCCCTTTACGACACTTAGAAACAGAATTTCCAAAAAGTACTTTTTCCAAAATATTTTTTCACTAAAGAATACAGCATTCAAATTTTCACTGCCTAGGATCATTATTTCAAGAAGTATAAAAAGTTTAAAAAAACACTTTTCTACACCCCTAGAAACGGAATCTTTTAAAAAGACTTTAGCATAGCAGTGTGTTTTTTTTTTTATACCGAAGGACCCCACATTCCAAAATTCAAGCTTCTAAAACAATAATTATAGGAAAAAAAAACCCGTTACAAATGGAATTTCCAGAAAGTACTTTTTCTAGTATGTTTTTTCTTCACCAAAGGATCTACATTACAAATTGCAATTATCTAGAATATTATATCACCAAATATTAAAAGTAAAAAAAGTATACTTTTTAACCCCGTTAAGAAACGGAATTTCCAAAAAATACTTTCCCAAAATTCTGGTTTTCACCGAAGAATTTTACATCCAAAATTTTAAGTTTCAAGAACCATTACGTTAGAAAATATCAAAATTACCGGAAGTAAACTTTTTTAGCCATTTTACCCTACTAAGAAGCGTAATTTCCAAAAAGTATTTTTTCCAGAATGTTTTTTAGCCGAATGATCCTACATTACAAATTTCAAGATTCTAGGGCCATTACTACCGGAAATTAGAACGTAATTAGAACGTTTAAATTTTTACCCGTTCCACCCTAAGAAAAGCAATTTTCAAAAAATTACTTCAAGTTTAAAAAAGGTACTTTTTATAAAAGGTACTTTTTATAAAAGGTACTTTTTATAAAATGTACTTTTTATAAAAGGTACTTTTTATAAAAGGTACTTTTTATAAAAGGTACTTTTTATAAAAGGTACTTTTTATAAAAGGTACTTTTTATAAAAGGTACTTTTTATAAAAGGTACTTTTTATAAAAGGTACTTTTTATAAAAGGTACTTTTTATAAAAGGTACTTTTTATAAAAGGTACTTTTTATAAAAGGTACTTTTTATAAAAGGTACTTTTTATGAAAGGTACTTTTAATAAAAGGTACTTTTTATAAAAGGTACTTTTTATAAACGGTACTTTTTATAAAAGGTACTTTATATAAAAGGTACTTTTTATAAAAGGTACTTTTTATAAAAGGTACTTTTTATAAAAGGTACTTTTTATAAAAGGTACTTTTTATAAAAGGTACTTTTTATAAAAGGTACTTTTTATAAAAGGTACTTTTTATAAAAGGTACTTTTATAAAAGGTACTTTTTATAAAAGGTACTTTTATAAAAGGTACTTTTTATAAAAGGTACTTTTTATAAAAGGTACTTTTTATAAAAGGTACTTTTTATAAAAGGTACTTTTTATAAAAAGTACTTTTTATAAAAGGTACTTTTTATAAAAGGTACTTTTTATAAAAGGTACTTTTTATAAAAGGTACTTTTTATAAAAGGTACTTTTTATAAAAGGTACTTTTTATAAAAGGTACTTTTTATAAAAGGTACTTTTTATAAAAGGTACTTTTTATAAAAGGTACTTTTTATTAAAGCTCCTTTTATAAAAGGTACATTTTATAAAAGGTTCCCCCTAAGAAACGCATTTTCCAAAAAGTACTTTTCCAGAATGTTTTTTTCAGCAAAGGATGCTACATTCCAAATTTCAAGTTTCTAAGGCCACAATTTTAAGAAATAAAAAAAAGTACCAAAAGTACACTTTTTACCTCTTTTATCCCCCTTAGACTCAAAATTTTCAAAAACTACCTTTCCATATTATTTTTTTAGCAAAGGATCCTACATTCCAAATTTCATGTTTGTATGACCATTATTTCAGTAAATAAAAAAAGAACCAAAAGTACACTTTTTTACCCATTTTACCCCCGTAGTATCAACATTGGCCTAAAACCCAGCCATAGTGGATCTTTTTCTCGGGAGGTGAACCTACATTGAAAATTTAAAGTTTCTTGGACTATTATTTAAGGAAATATAAAAGGTACCAAAAGCACAGTCCAAACAGTCCAAATTTCAAGTCTCTAAGACCATTATTTAAGGAAATATAAAAGGTACCAAAAGTACACTTTTTTACCTATTTTACCCCCTTAGAATCAACATTGGCAAAAACCCAACCCTAGTGAACCTATTTTCCGGGAGATGAATCTACATTCCAAATTTCAAGTTTCTAGGACCATTACTCATTGAAATATAAATGGTACCAAAAGTACAGTTGTTTTACCCTTTTTACCCCCTTAGAATCAACACTGGCAAAAATCCGGTCTTACTGGATCTATATTCCAGGATGTGAACATACAGTCCAAATTTCAAGTCTCTATGACCATTATTTCAGGAGATATAAAAAGTACCAAAAGTACAGGTTTTTACCCTTTTTACCCCCTTAGAATCAACACTGGCAAAAGTCCAGCCTTAGTGGATCTATGTTCCGGGAGGTTAACATACAGTCCAAATTTCAAGTCTCTATGACCATTATTTCGAGAGATATAAAAAGTACCAAAAGTACGGTTTTTTACCCTTTTTACCCCCTTAGAATCAACACTGGCAAAAATCCAGCCTTAGTGGATCTATATTCCGGGAGGTGAACCTACAGTCCAAATTTCAAGTCTCTAGCTTCAGCGGTTTGGGCTGGGCGATGATGAATCAGTCAGTCAGTCAGTCAGTCAGTCACTCACTCACCCAACTCTTTTATATATATAGATGTTTTAGACATACCCCAGGTAGAAAATTTTCTGTGGAGCCCACAGAAAATAAAAAATCCAAGCGAATTTTTCAGTTGTGACAAATAAATATTCAGTTGCTGCTACCTAAGGGTAACTCACATGCAAGATATTACTCCGATTGGAGGTTATCTTCCGGGTAACTCACATGCAAAATATCACTCCGATTGGAGTTTATCTTCTGTACCCACTTTGAGCCTCAAAATTGGGATTTTGGCTAAAAAAAAAATATTAAAAGTTTTATTATTAAAATTAACTAAAAATTATTTTTATATAACATTTCGTAAATACTTAAATATGAATTTTAAAGATTTTATGGTATCATTAACCCGTTCGAAATTGATATCAAAAAAATGACATGATTGTGGGGGCGTTCTCAAACACCTTTTTCAAAATTTGAAAATTTTATTAGAAAAAAATTTAATATACATATATAATTTTTTTCTTAATTCATTAAAAACACCTTGGAGAAGAAAAATGTAAAATATGGAGGATATCCGTTGGGCCATTTTTCGGGAATTGCGAGGGAAAGTTAGAGGATTTCAAGGAAATGTTGATTTTATCAATAATTTGGATTAATAAAATCTTATAAATTACTTATTTGGGCAGATTAACGTTTTTTTTGTGTCGTGACATTCTACTAGACAACTGTAAGTCTGTCATGAAATCTTACCTACCAAGGACGTCTTTAACCCACATTTGCTGGGGATCAAAAATGACTCCCTCAAAATATTTGAAGTTCAGAGCTTAAATTTTGTGTTATAAACAAGTTTTAAAAAGCCCAACTATAATTTCGTACTAACAATTTGTTTTTAAAAAAACCGTTAACCCTTCTTGGTAGGGGGTCAAAAATTACCTATTTAGTAAAAAATATATATTTCGTTGCTTTCAAAAAATTCAAGCACTATGCCTAAAAGTTTTTGTCGGGGTCATTTTTGACCCGGGCCCATTATGGGTTAAAGATATCTTAAATAGATAAGATTTAAGGTCTGGTTTAAAGTTATCTAATAGATTGCCACAAATTAATTTTCCATAAAAAAATATATATATTTTATATTATGGGTCATTTTTGACCCCCTACCAAGTAGGGTTAACAATAGTTGGGGTACAAAACACAAAAGCCCTTTTTTACTTTTTTACCTTTATAGCACAAAATTTAAGCTCTAAACTTCAAATTTTCTGCGGTGGTGATTTTTGAACCCCAGCCACTGTGGGTTAAAGACGTCCTAGATTGGCAAGATTTCATGACAGACCTGAAGTTATCTAATGGAATGTCACAACTCCAAAAAAACGTTAATTTGCCAAAAAATGTAATTTATAAGATTTTATTAATCCAAATTATTGATAAAAGCAACATTTTTCTGATTACTTCCCCCCGCAATTCTCGAAAAGTGACCCGATGGATATCCTCCATATTTCACATTTGTCTTCTCCAAGGTGTTCTTAATGAATTCAGAAAGAAATTATTTATCCAAATTTTTTTTTTTTAAATAAATTTTCAAATTTTGAAAAAAGGTATTTTGAGAACACCCCCCAAAATCATGCACACAAAAAAAATTCCAATGATTGACTTTCATAGTATTTATGAACAAATTTATACAATTTATTAACTTTTTCATAATATTTATAAACTTTTTCATAGTATTTATGAATAAATCATAATATGTGAAATTTAAGAACTATTTAACATTTTTCATAAATAATATGAAAAAGTTTATAAGTATTATGAAAAAGTTAATTAATTGTATGAATTTGCTCATTGGAAATTTTTTTTTGTGTATGCTATTTTTATACCGTTCACTCTAATGATAGAGGGTATAAAAAAAATTGTCATTCCGTTTGTAACTCGAAATATTGGCCTTGAAATATTGGCCTAGTACCCCATAACGTATATAAATTCATGATTCTCTATTGATTTTAAGACGATATTGCGATGTCCGTCCGTCCGTCTGTCTGTTGAAAATACGCTTACTTTTGAAAGACTTTATGAAGGCTCCTAAAGTTTGACATATATGTTGGGCATTTCCCTGGTCAGGTTGGAAAAGAAAAAATCACCATAACTTCCGAAAGACAATGCTGAGGATGCTAAAGCTTGGCATATATATTTGTCGTTTTCCTGGCCTGGTTCGTGTTGAATTTAAGCGAAATCAGTCTAGTGGTTCAAATTACAAAAAAATTCACGTGTTGAAAACCCGATAAACATTTTTTAAAAAACATTGGTAAGTCACAAAAATATTTTACACGTATTTTTGTTACTCAAAAATAGTTTTACTCTATTAAAAAAAATACATTCTACAAAAAATTTTACACTCCCGGTGAAAAATGATACAAATATGATCATATATGCGTTCATACAGCTTCATGTATGTCCATTAGACCGACTCACCTTATATGGGCAAAAAAAAAGTTAAAGTTGTACCCTCCTCAAAATAAAATTTGACATGTTTTATGAAGATTCCCAAAATATTTGAGCTCTAGCTATAATCTCCCGTGAGCTAAACCGCGTCAAAAAAGGGTCCAAAAATGGTATTTTTCATGAATAAAAAAATAAGTAAATTTTTTTTGTCCAATGAATGACCAAATATAATAGATATTTAGGAATTCTTTGATTCTGCATTAAAACATTTTAAAAATCTAACCACAGACTCGAGATAACGAGATGTTTATGTCAGTTTCTTGATGCTTTTCAATTCGATTTTACTAAAAACTTAAATAACTTTGGTATTTTTTGTCCGATTTTCACTTATAAGTAATACATCGTTAGAAAGGTGTTGACCACCACTTGAGATTTTAGTCAAAAATTAACCCTTAACTGCACTGTCTAACTTTTTTATAACATTTTCTACGACATCATTAAAAACCGTTTTATAACCACAAAAAGCATATCTTTGCGCAGGAAACACGTTTAATTAATATATTTGTCCACATTTAATTTAACCCATGCATGATCAAAATATTTTGGCAACATTTTTTAAAAAGTTTTAGCGGAAATTATTGAAAGCTAGTTTTAATACTTTAAAAAATAAAATTAAATAAGGTTTTGTTTATTTTAGTCAAAAATTAACCCTTAACTGCACTGTCTTACTTTTTTATGACATTTACTTCGACAACATTAAAAACCCATTTTATAACCACAAAAAGCATATCTTTATGCAGGAAACAACTTTAATTATTATATTTGGCCACAGATAATTTAACCCATGCATGATCAAAATATTTTGGCAAACATTTTTAAAAAGGTTTTTGCGGAAATTATTGAAAGCTAGTTGTAATACTTAAAAAAAAATATAATTAAATAAGGTTTTTGTTTATCTAGACGTGCTTATTTATATCAAATAATTATTACGTGTTCCACATTTCCGGTAAATTTTTTTTTCGAAATTTGTATGTGCAAAATAATTTAAAAATAAAATAAAAACAAATTTTGTCTTAATTGCATATGTTCGTGCAAAAAACGCATCCAATAAATAAAAACCTTTTTTATTTTATTTTTTTAAAGTATTTCAACTAGCTTTCAATAATTTCCGCAAAAACTTTTTTAAAAATGTTTGCCAAAATATTTTGATCATGCATGGGTTAAATTAATTGTGGCCAAATATATTAATTAAACGTGTTTCCTGCACAAAGATACGATTTTTGTGATAATAAAATGGGTTTTTAATGATGTCGAAGTAAATGTTATAAAAAAGTTAGACAGTGCAGTTAAGGGTTAATTTTTGACTAAAATCCTAAGCGGTGGTCAACACCTTTCTAACGATGTATTATAAGTGAAAATCGGACAAAAAATACCAAAGTTATTTAAGTTATCAATAAAATCGAATAGAAAAGCATAAAAAACTGACATAAACATCTCGTTGTCTCGAGTCTGTGGTTAGATTTCTAAAATGTTTTAATGCAGAATCAAAGAATTCCTAAATATCTATTATATTTGGTCATTCATTGGACAAAAAAAAATTTACTGAATTTTATATTCATGAAAAATACCATTTTTGGACCATTTTTTGACGCGGTTTAGCTCACGGGAGATTATCGCTAGAACCCAAATATTTTGGGAATCTTCATAAAACATGTCAAAGTTCATTTTGAGGGGGGTACATCATCAACTTTTTTTTTTGAGTCACTCTAATGTCCATATATGTAGCATATATGAATATATATGATACTGTATGAAGGCATATATGATCATATTTGCAGGATATATGTCCATTAGAGTGTCCCTTATTTTGGAAATGTTGGAAATCTTGAGACGGTACCCGCTCATTTTTTTCCTTTTGACTTAAAAATAACTCAGGAAAAATTTTACGCCCCTAGGACCACGCCTTCCCTACGCGACGGGGCCTTAAAGAGCGGGGCCTAAAAAATCATTTTTCCATACAAACCAAAAAAATTTTTTTTTGATTTTTAATTTTTTTGTTATTAATTATTATATTACTTGGTTTGCTTATTCACGACAAAAAATTTGATTTTGGAGGGATAAGTCTTTCAGCGCTAAAAAATTTTTCGCAAAAAAAAAATTTGGGCGGCCGGGGTCCTACAGTAAAAAATTTTTAAAAAATATTTTTTTTTAGTTTTGACCAGCAACGGTTTTAGCTGCTATGTTGCTTTAAATGATATATATTCCAAAAAAAAAATTATTCATATCTGTGACATCTTTATCTTTTTCGAAAAAAAAAAATTTTGAGCCGTAGGAATCCTACGGTAAAAAATTTTTAAAAAATATTTTTTTTTAGTTTTGAAAAGCAATGGTTTTAGTTTTTATGTTGTTTTTAATGATATATATTCCAAAAAAAATATTATTCATATTTGTGACATTTTTATCGTGTATCGAAAAAAATCATCAATGCATTTTTTACCCTTTTTTAGAACACGATTAAGATGTCACAGATACAAAAAATATTTTTTTATGAATATATATCATTTAAAGCAACATAGCAGCTAAAACCGTTGCTGGTCAAAACTAAAAAAAAATATTTTTTAAAAATTTTTTACTGTAGGACCCCGGCGGCTCAAAATTTTTTTTTGCGAAAAATTTTTTAGCGCTGAAAGACTTATCCCACCAAAATCAAATTTTTTGTTGTGAATAAGCAAACCAAGTAATATAATAAATAATAACAAAAAAATTAAAAATCAAAAAAAAAATTTTTTGGTTTGTATGGAAAAATGATTTTTTAGGCCCCGCTCTTTAAGGGCCCGTCGCGTAGGGAAGGCGTGGTCCTAGGGGCGTAAAATTTTTCCTGAGTTATTTTTAAGTCAAAAGGAAAAAAATGAGCGGGTACCGTCTCAAGATTTCCAACATTTCCAAAATAAGGGACACTCTAATGTCCATATACGTAAAATGAGGGCATATGAACATATACATATGACATACGTATATGATCCATATATGTCCACATATGTCATATATGGGCATTAGGGTGGTTTTTTATTTTATTTTTTTTTTTGAATTTCGAGGAGCGCTCAGCGGATTTTTGTGCCATTTGATGTTAAAATAATTGTGTAAAAATTTGAGCTAAATCGGATAAAATTAACCCGAGGCGCAAGAAGGTCAAAGTTTCGAGCAAAAGCCAAAATGGCCAAATTTGGAAAAAAAATTAAAAAAATTTTAATTTTGTAGAAATAAAAAAAATAAAATATTTTTAATTTAACTTTCTTGCAATAATACTCAGAAAAAATTATCTTTACTTTTTATGACGGCAGTAACACTTTCAAACATGAAATACAAAAATTACCATGCATTTTGGGGGGGGGGTACCTGAAATGAGTGTTTTCGATTTTTTGAAAATTTTATTTAACAAAAAAATTAAATCTTACTATTCTATAGCAATGGATTATTAAATACATCCTAAGGCTTAAATATTTAAAAAATTGGGGATATCCATCGACTCAGTTTTTTTTTGGAGTCATTTGACTCCTTGAAATCCGCAAAACTCAAATGACTCCAAAAGAAAATTGAGTCGATGGATATCCCCAATTTTTTAAATATTTAAGCCTTAGGATGTATTTAATAATCCATTGCTTTAGAATAGTAAGATTTAATTTTTTTGTTTAATAAAATTTTCAAAAAATCGTAAACACTCATTTCAGGTACCCCCCAAAATGCATGGTAATTTTTGTATTTCATGTTTGAAAGTGTTACTGCCGTCATAAAAAGTAAAGATAATTTTTTCTGAGTATTATTGCAAGGAAGTTAAATAAAAAATATTTTATTTTTTTTATTTCTACAAAATTTACATTTTTTTAAGTTTTTTCAAAATTTGGCCATTTTGGCTTTTTCTCGAAACTTTGACCTTCTTGCGCCTCGGGTTTATTTTATCCGATTTAGCTCAAATTTTAACACAATTATTTTAACATCAAATGGCACAAAAATCCGCTGCGCGCTCCTCGAAATTCCAAAAAAAATAATATAAAAAACCACCCTAATGGGCATATGCCCTCATTTTACGTATATGGACATATATGTTGCAAATATGATCATATATGACTGCATACAATTTCATATATGACCATATATGCTCATATTTTTACATATATGCATCCATATATTTACATATATGTATGCTCATTTTTCACCGGGCTCCAAAAAAATTTTAGGCTCAAAAAAAAATTTAGTAAATAATTTTTTTTTTTCAAAAAGTTTTTTATACAAAATAAAATATTTCTAATCAAAAATGTTATTTTTTCACGTTAGAAAATCTACTATCACTTAAAAAGGGCATTGTGGAGGATATTTATAGATTCGGCCAAGTCGAATTTAACTTTTCTACTTGTTTTGGTATCAATTTTGAATGGATTAATGATACCGTAAAATCTTTAAATTTCATATTTATGATCAAATATTAAACAAAAATACTTTTTTTTAATATTTTAATAAAATATTTTTTTTTTTTAAGTCCGTTTTTGCAAAAATCCCAATTATGAGGCTCAAAGTGGAGACAGTAGATAAATTCTGATCGGAGTGATATTTTGCATGTGAGTTATCCTTAGGCCGACACTTTTAACGGGTATTAGAATTTGATCAGAGAGAAAAGCCCAAAAACGAGCCACCCTAGTACACACCTTGTTTCCGTTTTTATCCTTTTCCATTTATGCTTAGTTGTTTACATTAAAAAAATTCAAGTTTACACATTTTTACTTATACTAAGTTTACCCAACTCAGCATAAATGGAAAAGGCCAATTGTCAGTATTTAAAATCTTAAAAAAAAATTATATATGTCACAGCATCCGCTATCCGTCTCCTTTAGGAAAACAGATTACGGTTGAAATGGCATATAACGGTCATTCATCAATTGATGACCGTTTCAATTCCAACGCACCATGGGAGGGTCCCGTAGGAGTCACCCTGGTCGACGAAAAATAAAAAAAAAATTTGTTAGTAGTAATTTTTCTTAATAAAAATGTAAATTAAAAGTTTATAATGTTTTTTTCATTAAAACGAAAAATAAAAATAAATTTTTGTTAGTAGTAATTTTTCTTAATAAAAATGTAAATTTAAAGTTTGTAATTTTTTTTAATGAAAAAAAAAAAAATTATATTATTTTTTTCATAAATTTTTTTTTTGGTATTTAAAAGTTTGAAAATTTTTTTCTTTTCTATATTTTTAATTTCATTATAAAATTATTTTTTTTAATGAATTTTTTTTTTATTTAGATTTAAAGGTTTGTTTTCAATTTTTATTACTATAAACTAAACATATTTTTTTTCTTTTTAGCAAATATTGCAAATTTACTGTAAAAATTAATTATAAAAAGAATAATAAAATAAAAATAAAGAAAACATATCTGAATTATGGTGACATCTTCTTTGTTAGATTTTCATCTTGTATGGACATGAAGGTTAGTTTTTATCAATATGTTGATGGTATTTTAGTAAGTACTTCGCCTCACAATGAGCATTTCATACAATTTCAGCCTCTCCATATATTATTTTTCGTTTTTACAGATTTTTTTTGATGCATAATTTGTAATTTTCTGCGGCTTAGCAATGTTTTAGTAGTTGAAAATGCACATGTGTGTTGTTATTATTGATTTACGAATAATTTTTTTTTGCGTTAATTTTTAATTATTAATTTGTTGGTTTTTGTTTAACCTTCGAAACGTCTTGTTCAAGCTCGTATTCACCAATATTTGCTTTTTAATGCTATCATATATTTTCATATCTTCGCAGCACTTTTTGTTCACAGAATTTTTGGATATCACAAATGAATATAGTTACACAGAAAATAATATTGTATATTTTATTTTAATTAAAATTTTAATTGTTTTTTAATCTAATATTAATTAAATTTTTATTTTTTATGTAATTAATTGTTTAATTAAATTTTTAACTTTTATTTAATTAACGTTTTATTTGTTTTTAAATTTAATATTAATTAAGTATTTAATTGATATAATTAAATTTTTAGCTTTACTTATTTTTTTGCTTGGTTTTATTTTTTTCCGTGTGTGTTTAAGTATAATAAACAGTTTGTTAAAAGTATTTTTTTATTTCTCATATAGTTTTTTGAATTCTCGTGTTGTTTATAGTTTTATGTATATAAAAGGTTTTTAATCAAATTTATAAAATTATATTTTTGAATTGAATTTGTTATTTTATTTTGTTCTGTTTACATGAGTAACAAATGTAACGGCTTCTTTGCTTGGTTTTATTTTACTAAATTTATTTATTTATAAAAACTTAGATCTACTCCAATTTTAAATTTACAATATTATGAATCCGCAACCTATGCAGATTTGTGGATCATTTTACTTCTCAAACTTAAATCAAACTTAAATCTGTTTATTTAAATGACAGATCTGTTAACTAAGCAGATTTGTTTATAACCGAAGTACATGTGGGACATTCCATGCCAAATCGGACACTTTGAAAAATGTTTTTTTAGATTTTCCCAATTTGTTTACAGTTTTTAGTACCCTTCGAAAACTCTTTCGTGGTAAATTTTCAGATTTTTTTGATGACCCGTTCAAAAGATATCGAATTTTTAAAAATTGGTAGTTTGTTCCTTTACTTTAACTTCCCACTTTAACAGTCAGAAAAATACAAAAGGGCCAAGGTTGGCAAAGCGTTGGTGCCAGTATTACCAACGTTGGCCGATAACACGGTTTGCAACTAATACTGTACAGTGGCATTGTTGGATTGATAACGCCAGATGTAGCTCCGCCAATTGTTTTTTCTGGTGTTGGCAGACTGTTGGCAAAACAAAAAACACTGCACATCACCAGTGTCATATTTTTAAGTAATACTACGCTGTGCCAAAGTCGGATTTACAAAAAATACTGTACAGTGCTATTGTTGGATTGATAAAAACGTTTGATTTAATGGATACAGGAAATTGGAAAGCTACACAATATCGTTTTTTTTTTATTATATGGCGGAGGGATAGTTTTGAAAAATGTATTGAAATCTAATCAGTACAGACATTTTTTACTTCTTTTTACAGCTTGTCGAATTTTGTCATCTAGCAAATTAGCTACATTGAAAGCTGATTATGCTAAGCAGTTATTAAGGAAATTTGTTGAACTTATGTCATATTTTTATGGACCAAAATCACATACAATGAATATTCACAACCTTATTCATATCGCAGATGACGTTGTTAATATAGGGGCGCCGCTATCTCAATTTTCCGCGTTTGATTTCGAAAATAGCCTAGGTTTTATAAAAAGTATTATAAATTCTCCAACCAACCCCATCGAAGAAGTTCAAAGAAAACTTCATATTTTTCGATCAAACGATTCATCAAATAATTTTCCATTGCTTTATCGTATCAATAGAAGCTTAAAATATTCTCTTGGACAAATTTTAGAAACCTCGGAAATAGGAGTTACTTTTAGCTTTGTTATTATCGAAGGCAATAAAATTTCACCACTTCCTCCTGATAACGTATGCTTACTAAGAAATGGAAATGTTATTACGGTTAACGAAATTTTTAGTAGGAAAGTGTCGAATTTCAAATGTGATGATATTTTTTTTAAAGGCAACGTTTTTCTTGAAGTTACTGATTTTGTGGAATATCCACTTCCATCAAGTGAAATAGGATTGTATGATGTTAGAAAATTAGATGAAAATAACACTGAAATTAACATAAGTATGGTAGAATTAAGGTGTATTCTTACTACATGTGATGATAAAACAATTGCTATTACTCTATTACACTAATTTTAATAATATATATGTAAATTATTTAATAACTCTTTGTTAATATAATAAAAGGTGTAATAAAAACAATATTTAATCGAAATCCAACCGTTTAAAAATAATTAATAAAAAAATAAATGGTCGTAAATGTTGTATTAAATGTACTGGCAGAGTACAATTCTGTTTGTAATTGCCAACGTTGAAACGCTGTTGGCATTTCCAATAAATCCAGTGCTCCGCCAGTACAATATTTTTTGTACGGTTGGCAGTTTCTGATTGGGTTCTTTTACTCATAACTTCTTCAAAAATGGTACAAATTGCAATTTTTTTTTTCAAAATTTTTGTTTTTTTACCTACTTTTAAAAAAAAAAAATCCCAAAAAAATCTTAAAAGCGCTCTAACATTAGATTTTTAAGTTTTAAAATTTAAATCTCATTTTTGAAAATGTTTGTACTCTTCGATTTTTTTTAAATTTTTTTTGTGTAAAACTTCTTTCGATTCTAACAATTTTTTGCCCAGGAGGATCGTGGGATAACAATTATTACTATTTTTTTAAATTTTTTGACAAAATTTTATTGTAATTTTCCAATCTTAAAATCATTTCTACTGCTCCAATGGTGCGTCATAGAGGGTCATTTATAAGCCCGACCCCCATTAATTTTTACTTATTAAAATTTTTTTGGAACAAGCTAATACCCTATCTCCAATTTCTAAGTGGGCTTCCACACAAAACGACATGTTTAAAATTTGCTCCTACCGCTCTAACTGCCCTAATAGTGCCCTTAGAGCAACAAAATGTATGACCGACCCACAATATTTTTTTAGTCCAAACATTTTCTCTGAACACATCAACCCTCTATCTCTAATTGTTAAGGCGGTTCCCATACAATTTTTTTTATTTTTTGTAAATTTGTTTTATTTAATCAGCTTCTACCGGTCCAATGGTGTGCCCGAGAGGGGTCATTAGTGAGACCGACCCCCATTTATTTTTACCCTCCAACATTTTTGTAAAACATACCACAGCCCTATCTCCACACCCTAAGTAGGCTTCCATTCAAAATTACAATTTTATAAAATTTGCTCCAACTGTTATTTGTGTGGGAGCCTACTTAAGAAGTGGAGATAGGGCGTAGGTATGTTTTAAAAAAAATGTTGTAGGGTTATAATAAATGGGGGTCGGTCGGTGACCCATCTCGGACGCACCATTGGACCGGTAGAAGCTAATTATATAAAACAAATTTACAAAAAATAAAAAAAATTGTATGGGGACCACCTTAACCATTAAAGGTAGAGGGTAGGTGTGTTCAGAGAAAATGTTTGGACTACAAAAATATTGCGGGTCGGTCATACATTTTGTTGCTCTAAGGGCACTATTAGGGCAGTTAGAGAGGTTGGAGCAAGTTTAAAAAAAATGTCATTTTGTGTGGGAGCGTTAAAATTAATGGGGGTCGGTCTTATAAATGACCCCTCTATGACGCACCAGTGGAGCAGTAGAAATGATTTTAAGATTGAAAAATTAAAATAATTTTTTGTCAAAAAATTTTAAAAAATAGTAATAATCGTTATCCCACTATCCTTCTGGGCAAAAAATTTGTAGAATCGATAGAAGTTTTACACAAAAAAAATTTAAAAAAATCGAAGAGTACAAACATTTTCAAAAATGAGATTTAAATTTTAAAACTTAAAAATCGCATACTAAAGCGCTTTTAAGAATTTTTTAGATTTTTTTTTTAAGTACGTAAAAAAACAAAAATTTTGAAAAAAAAAAATTTTAAATTTGGACCATTTTTGAAGAAGTTATGAGTAAAAGAAGTTTGAGTAAAGGAACAAACTACCAATTTTTAAAAATTCTATATCTTTTGAACGGGTCATCAAAAAAATCTGAAAATTTACTACGAAGGAGTTTTCGAAGGGTACTAAAAACTGTAAACAAATTGGGAAAATCTAAAAAAAAAAAAATTCAAAGTGTCCGATTTGACGTGGAATGCCCCATATGTTCGTATGTATGTTCATTAGGGCGTCCCGTCATATTTAAATTTTCGATTTTCATGTCGTAATACCTTCCAAACGATGGCCACTTTAGAGCTGAATGTGGTAAAAAAATTACGTATTTCGACCAAAACTCATGTCCGCATTTTTTGACTAAATCCGGCTCGAAAATTCGAAAATTTGGAGCACTTTATTGGAAAAATGTTTAAAAAATTCCAAAACCGCGTTTTTTTAAACATAAGCATTATTTTTTATCCAAATTGGTCTCAATAGTTGGAAACTGTAAAGTATGTTATCTAAAAAGTATTAAAAAAATATAAAAACACGATTTTGGTCCGAAAATGCTGATCGGAGCATCTGTGGCCCAAAATCGCAGATCAGCATTTTTCGACCAAAATCGCGTTTTAATATTTTTTTAATATTTTTAAGATAAAACCCTTAACATTTTCTAACATTTGAGATCAATTTGGATAAAAAAAAAACTTGCGACTTTTTTTAAATAATTTTCCAAGTAGCAAAATTTCCGAATTTTTAAGCCGGATTTGGTCAAAAAATTCGGGCATGAATTTTGGTCGAAATAAGTAATTTTTTCCAACTTTGACTGCTGGTTGCCGACAAAAAATGATCTTGCGAATTTTTTTTATAAATTTTCCCACAATAAGCCTAACGTAGCCATCATTTGGCAGGTATAACAACAGGAAATTCGAAAATTTAAATTTGACGCCCTAATGTTCATTTATGCATGCAAAATTAGACTGGAATTTTTCTGTATGGGAATTTTTTTTTTTTTCCGATTTTAAAATAATCGGTGGCGCCCGGCGATCAAAGTTTTTAATTTTTGAAAAATTGAAAAAAATAAATAAAATAAAATAAAATAAATACACCTTTCTACACATCGTATTTGTTAATTTTGATGCGGTGTGCACGAATATCAGAAACATTTTAAAATTGGTCGAACGGTTTTCGAGATATCGCTGTTTGAAATTTGCAAAAAATTTCGGCTTTTTCCTACGCTCAAGAAATTTTTTAAAAAAGTCTTAAAATTTCATTCCTTTTACCCTTTCATACCCTTGAGTCAGTCTTTCATTTAAAAAAAAAATTGAGGCAAAACCGATCATTTTAACCCGTGGCCCACTTCGATGAAAATTTTGGACTTTTGGAGAATTTCAACCAAAATTTTTGGATTTTTGAAAATAAAAAATATATATCTTGCGATGTATAAATATCGCCATTTGAAATTTGTCCAAAAAATATCCAAAATAGCAGTTTTTCCAACATTCAAGAAATTTAAAAAAAAAAATTTAAAATTTCTTCACCGTGTCCCTTTCATAGAGATTGATACAATCTTTCATTTAAGCCTTATTTAAGCCAAATCAGACCATTTTAACCCATGGCGCCCTTTCATAGACCTTGAGGCAGTTTCATAGACCTTGAGGCAGTTTCATAGACCTTGAGGCAGTCTTTCATTTGAAAAAAAAAATTTGAGGCAAAACCGATCATTTTAACCCGTGGCCCATTTCGATCAAAATTTTGGACTTTTGGAGAATTCCAACCAAAATTTTTGGATTTTTGAAAATGAAAAAATAAAAAAAATATCTTGCGATGTATAACTATCGCCATTTGAAATTTGTCCAAAAAATATCCAAAATAGCAGTTTTTCCAACATTCAAGAAATTTAAAAAAAAAAATTTAAAATTTCTTCACCGTGTCCCTTTCATAGAGATTGATACAATCTTTCATTTAAGCCTTATTTAAGCCAAATCAGACCATTTGAACCCATGGCGCCCCATGATCAAAGTTTACGGTTTTTGATGAAAATTTTGCAAAAACCAAAACTTGGATCGAAGGGCGCCACGTGTCAAAATGATCGGATTTGGCTCAAATTAATTTTGAATGAAAGATTGTGTCAAGCTCTTTGGAAGGGTTAAGAGAAAGAAATATTGAGATTTTTTTTTTAAATTTCTAGAACGTAGGAAGACACCGCCATTTTTCGCCAATTTCAAATAACGATAACTCAAAAACCGTTTGACCGATTTGAAAAATTCTTCGTGTTCACCGCATCAAAAACTAATAAGTGTGATGTGTCGCAAGATATAGTTTTATTTCTTCACAAAATTTTTAAAAATCTAAAACTTTGACCGGCGGGCGCCACGGGTTCATTTAATTCGATTTAAATCTCAAATTTTTACCACATATTTTTAAGGTTCACTAGAATAAAAATTTGCCTGGACACTTGAGAAAATCAAAAGTTGAAGAAAAAATGTCACTCTAATGCAACATACATACTTTGAAATTCTTTATTTAGGAAGAATACAGAACAAATAAATGATCATGTTACAAGTCTGAATGCATGCAGGCATACACATGCAGAACATTTAAATGATGAAGTCATTTGAATGTCAGGGCTGTCAAATGATGAAATCATTTGACTTTGTTAGAGTCCCTTATAACAATATACACCAACCACTTGTTGTATTTTTTTGTGACCAAAATCTTTATTTTACAGATAATAAACACAGTTTTTTTTTTTGTTAAAATACAGATTTTCAAAAAATATTTTGTTTTTTTCTCGTACCTGAAATACTAAATTTCATCTGTAATTTTAATTATTGCTCTGTAATATAGTTTTCAAATAAAAATCTCTTCAAAAAACTTCCTAATATTTCAACCGCTTTTTAAAAAGCGTATTAAATTGAAATAAAATCTATTAAATTTAACGATGAGGTCGTGTAAGATTGAAGGTACTTGGAAAAAGCTCGTAATTTTCACAAAAAAAAGTGTAAATTTACAATTTGGGAGCATTGAAGCGTGCAAATTTACATGATTGTCATTTCCCAATTGTCAACACAACTTGTACATTAAGGAAGGAGAAATTGATCAGGAATCAAATAGTGAACGTTGAGTAAAAGCAATATCAAGCGCATTACAAAAATATATAAGAAAGTCAAGTCATTCTTAAACGATTTCCCTTTAATTTTATAAAAGTGTTTATTGGAATGACCCCGCTCAAATATGAAACTGAAAATGAGAAGTTTATGAAGAAAAAACGTGAGAATATCTTGCGAGTTTATAAATAATTTCTACAAAGTTATACATACGCGTGCGAAACATTTAAGCGGGCGCATTTAAATGATGGCATTTGACTTAATTTTGTATCAAGTTATTACTTATCCATGCTTCTTGATAAAAATTCTGGTCGCTTTCATCAACATTTTACAGATAATTCTGTAAATTTACAGTTGTTTTTATCGAAATCATTTTACAGAGTTTTCTTCGTAAAATAACAAAAAATCATTCTGGTTGGAAATCTCTGGTATTGGCTGCTGGCTCCTCAGAGTATCTCTGTATTTTAGCAGAATGATTACTTTGAGTGTGGTATTAAAGTGCTTTGTCATCTCTTTAATCGTCATACCATCTGGATAAATTGATGATTATCTAGGATTTTTACGTTTTATACGATTTAATCTCGCCTTTCATAGACATATTGTTTCAATAACTATATATAGGGTGATTCCATGTCAAACCGCACAGAAAACTATGATTTTCGGATTTGTCACCTCCGATTTTAACGAAATTCGCAAAAAATATTTCACATGCGTTGTTTACATAAAATGATTACCTTACAGGCTCCAAAAATTTTTAGTTTTCGAAATATGGCGTCTTGAAAATTGGCAAAAACGTCTAATTTTCAATAAGGTGCACATACAAAGTCACCCATAACTTTAAAACTATAAAACCCACAATTACCAAATAGGTACCATTTGAAAGCTGAAAGGATTACCTTAAAAGTGACATGCACAATTTTTTCTTGTAATGAAAGGTCAAAGGTCATATTTCAATGTCTAATGTTCAAAGACCTATATCTCAAAATCCGATATTTTTTTAATTCTCAAAAAATATATGATAATAATCAAGTCTTTCCTTACATTTTTATCAAAACTTCGGGGTGGACATTCATATGGTTCCAAAGTTACAGAAGAAAACGTGCTCGAAGGCAAGGTTTTTTCTACGAGTTCATATAAAAAATATTGCACAAACAAAACAATATACATAGTCGTAAACAAAGGTGCGGGCCTAGAACAAGGCTTAATACTTTTTATGTATTTTGATTTATATTGTAGGGGTTTACTTGTTCTTTTACAAGGAAAGTCGTCGAAAGTGAACATACCTGATTTCTTTAAAATTTATACACAAGCTAGAAAAAATAAATATAAAATCAACCAGTCTGAGCTTGTCGGCCTAAATTCAGGTTAAACGGGGTTAAAAATTACCCATTTTCAGTTATTTTAAAGTTTAGGTACTTTATATTGATCCATAGTAGGGAAATAGGAATGGGGTGGGGGAACCGTATGTTCAAAGCGGAATAAAGCTCATAAACAAGAATAATCAAGCATAAAAATGGTTTAGAAATGAAAACACTAATGTTGCGAACTTCTTTGAATTTTTGCCTTATTTTATTTTGGACACACTAATAAAGATATATTTTTTTTTTAAATTCGGATGAAACCCGACCTGTAAGAAAAACTGCCAATAAAAAATTCATGTGATTGCTTAATTTAAATAGAAAATAGTACCAACAATGAATTTGTTTTACAAAAACTGTATAGTTTAACAAAAACTATACATTTTTAACAAAAACAATTATGCAACAAATAAAATGTCTCAAACAGACGCCAATTTTTTTTTTTTTCAAATGAAACGGATCTGATATAAGTGGCATCAATGTACATAAAAGTTAAAATTACTAAAAATCGGTAATTTTTGACTCCCGTTTAACCCTTTAAAACTAAATTAAGACCAATAAGCTCAGACAGGTCGATGTTAGATATTTGTTGTCTTTCATGGACATAAATTTCAAAGAAATTACGTATGTTCACTTTGAAGATTTTCCTTGTAAGAAAACAAGAAAACCCTACGATAAAATTTAGTTTTGATAGTGAAATCAAATTCAGGAGGTCGAAATATTAATAAATAATGGGTTCAGTTTTTAGGTCCGTCCCATTGTTTGTTTACTGCTAGCAGCATGCTATGCTGCTTCGTGTGTGTAAGCTTTTGCATATGAACTCGTAGAGAAAATCTTGACTTCAAGCACGTTTTCCTCTGTAACTTTGGAACCACATGAGTGTCCACCCTGAAATTTTGATACAAATGTAGGGAAAGACTTGATTGTTATCATATATTTTTTTGAGAATTTTAAAAATATCGGATTTTGAGATATAGGTCTTTGAACATTAGACCTTGAAATATGACCTTTGACCTTTCGTTACAAGAAAAAATTGTGCATGCCACTTATAAGGTAATCCTTTCAGCTTTCAAATGGTACCTATTTGGTAATTGTGGGTTTTATAGTTTTAAAGTTTTGGGTGACTTTGTATGTGCACCTTACTGAAAATTTGACGTTTTTGCCAATTTTCAAGACGCCATATTTCGAAAACCGAAATGTTTTGGAGCCAGAAAGGTAATGATTTTAGGAACACTATCCATTTGCAATATATTTAGCAAATTTTATTTAAATCGAAGGTGACAAATCCGAATGCTGTGTGGTTTGAGCTGGATTTGCCCTATAGCAATATTATAATTTCCATCCAAATTTCTTTAATTATAATTTTATGTCTTTATTAAATTTCTTTATGATTTTTTCCATTATATTGTATATCATCTCATACATATATGAGTTATAATAGTTATTTTGACCATAAGCAATCATGGCACAACCATAATAAATACAATTTTAATTATAACAAGCATTAAATTAATAGATATCAAATGATAAACTGACACCACATTTATCCAACCCATCAACAGCCATCAGAAACCAAACAAGCCCACAATCATATCAAAATTATAGACACCAGCAGCAGCCAAAAAAAAACGCGACAACAGACTAACTGCAGTAATAAAATTGTCATTAAATTATATTTTTATGATCAAAAACATTATTATGCGTTTTAACATTTTTATGTTAAATGCTTGCAACTTATGTGTATCTGCGTGCGTATATGGAATGTTTATTAAATATTATTGTGTCAATGGAAAAGTTATTTCGTAAGATATGACACTTACTCGAATAACAATTTGGATAAATTTCAGTTATCACAAGTGAACTAGTCACTGAACTAGTCCAGAGCAGAACAGGTCACAGAACAGGTATGAAAACATTTCACATATCTAACCTTTAGAACATGCCATCGATGTTGAACCAACTAATTTGTTCTTTCTGATCAATTGATATTTTTGATCGAAATATACAGTTTTTATTGTTATTTTACAAATTTATTTTCGTAAATATATTCTACAAATTTCCAACGAAATTTTATCAAAAAAAACTGTAATATGCCAATTTTTGCTTTCATTTTGAAATTAAGTTTTCATTAAAATAATTTAGAAAACCACAATACATTTTTTAAAAAATTTTCTAATTCAAAAAAATTTAGAAAATTCCAAACACAAAATTTTTTGCCAATTTTTTTTTACGTTTTGGAGTAAAAATTTAATTCAAATGTTTAAGAAAAAAATCTATGTTTCGAAAATTTGTCTGAATATTTTTTAAGTCCCGAATAAAAAAATTGTAAATTTACAATTTTATTGGTAAATTGTTCGTTATCAGTTGCCAGAATTTGAGAAAAAAAATTAAATTTACAAGACAAAGTGTTTGTTTACAGGAAATTTTCGTCATTTTACGAGATTTGCAAGAACTTAAAAATTTGTAAAATGGCAAAAAAAAACTCGTAGTTTTAACAAGGAATTCTCGTAAAATAAGAGGAAGCATAAAATTTAGTAAAATCGCCAGAATTCCTTGTAAGTCTTATCGCGTCAAAAGTTGGAGAGTATAAAAGATTAGGCACAGATGAATTTAACACTCCTACTTGTTTTTTGTACATTTGTTAAACAAATGGAACATTTTTATGCCAGAAGTTTAGACTTGGTAAAAAAGTAGTTTTGGTAAAAAAAATTGAAAATTGACCGTTTCTTCCCCCTCATTTTCACCATCTAAATATGAATTTGGGCCGCTAAAAAAAATATGTGTCCATGTATTTCTACTACTCTACAAAATAAAACCAATTCCATAAAGATTTGAGAGTGACACCAGGGCGACCTTCCCTGTTAGTGATAGAGGGTATATATAAGTTTGTCATTCCGCTTGTAACTCATCGAAATATCGGTCTAGGACCCCATAATATATATATTATTGATCAGTGATCGATTTTAAGACATTCTAGCGATGTCCGTCTGTTGCCCTAAATAGTTTGGTATTGCATTTGAGCGAAATCGGTTCAGCCGTTCAAAAGTTATAAACGAAAATGTAAGGACACCTCGAAAATTTTGGTTCATTCAACATAACCTAAAAATTCAAAATGCTTTAATTCAGCTGCTGGTTGACATATGTGAACAGAATTGATCACCAAACGGTATTTAAACAAGAACAAACTTATGTTTTTACAAAAACAAAATTTTCGCCGAATTTTTTTTTCACCAAATAAATTTTTTTGCGCGTATTTTTTTTTTCAAATAAACTTTTTTATTCGTCAAGGTCGAATTTAAATTTTTTAGTTGTTTTTTTTCTCATTTGATTTTTATAAAACATCATTGAGAGACAATTGGTGCCCTAAGGGTAAATGTGACTGACCAAATGAGCATCCTTAAGAGCAATGGTTAAGCTTTACCCTCGACTTATTTAACAGTCGAGATCACATCGGGTTAGACTGCTATGAGTTGTCAAATATACTCGAAACGGCGATTTTTTTAAATTTGGACTCAATTTTCTCAAAAACCCAATGTGATGAAAAAGTATGGAAACCTGACTTCTAATCACGAGAACAGCTGCAATTTTCTGTGTGCGGTCGAGTCCCAGTCGCATCAAATTTTTTTCAAAATTTTGAGTAGTGTTATTTAAAAAAAAAATAATTTCATCAAATATTTTTTTTTATCAATTTTTATACCTCCACTCTAGTGATAGAAGGTATACATAAGTTTGTCATTCCGTTTGTAACACATCGAAATATTGGTCTAGGACCTTATAAAGTATATGGGGCATTCCATGTCAAATCGGACACCCAATTTGTTTACAGTTTTTAGTACCCTTCAAAAACTCCTTCGTGGTAAATTTTCAGATTTTTTTGATGACGCGTTCAAAAGATATCGAATTTTTAAAAAATTGGTAGTTGGTTTCTTTACTCAAACTTCTTTTACTCATAACTTCTTCAATAATGGTCCAAATTTCAAATTTTTTTCAAAATTTTTGTTTTTTGACGTACTTTAAAAAAACAAGTAGAAAAGTTAAATTCGACTTGGCCGAATCTATGAATACCCTCCGCAATGCCGTTTTTAAGTGATAGTAAATTTTCTAACGTGAAAAAAATAAAATTTTTGGTTAGAAATATTTTATTTTGTGTAAAAAAACTTTTTTTTATTAATTTTTGAAAAAAAAAATACTAATTTTTTTTTGAGTGTAAAATTTTTTTTGAGTGTAAAATTTTTTTTGAGTGTAAATTTTTTTTGAGTGTATTTTTTTTTGTTTTAGTGTAAAAATATTTTTGTGTGACAAAAATACCTTGTAAAATATTTTTTTGACTTACAAATGTTTTTAAAACATGTTTAACGGGTTTTCAACACGTGAATTTAAGGTGAAACTAATCTGAAATGTATGGTTTTGCTAATAACTTTTGAACCGCTGGACCGATTTGGCTGAAATTTAAAACGAACCGGACCAGAGGAACGACAAATATATATGCTACACTTCAGCACCCTCAGAATTGCCGTTCGAAAGTTACCGTGTGTTTTATCTCGTAAATTCCAGAAAAACCCTTGCCGAAATTCACTCATTTGCTTATAACTTTTGAACCACTGGACCGATTTCGCTGGATTGCAATACCAATCTGACCAGGTAAATGCTCAACATGTATGCCAAACTTCAGGAGCCTCCGTAAAGTCTTTCAAAAGTTAGCGTGTTTTCAACAGACAGACAGACAGACAGACAGACGGACGGACGGACGGACGGACATCGCTAGATCGTCTTAAAATCGATCGAGGATCATGAATATATATGGGGCATTCCATGCCAAATCACTCACTTTTAGGCCCGACCCTCTTCGATTAATTTTATTTTTGGATATGTTTTAGTACGTATTAAATGCAACTTCCAGCCAAATTTTCAGCCTTTTATACCAAGGTGGTGTTGAGTAATCAATTTTTCAAAATGGCGATTTTTTACAAAAAATGAAAAAATTTAAATTTTCAATCAATTTTGACCAGTAAAAAATAGAGATATATTAAAAAAAGATGGACAACATTTTGTTGGTAGTTAAATGTAGTTTTAGAAAAAAAATATGAAAAATTATTCGAAGTAATTATCACTTGTTTTTTATCGTATAAAAATTAAAATCGACTTTTTGAAAAAGTCCGAAACCTTAGATTTTTTTTTTTAAATGTCAAAAAATTCTACTCTAAATTACGCAACTTTTAAGTCATAATTCGAAATGTGATCGTAATTCGTTCTATTTTTATTCAAATTTTGAAAATTGCACTTTTTTTTTTTTGACTTTGGTTTATTTTATATGGTGCTCCAAAAAAAATAATTTGGTAAATATTGACCGTAACTTCCCCTAGATATATTAACTTGGGTGTAAAAATACGTCTCAGAAAATTTTAGGATGATCGGACATGGGTAAGGCGTGCCGCATCGGCTTTGAAGTTTGAAAATCGGATTACAAGGGAAAATATGCATTTTTTTCTGTTTTCTTAATTTTTTTGGTATTTTAAGTTAATTTTGAATTCAAATGGTTACAGAATTGAAATGTAGAGTAAAATGTCTCTCTATTAAGGTCATAAAAACCGAAATCGGTTTAAAATCAGCCAAGTTATTACAACTTCCCCAGGCATCTAACGTGTGGCAGACAACTTGATTAATCAATACAATCCGATTTTTGAAATTCATTGAAATTTTCTACTGTAATAACATTTTTTTATTCTTCAAGTTCAAATGTTATTAGATGACAAGTATTTTTTATATTGTGTTTTGCTAACATTTTTTAAATTAGTGCTAAAAATGCCTGCATTTTCCACACCCTTTTGAAATCTCTATTTTAAAAAAAAATATTTTTTTTGTTTTAAAATTTGGAAAAGTCAAAAAAATATTACACTGAAACATGAATAATGAAAAAATGTTATTACAGTAGAAAATTTCAATAAATTTAAAAAAAGGGCCTCGTATTTTTTAATCAAGTTGTATGGCACACGCTAGATGCCTGGGGAAGTTGTAATAACTTGGCTGATTTTCAACCGATTTTAGTTTTTAGTACCTTATTAGAAAGGCATTTTACTTCACATCATAATTCTGTAATCACTTGAATTAAAACTTAACTTAAAATACCAAAGAAATTGCGAAAACAGAAAAAAATTCATATTTTTCCTTGTAATCCGTTTTTTAAACTTCAAGGACCATGCTAAGCGCCTTACACTTGTCCGATCGTCCCAAATTTTTGTGAGACGTATATTTACCTCCACATGAATATATTTAGGGTAAGTTAGGGTCAGTATCTACCATTTTTTTTTTTGGAGCTCCATATAAAATAAATCAGAGCAAAAACATAAAAGGTGCAATTTTAAAAATTAAAAAAAAAATAGAAAGAATTGTGATCACATCTCGAGTTATGGCTTAAAAGTTGCATAATTTAGAGTAGAATTCTTATAGTTTTTTACAAAAAAATCGAAGGTTTCGGACTTTTTCAAAAAGTCGATTTTAATTTTTAAACGTCAAAAAATAAGTGATAATTACTTCGAATAATTTTTTCACATTTTTTTTCTAAAACTACATTTAAATACCAACAAAACGTTGTCCAACTTTTTTTAAAATATCTATATTTTTTACTGGTCAAAATTGATTGAAAATTTAAATTTTTTAATTTTTTGGAAAAAATCGTCATTTTGAAAAATTGATTACTCAACACCACCTTGGTATAAAAGGCTGAAAATTTGGCTGCAAGTTGCATTTAATACGTACTAAAACATATCCAAAAATAAAATTAATCGAAGGGGGTCGGGCCTAAAAGTGAGTGATTTGGCATGGAATGCCCCATATACTTTATGGGGTCCTAGACCAATATTTCGAGGTGTTACAAACGGAATGACAAACTTATATATACCCTCTATCACTAGAGTGGAGGGTATAAAAATACTTAAAAGCGCTCTACTATGCGATTTTTAAGATTTAAAATTTAAATCTCATTTTTGAAAATGTTTGTACTCTTCGATTTTTTTGTGTAAAACTTCTATCCATTTTACAAATTTTTTGCCCAGGAGGATCGTGGGATAACGATTATTACTATTTTTTTAAAATTTTTTGAAAAAAAAAAATTATTGTAATTTTCCCTCTCGGGCGCACCATCGAACCGGTAGAAGCTGATTAAATAAAACAAATTTACAAAAAATAAAAAAAATGTATGGGGACCGCCTTAACAATTAGTGATGGAGATAGGTGTGTTCAGAGAAAATGTTTGGACTAAAAAAATATTGTATGTCGGTCATACATTTTGTTGCTCTAAGGGCACTATAAGGGCAGTTAGAGCGGTTGGAGCTAATTTTAAAAAAATTTCGTTTTGTGTGGGAGCCCCCTTAGAAATTGGAGATAGGGTATTAGTTTGGTCCAAAGAAATGTTAAGATGTAAAAATTAATGGGGGTCGGTCTTATAAATGACCCCTCTATGACGCACCATTGGAGCAGCAGAAATGATTTTAAGATTGGAAAATTACAATAAAATTTTTTAGAAAAATTTTAAAAAATAGTAATAATCGTTATCCCACGATCCTCCTGGGCAAAAAATTTGTAGAATCGATAGAAGTTTTACACAAAAAAATTTCAAAAAAATCGAAAAGTACAAACATTTTGAAAAATGAGATTTAAATTTTAAAACTTAAAAATCGCATACTAGAGCGCTTTTAAGAATTTTTTTGGAACTACCTATTTTTAAAAATTCGATATCTTTTGAACGGGTCATCAAAAAAATCTGAAATTTTGCCACGAAGGAGTAAGGGTACTAAAAACTGTCAACAAATTGGGAAAATCTAATAAAAAAAGCAATTAACGAAGTGATCGAGAAAAACTATAAGTATTTTTTCCCTACTCTACGGACTCCATCCAACCCGAATTTTCATATGAGATCCTCTGCATAAATTTGTTGTCCACTTTTGTAGCACTCTGTAAATTCACTACCAAATTTTTGTTGGCTAATAAAAAAAAACACGAAACAACTTTATACCAAATCTAAAAATTGTATATATTTCAGATGTTATGGGGAGTAAAAGTGGCAATCAACCACGAGGGCATTCTCACTTACTAACATATTTTTTAGTAACGAAGGCTGCTTTTTGTTGCTAACTGTTAATGGTGTTAACATAAAAATCAAGTTGACATACTAGGCGGATTTAAAAAGACATGCCAAAAGACACCAAACTTCATGTTCATATTTGTTAATAATGTTGAGAGTATTAAATGAAAATATGTTTTATGAGTTTTTATGGTTAATGGTTTTGGATGGATGGATGAATAGATGGATGGATTGGGTAGAGATACTTAGATGCATTTGGTTATCTGCAATGGTGGTTTTATGATATGTTTCTTTAAAGGAAAAAACAAATTATATAAAAATTTAATGCGAATATTAGTCAAACAATTTGCATTGGTTTATGAGATTTTTTTTTTTATTTATTTATATTTTCCATTTTTATCAAAATTTCTACGTGTTTATAAAGATGTGTGTGTGTGGTGTTGTAATGTATGATAATTTTTATGATTGTAAAAAATATGTAAATACCAGCCAGCATCTTCTCAAAGGTATTTTTAATTAACTTGATGGCGGCAGGCAGGTACATCATGTTCACATATTTCTTTTGAAAGCACTCAACAGACTGACAAACAACCACACAGAAAAAAAAATATTTGAGTAAAAAATTACTCAATTTTGCACCAGTAAACGATTTAATAGTATTGAGTAAATTTTTAATAAAAATTTATTTAATGTTTAAAAAAATATTTGAGTAAATTTTTAATTGACACAATTAAAAATTTACTCAAAAATTTATATATTTATTTTTTTAAAAAGTTTAAAAAAGTTTTAAATTTTTTTACAAAATTTTTTTTTTAACTTTACCAAACATATGGGACATTCCATGTCGAATCAGACACATTGAAATTTTTTTTTTTAGATTTTCCCAATTTTTTTCACAGTTTTTAGTACCCTTTGAAAACTCCTTCGTGGTAAGTTTTCATATTTTATTTGATGACCCGTTCAAAAGATATCGAATTTTTAAAAATTGGTAGTGTGTTCCTTTACTCAAACTTCTTTTACTCAAACTTCTTTTACTCATAACTTCTTCAATAATGCAGCAAATTTCATTTTTTTTTTTTCAAAATTTTTGTTTTTTTTACGTACTTTTAAAAAAAAATCCCAAAAAATTCTTAAAAGCGAATGCGATTTTTAAGTTTTAAAATTTAAATCTCATTTTTGAAAATGTTTGTACTCTTCGATTTTTTTGAAATTTTTTTGTGTAAAACTTCTATCGATTCTACAAATTTTAAAATTTGCTTCAACCTCTCTAACTGCCCTAATAGTGCCCTTAGAGCAACAAAATGTAAGGCCGACCCACAATATTTTCCAAACATTTTCTCTGAACACACCTACCGTCTATCTCTAATTTTTAAGGCGGTCCCCATACAATTTTTTTTATTTTTTGTAAATTTGTTATATTTAATCAGCTTCTACCGGTCCAATGGTGCGTCCGAGAGGGGTCATTAGTGAGACCGACCCCCATTTGTTTTCACCCTACAACATTTTTTTAAAACATACCTACGCCCTATCTCCACTCCCTAAGTAGGCTTCCATTCAAAATTAAATTTTTATAAAATTTGCTCCAACTGGGAGCCTACTTAGGGAGTGGAAATAGGGTGTAGGTATGTTTTAAAAAAATGTTGAAGGGTAAAAATAAATGGGGGTCGGTCTCACTAATGACCCCTCGCGGACGCACCATTGGACCGGTAGAAGCTGATTAAATAAAACAAATTTACAAAAAATAAAAAAAATTGTATGGGGACCGCCTTAAAAATTAGAGAGGGTAGGTGTGTTCAGAAAAAATGTTTGGACTAAAAAAATATTGTGGGTCGGTCATACATTTTGTTGGTCTAAGGGCACTATTAGGGCAGTTACAGCGGTTAGAGCAAATTTTAAAAAATTTTGTTTTGTGTGGGAGCCCCCTTAGAAACTGGAGATAGGGTATTAGTTTGTTCCAAAGAAATCTTAAGACGTAAAAATTAATGGGGACGGTCTTATAAATGACCCCTCTATGACGCACCATTGGAGCAGTAGATATGATTTTAAGATTGAAAAATTACAATAAATTTTTTTCAAAAAATTTTAAAAAATAGTAATAATCGTTATCCCACGATCCTCCTGGGCACAAAATTTGTAGAATCGATAGAAGTTTTACACAAAAAAATTTCAAACAAAATCGAAGATTACAAACATTTTCAAAAATGAGATTTAAATTTTAAAACTTAAAAATAGCATACTAGAGCGCTTTTTAGAATTTTTTGGTATTTTTTTTTTCAAAGTACGCAAAAAAACAAATTTAAAAAAAAAAAAAAATTGAAATTTGGACCATTATTGAAGAAGTTATGAGTAAAAGAAGTTTGAGTAAAGGAACAAACTACCAATTTTTAAAAATTCGATATTTTTTGAACGGGTCATCAAAAAAATCTGAAAACTTACCACGAAGGAGTTTTCGAAGTGTACTAAAAACTGTAAATAAATTGGGAAAATCTAAAAAAAAAAATTTTCATAGTGTCCGATTTTACATGGAATGCCCCATATACAAAAAACTATAAACTAAACGAGAATTCAAAAAACTATGAGAGTTAAAAAAAATTAAAAAAACTCTGATTAATTTTTATTAAACAATAAAAATTGTTTTATTCGACCTTTAAAATATTATATTTTGAGGATCTTTATTCTGGCTCGAGGTCATTATTTTCTTTACTAATTAAAACCATGATATTCTCATAGCATAATTTTCAAGAAAATTATTTTTTTGTTTAAAATTTATTTATGTTGGTCATTTTTGCAAGACTTAATCGACACGTGTTTCGGAATTTGTCAGATTCCATTGTCAAGATTATTTAGCAAAAATTGAAACGATTTACTACAAAGTAGCAAACGAGTCTAATGACAAATCGTTTGTGCACAAACTAAAATAATATATATTCGACTCTATCCACAATGTGAATTAGAAAGACGAGGAAATTGTACTATACTAGTAAGGCAACGATTGTCAATAACAAACAAAAATATTTACAACAATACAATTTCTTCGTCTTTCTAATTCCCATTGTGGATAGAGTCGTTTCTATTTTTGCTAAATAATCTTGACAATGGAATCTGACAAATTCCGAAACACGTGTCGATTAAGTCTTGCAAAAATTACCACCATAAATAAATTTTAAACAAAACAAGTGAGAGTGTTAAATTCGGCTGTGCCGAATCTGTTATACCCTCCAACACGTTAAAAAAAACAGTGGCGTCTTTTTTTTTTGGGGGGGGGGTTACGTTGGTGGGAGACAACCTTCCTGGATCCAACTGCAAGATTTTGAACTTCTTTTGACATAAAAATGTTTCGTTTGTTAAGCAAAAGTACAAAAAACCTATAAAAAATGGCATTTTTTTAGAGGTTTGTTTAGTTCTTAAGAGGGGAACTTTTTTCCAACTGATCCGATTTTGCCCATGTTCGAACTTAACCAGCCCAATATCATAGGACATATTCTTGCCAAATTTCAGGAGTCTAGATCTTTTATTTTGGACTGTATCGTGTCTTCCACAGACGGATAGGCGTACGGACGGACAGACGGACATTGCTAGAATGTCTTAGAATGGATCACTGATCAATAATATATATACTTTATGGGGTCCTAGACCGATATTTCGATGCGTTACACACGGACTGACAAAGTGGGTATACCCCCATACTGTGGTTGGAGGGTATACAAATAATTTTCTTGAAAATTATGCTATGAGAATATCATGGTTTTAATTAGTAAAGAAAATAACGACCTCGAGCCAGAATAAACATTCTCAAAATTAAAAAAAAACTCTTAAATTTTTATTAAATTACACTGTGCAACAAATTTTGGGTCATCGCATTGAGCCTCAATGCCTTCAACGCCATATAAAAGTAGACCATAAAGTGGACAAAATCACCAAAGGGTTTTGCAAAGTCAGTTCGGATTTCTTTTTTATAGCCCACTGAAGTTTTCATTTTTTTATCAAAGGCGTTTGGAAAACTTCAAAAATACTATAATAAAAACACATCTGAGCTTCAAAATATGTTTTGATGTCTTCAGTGAAATTTTATGGCGGTTCTTTTCTTAGGACATTTTAACCCTCTAACTGCCATTTTAAAGGGTCATTTTAGTCCTTTTTCAAAAACTAAACACAGAAGTCTAATAAAACGTCCATTTAGAGGGTTAAAATGTTCTACAAATATTTTCCTCATAAAATTTCACTAGGGGATGCCAAATGGTAAAAGTTTGTGCGACATGTGCAAAGTGCTTAAAAAAGGTCAAGTATAAATAACACTGCGGAACACTAAAAAATAAACAAGAGTTACGACCATCATTTCTATATATTTCGGACATGCTGAATCGAATGGCGTACTCCGTTTTTCGATGTATGGTACAGTTTTCTTGTAAAATGTCATTAAAGATTGGCTGATTTTCAGCTGTTTTTTTAACAAAAAAAAATCCAAAGCTAATGATTTTGAAATATTATGGCATGGAAAACAAAGATATGACTTGTAGCAATATTTCTAATATAAATTTGTTTTAAAGCTTTTCATCTTAACCCCTTTAATTCGCGGATTTCTTAATTTTTTATGTTTTCGCGAAATTAACCGCTTAATTGGTCTCTGATAAAAAAATTGCATTTTGTGGATCATAAAGGCGTCCATGACACTACGAATAGTGGACAAAAAACATCTATGTTATATGGACCATCATGAAGAAAATCGCGAAAAACCGTTTTTTTGTATATGGCAGCATCACTTTAGGAGATGATTTGAGCCTTCATCTTTTAGTATATAATGTGGGAACCTTAAACAATGAACTGACCCAAAATTTGTCCAAAAAAGTTTTCATTTGCAAAAGTTATCTTAACAAAAACTATAATTATTGAATCGCAAACACTGAAATAACAGTTTTTGTTAAGATAACTTTTGCAAATGAAAACTTTTTTGGACAAATTTTGGGTCAGTTCATTTTTTAAGGTTCCCACATTATATACTAAAAGATGAAGCCTCAAATCATCTCCTAAAGTGATGCTGCCATATACAAAAAAACGGTTTTTCGCGATTTTCTTCATGATGGTCCATATAACATAGATGTTTTTTGTCCACTATTCGTAGTGTCATGGACGCCTTTATGATCCACAAAATGCAATTTTTTTATCAGAGACCAACTAAGCGGTTAATTTCGCGAAAACATAAAAAATTAAGAAATCCGCGAATTAAAGGGGTTAAGATGAAAAGCTTTAAACCAAATTTATATTAGAAATATTGCTACAAGTTATATCTTTGTTTTCCATGCCATAAAATTTAAAAATCATTAGCTTTGGAATTTTTTTTATTAAAAAAGCAGCTGAAAATCAGCCAATCTTTAATGACATTTTACAAGAAAACTGTACCATACATCGAAAAACGGAGTACGCCATTCGATTCAGCATGTCCGAAATATATTAAAATGATGGTCGTACCTCTTGTTTTCTAAAATAGTGGTTAGTTTTGTCACGCAGTGTAATCAATGTTTGTTATTTTTTTTTACCAAAGCAGTGTTAAAAAATATCGACAAAAAAACAGTGCAAATATAATTTTGAGCTAAAAATTATGTTCTGATGTGTTTTATAAAATTTTGTGATGATTCTTTTTTTTTGACCAAATTAACCCTCTAGCTCCCGTTTTAAAGGGTCATTTTTGTCCTTTTTTAAAAGAAATACAAAAAAGTCTATAAAAAAAGCAGTTAGAGGGTTAAAATGTCTTACAAATATTTTCTGCATCAAATTTTACTAAGTTCGTCCAGCATATAGAAAATGCTTAAAAATTTTAAAGCATTCAAATTTTTTATTTTTTTTTTTTTTGGGCCGAAATAAAAAAAAAGTAGTTTGGTATTGCATTTGAGCGAAATCAGTTCAGCGGTTCAAGAGTTATGAATGAAAATATAAAAATACCTCGAAAATTGTGGTACATTCAACATAACCTAAAAACACAAAATGCTTTAATTCGGCTGCTGGTTGACACATGTGAACAGAATTGATTATCGAATGGTATTTAAACAAGTACAAACATATTAAAAAACAAGTAAAAAAGTTAAATTCGGCCGTGCCGAATTTTAAATACCCTCCATCTGTATCCCAGTATTTATAAATTAATACGATTTTCTAATGCACGTTCTTTAAAAATTTAATATCAATGGCACAGATTAATACAGACTCGACAATTATAACAAGTGTCAAAAAAGTAGTCTTTAACCATATGGTTATTTTTTTAAAATTATTCTACTAATTAGGTTAGAAGGAGAAAACCAATATAAGATAATAATCACAATTGGAGCGGGAAGCGTTTTTCCGCAACTGTTCACATACGTTTTATATGACAACAAAATTCAGCCGAGTTTTTCCGCCAAACTAGATTCAATTCTATTTTTATGAGGACAATTGCGTTTTTCCGCTTCCCGCTCCAATTGTGATTATTCTCTAACACGCCATACGAAAAAAAAGGTAGAACGGCTTTTATTGTTTTACTCACTTCTAACTAGTACAAAGTGTTGCCATGCTTTAAACCAGCTAAAAACCGATCTGTATCTTCTAAAATCGCTAAGTTTTTACCCATTTTTGTTTTACAACTCTACTGTCTAGTCTGTATATAGTCTGTGTCTATGGTGTTTAGAAAATATTTTTTTTGCCCATTACCAGGGCTGGAAAATCTCTAAACACCGTTTCTGTTAAAATAGCGTGTTTTTTTTTTTTAAATTTATATGAATATGTATATCAAAGTTGCTACACTCAAAAAATTATAACGGTAGATTCCACTACAAAAGACAGTTAAAACAACTACATTTGTTGTTGTTTAGACGTCTACGTTGTTGTTTTTAACTATTAATTAAAACGTCTCCCTATTGTCACCCGCGGATCTTTATGGAATTGGTTTTATTTTGTAGATCAGAAAAAATAAAGGGACACATATTTTTTTTAGCGGCCCAAATTCATATTTAGGGGGTAAAAAGGAGGGGGAAGACAAGGCATTTTTTAAGTTTTTAATTCAATTCCATTTTTATGAGGACAATTGCGGAAAAACGCTTTCCGCTCCAATTTGTTAACATTCATCAAAACAAAAAAAAAAAAAAAAAAAAACGAAACGAAATGTTAACTTCCATTAATTTCTCAATTTAATTTAGCATCGTTTGGAATAGTTTTGTAAAATATTACACATTTTCGATGAAATATTGATAAAATTAGCTTATTAAGGTACCTACAGACGACGCAATATTATGCACAATATTTTTGACGTTTTCCCACAATTGGCATACATAAAAATACTGAAATCGATTTGATTTGTAAAAATAATATTTATAAAATTTATTCTTAATGAATAAAATTTATTTAAAAAAAAAAATTAATTAACTTATTTTATTTCAAATTTTTAAATTAAAAAAATCAAGTAACTCAAAATAAAAACTTATTAATGGTTAAATTAAAAAAAAGCAACAAATGAAAAAAAAAAAATTATACTCTCGGCCAAACCGGGAGACGAACCTGGTGCCCCCAAATTAATATCCGACGACACTACCATTAGACCACCGGCAGCATTAAAAATGCATGTCAAATTCGCAATTTTGTTTGATTATAACACAGCAATGCTTAAAATAACTTACCTAGTGGTAGGTATACCCAGTGGTAAGTATACCCAGTGGTAGGTATACCCAGTGGTAGGTTTAAAAATATATTCCTAGTTTTTTATAGGGATCATACTACATATACTATAAGCTAACAAAATTAACCGTTACTAACAGTGTTGCCAGAAATCGTCAATAGGCAAAAATCGTCTGTCCGTTTGTAAGAATTGGACGCAAAATAAAAATATATTGAATGTGTTTGATATTGATCTTATCCAAGAAATTATCAAAAAAAAAAAAAACAATCAAAACACAAATAAAGAGTGGATGGTATAAAAAAAAAAATGTAGAAAATATAAATTTTTTTTCAAAAATTATTTCATTAGCAATTTAACGACTATCTTAAAAGAGATAAACAAAACCGGGCAAACACCAAAATTCAATTTCGCTTTTAAAGAAAAACAAAACGACATTTAATTAATAATTAATTACAGCACATTTATATATTTGCAAAAACTGAGAAAAATCAATGACTCGATAAATATAATGAAGGGTATAGATTTAGGTGATTTAAATAAAATTATAATAATAAACAATATTAACAAAAAAAAAAAAAAATCTTGAGTCCTAACATGATTTGAACCCGGGACTCCATGTATGAAAAGCCAACACTCTAGCCATCATACCACAGACTGGTTAAAAGTTTTACAATTTTGCGGGTATGTTAAAAGAACGAGAACCAAAACAGATAAATTAGTGTTGCCAGAAATCGTCAATGAAATCGTCTGTCCGTTTGTAAGAATTGGACGCAAAATATAAATATATTGAATGTGTTTGATATTGAACTTATCCAAGAAATTATAAAAAAAAAGAACAATCAAAACACAAATAAAGAGTGGATGGTATAAAAAAAAAATGTAGAAAATAAATTTTTTTTTCCAAAAATTATTTCATTTACCCAATGACAAAGAATACAAAAGATTGTTAGGCCGAATATAAATTATTAAGGGGATTTTAATAAATTGTAATTTTATAAACAATTAGGGAATTCACATGGGTATCGTATTTGTTGTATATGTTGTATGTCCTATCCAAAAACAGGGTTGGTAAAAATTATTTATCGCTCATTTGATAATTTTCTCTTAGATTCTCTTCTTGTTAGCATACTTGAAAATAGCACACAAAACATAGGTATAAATGTTGTATCGTCATATCGTGTAAGTGTCGTATTATTAATTTAAAGTTTAACCAACCCTGTTTTTAGATAGGACATACAACACCAAATACGATACCCATGTGAATTCCCTAAATATTGAAGCTAAAAAATAAATAAATAAAAAAAAAAAAAAAAAATCATCCCGACCGTGACTCAAACCTGCGACCATATGAATGAAAAGCCAACACTCTAGCCATCATACCACAGACTGATTAAAAGTTCTACAATTTAGCGGGTATGTTAAAAGAACGAGAACCAAAACAGATAAATTAAAAAAAAAGCATTTAAGTAAACTGGACTAATAACTCTTAAAACATAAAATATTAACAACATTTTTCAAATGTATTTAAATATGTTTATTAAAGGCCAAGATAAATCCTCTTCTAAATGTTCCAATTTTGCTCCAAATTTGTTCATATTTTCTATATAGGCCACAAAGACCATATTTACACTCCATGTTAAAATTTGTTTACATACGTTAATCAGAATTTGAGTTATAGTATTTTACATGCTAGGTTTGTATGGGGGGTGTCACACCCCTTTATTCTATTCCGCCCAAATTTTACATAGAGATCAGACATGCTAAAATATCATTCTATACCAAATTTTATTCGAATCTGTTAAACAGAAGCCGAGTTATAGCATTTTGCATGCTAGGCTAATGTGGGAGGTGCCACACCCCTTTGTCCAATTCTTCTAAAATTTTACAAAGACATTTTACATGGTATAATATTATTCTGTACCAAATTTTATTTGAATCTGTAAAGTAGAAGCTGTGTAAACGCATTTTGTATTTTCAAAATTTTAGAGGTGTCGTTAAACTTTCACTCGTAACTTTTGATCGGCTGAACCGATATCGCTCAAATGCAATACCAAACTTCTCGGGAGAACTTCCAATAAATATGTTAAGTTTCAGTCATCTCTGTGCAATATTTTGTCCGCTACAGCATTTTCCACAGACAGACAGACAGACGGACAGACGGACAGACGGACAGACGGACAGACGGACAGACGGACATCGCTAGAATGTCTTAAAATCGATCGGGCATCATGAATATATATACTTTATGGGGTCCCAGACCGATATTTCGATGAGTTACAAACGGAATGACAAACTTATATATACCCTCTATCACTAAGTGGAGGGTATAAAAAAAAAAACATTTGCGTCGAATTTTTTTTTTTATCAAAATTTTTTTTTTCGCAGTCTTTTTTTATTTTTCATTTTTTTTTTTTTTTTTGCAAATAAACTTTTTATATCGTGGAGGGTATTAATCCATTCGACAAAGTCGAATTTAACTTTGTTACTTGTTTTTTTTTATATTTCGGCCCAAAAAAAATATAAAAAAAATTTGAATACTTTAAAATTTTTAAGCATTTTCTATATGCTGGGCGAACTTTCTGTCTTAGACGTGCCCTAGTAAAATTTGATGCAGAAAACATTTGTAAAACATTTTAACCCTCTAACTGCCTTTTTATGGACTTTTTTGTATTCGGCTTTCATTCGGCTGCTGCTTAACACATGTGAACAGAATTGATCACCGAATGGTATTTAAACAAGTACAAACATATTTTTTTACAAAAAATAATATTTTAGTCGAATTTTTTTTTTTACCAAAAATTTTTTTTTGTCGATTTTTTTTTTTAAATGTTTGTTTTGTTTTTTAGCAAGTAAACTTTTTTATTTGTTTTTTTTTTATTTCGGCCCAAAAAAAAATAAAAAAAAATTTGAATACTTAAAAATTTTTAAACATTTTCTATATGCTGGACGAACTTTCTGTCTTAGACGTGCCCTAGTAAAATTTGATGCAGAAAATATTTGTAAAACATTTTAACCCTCTAACTGCCTTTTTTTTATAGACTTTTTTGTATTTCTTTTCAAAAAGGACAAAAATGACGCTTTAAAACGGGAGCTAGAGGGTTAATTTGGTCAAAGAAAAGAATCATCATAAAATTTTTTAAAACACATCAGAACATCATTTTTAGCTCAAAAGTATATTTGCACTGTTTTTTGTCGATATTTTTTAACACTGCTTTGGTAAAAAAAAATAACAAACATTGATTATTTATACTTGACCCTTTTTAAGCACTTTGCGCATGTCGCACAAACTTTTACCATTTGACAACCCCTAGTGAAATTTTATGAGGAAAATATTTGTAGAACATTTTAACCCTCTAAATGGACGTTTTATTAGACTTCTGTGTTTAGTTTTTGAAAAAGGACTAAAATGACCCCATAAAATGGCAGTTAGAGGGTTAAAATGTTCTAAGAAAAGAACCGCCATAAAATTTAACTGAAGACATCAAAACATATTTTGAAGCTCAGATGTGTTCTTATTATAGTATTTTTGACGTTTTCCAAACGCCTTTGATAAAAATATAAAAACTTCAGTGGGCTATAAAAAAGAAATCCGAACTGACTTTGCAAAACCCTTTGGTGATTTTGTTCACTTGATGGTCTACTTTCATGTGGCGTTGAAGCCATTGAGGCTCATTTTTCTTGTTGCACAGTGTTATTTACTTAAAATGTTTTTAAAATTTTTAAATAAATTTTTAATTGCGTCAATTAAAAAATTACTCAATTTTTGTTTATAAATTTAAACAAGTGATTACTCAAATTTGTTTCCTTCATATTTTTTTCTGTGCAACATAATATTAATACTTGCAACATTTATATCTTGGGTGTAATAAACTTAATTTTTTCTTTCCTTGAAATATATTAAGATAAGTCAAAATGTAAAAAACAAAAAATGTTTATCTTTTGTTATGCCTTTCATAATTCCACCTACCTACCTTCCTTTCATCCGCCCGTCCGGGTTCCTTATTACTTGGTTGCCATGTTTTTGTTTGAATTCTATTCATTTAGGATTTGTTAAGGAAACCTTTTTTGCTTGGTTTATGAATGACGACAATGACGATGTTTGTAAAACTGCTAAAAAAAATATATGTATATAAGGAATTTTTATGTTCCTAGCAATGGCACCTTGGAATTATTCTTAGTTTTCTTAGAAGGGGGTGTTATTTGGCACACGAAATGAGTTCACAATCATCCAATCCGCACTCTACTTACATACATACATACGGGCCATGTATTAAACGCATTCATCAAGTGAAGCGTAAGTCGTAAAACTTGGCTACAAAGGAAATTATATATTTTTACGATATTTTTATAGCTCTACATCTTGTTATAAAAAAAAGTTTTCTTTCAGTTCAGTTCAGTTTTAGTATTATTATTAGTATTTGGAAGGTCGATTCCCCAGTTTTATATGTTAGTAGTGGTTGACTACGTCAGAAAAACACGTGTTTTCATTCCTGAATATGTATGTTTTTTTCTTGCATGTAATACATCCTATAATTTCAAACTTTAATTTAACTTTTTTTTATGGTATGATACATTTTATTACAATGTATGTGGTAGGCCAGGCCAACTAAAGGTGTTGAATTATATTAAAAATTTATTAACATAAATTTTATCTTAAAGTTAGTTTATTTAAAGTATATATAATAATATTTAAAATTTTAAGTTGTTTAAGAACGCCCAGCAAAATTTTCTGTTCCAAATAATCGGTTCCAGAACGCATCAAATAACCCTGCAACCGGTTCTACTTAACATTTCAGAATCAATGATTTTTGTTTGAAATTGTCCCGAAAGCAATCGTTTTTTAGAGCAAGTAGTTTTTTTAAAAAATACTTTTACACAGAAAATGTTGTTGTGATTACCGTAGAATATATTCAAGAATCTATTGAAACAGGAATTTGTTCCAAAAAATTTTCCTAGGCGATGTAATTCTGAGATTTCCAAAAACAAATTCGTTTTTTTTTCCTAAAAACTTTTTAAAAAATATCTACACAGAAAAAAAATAATTGTAGGCTAATTTTCAGTTAAATAGTTGTTTTATTAACAAACAATTTATTTGTATTGATAAAGAAAATAGTAATTGATATTTGATTCAACAACACAGTTTGTCAATACAACTAAATTGTTTGTTAATAAAACAACCATTTAATTGAAAATAGGCCTACAAACCAATTTTTTTTGTGTGGCCCTCAAAACGCAAAAAAAAATTAAAAAGGTAAAATTCAACTTTTCCAAATATATTTGTACCTTCCACAATGTAAAAAATGCCTTCTCATTAAAAAAGCAAGATGCATTTTAAACCAAAAGATAAATAAATTTTGAAAATTATCAAAATCGGATCCGCATGTCAGAAGAAAGTAAGATGCAGTCCCCAGCAAAAGAGCTATAAATTTGGTAAATGAGTAAATTCGAATTTAAGACATTTTGGTGATGTTTGTCTGTCCGCTCGTCTGTAGAAATCACACTGCAGTCCAAACCAAAAGAGCTTCCGAAATGGGGAATAAATATATATTGTGGTTAAGGCTGGTAAAATTCTTAAATGGACGAAATTGGACCATGGGGAAGAAGCTTTTCATTGAAGAAATAAAGCAAAACTCTAAAAAACACCAACTAGGATCCAGGGCACTAAGAAATTAAACTTTCACATTCCGCCCCACAGAGGGCTGAAATGTACCAAAAGTGAGGATTAATTCAAAAGCTGAACTTTATCCTACACATTCGTGTTTGAACTGGGTTAAAGGTAATTAAATTCTACATCACTATTTGCCAAAAACTTTTGTTTTACTCTTTTTGTAATTACTCTATTGAATGTGAGCGGTCAAAGTCAAATAATTTTTCAAAATTTTACGTGCCGAGCCTAAAAGTGAAAATTGAGATATTTCGAGTGCTGATAATTCTTATTAAGCTTTCTTAAAGTAAATATATTAAAATGGAACCATTAACTTTAGGTATTTGGCTACATAATTATAAACATTTTTTTTAGATAAATTTTTTGCAAATATTTTTAATATTTTTTTAAAAAGTGCTCCATATTTGGGGTATTTTTGATATAAATATTGAGTTTCAAAAAATTTCAGGTTGCGATCAAGCAAATTTTATTTAATGCTCTTTTAATACGCACAGAAAAAAATAAAAAAAATATTTGAGTAAATTTTTAATACTATTGAGTAAAAAATTATGCAATATTGCGCCAGTAAACGATTTAATAGTATTGAGTAAATTTTTAATAAAAATTTATTAGCGTCCACCTGAATCAAATTACGTCGCGTAAGGCGTAACGCCCAATAATTTTTCGTTTCTAATATTTAAATGTGAGTTACCTAAATCAAACGGACGTAAAAATTTCAAATTTGATGTGTTTGTTTTTGTTTTTTTTTAACGTCTTGCGCTACGCATTTGATTCTGGTTCGACCCTTAAATGTTTAAAAAAAAAAAATTTGAGTAAATTTTTAATTGGCACAATTAAACATTTACTCAAAACTTAAATATTTTTTTTAAGTTAAAAAAAGTTTTAAATTTTTGTACAAAAAAAAAACTTGTTTTTTCAAACTCAAAAACATAAGAAAATTTTATTAAGACGATTACAAACTTTCATATACATACACAAAAAACTATAAACTAAACGAGAATTCAAAAAACTCTGAGAGTTAAAAAAAAAATAAAAAAAAAATATTAAATTTTTATTAAATTATTTACTTAAATTGTTTTTAAATTTTTAAGTAAATTTTTAATTGCGTCAACTAAAAAATTACTCAATTTTTGTTTTTAAATTTAAACAAGTGATTACTCAAATTTGTTTCCTCCATATTTTTTTCTGTGCGGTGTTTTAGCATATATATTCCAAACAAAACTTTTGCAGAAACACCGCGTTTTTTTACTTATTTAAATTTTTATGAAAGATCTCCAGTTGCTAAAAAAATGCTGAAAAACATTTGAAAAAGGGCATTATAGGAGCCCCCTTAGTTAGAGGAGATACGGGGTGCGTATGTTGAAAAAAAAGTTGTGGGGAAAAAATAATGATAGTTGATCTCACATTTCACCCTCTAGGAGCCACATGGAGAGGTAGCAACTGATTCCATAAAAAAAAAAAAATTGTATGGGGAACACCTTAAGGGTTAAAGATAAAGGGTATCTTTAACCCTTTGAAAAAATATTGGGGGCCGGTCACACATTCGACATCTCTAGGGGCAGCCTTGGGGCAGTTAGATCTGTATGAGCAGGTTGTATAAAAATGGCATTTTGTATTGGAGCCCTATTATCGATTGGGATACGGTATAAGTATGTTCCAAAAAAATGTTGGGGGTAAAAATAAATGGGGGTCGGTCTTAGTGGATACCACCCTACGACGCACCATGGGAGCGGTAGGAGCTAATTTCATAAAACAAATTTATAAAAAATTGTATGGGGACCACCTTAAAAGTTAAAGATAGAGGGTAGGTATGTTCTAAGAAAATATTGGGGTTGAAAAAATATTTGGGGTCAGTCACACATTCGCATCTCTAGGGGCACCCTTGGAGCAGTTAGTGCTACAGGAGCAGATTTTATAAAAATGGCATTTTGTATTGGAGCCCCATTATCGAGGTGAGATACGGTATAAGTATGTTCCAAAAAAATTTGGGGGGGGGGGGTAAAAATTAATGGGGATCGGTCTTATTGATTAATATTCTTAGACGCACCATGGCAGTGGTAGGAGCACAATGGTCGGTCACACATTTGACATCACTTGGGGCACCCATGGAGCAGTCGGAGCCAATTTTTGTAAAAGGTTATATCTTCTTTTTTAATAAAAAATATTTTCTATAATTTTTTTTTTGTAAAACATTTTTTTTTTTACTAAATAATGTAAATTAAAAAAATATAAATAATAATAAAAGGGCTTTTCTGAATTAATCCCCAGTTTACATATCTTTCAACCCACTGTGTAGTCATGAATATTAAAATATATAAAATTGCATTTCTTAAGTGCAAACAGTCCCCATTGAAAAATTTAAGTCCGAATAATGTTTTGCCCATAATTTCAACCAATCCCAGCAAAATTTTTTGGAATCGTTTCTCTGTGAATGTATTCTAGAATAGATTCCCCAGTAATCTTACTCCATTCCTCTACTGTTTCCACGGAATCGATAAAAAAACTTACAATGTTTGAAAAAAATGTCAAACAGAAAAATAAAATTTATAAAAAAAAAAAACAATTTATTTGTTAACTTTTAGTTGACAAATTTTTAGATTTTCGCAGCACTTATTTTGATTTTTAATACATTCTGGATACATATATGACAGAATTAACGTAAGTACGCATCTTAATTTGGTAAACAATACACGAGGTACTTATAATTTGTTTTATTTGTGCTTTCAGATTTTAAAAACATACATACAAATTTAAAGCTGCAATTTAGAAGAATTGATGCTGTCCGCTGTACTAATGGAAATATTAAGACGCATTCTGTATCCTTTTTCTCCAAACCAGAAGCGTGGGATATAAATATGTTCATTGTTTAAGTATGATCAGGAATTTAGCATGTATGTATCCACAGTTTTGCATAATTTTTTAAAAGGTACAAAATGTTTAAAAGTTCGCGATTTTTTTCCTAAGGGAAATCTCGAGAAATTTTAGAATTTTTTAGGAAAAATGCGTCAAAATCTAAGCCTTTTCTATAGGAAAAATGTCTCAGAATCTGTGACTTTTTCCATAGGAAAAATGTTTCAGAATTTAAAACTTATTCTATAGGAAAAATATCTCAGAATCTTTGACTTTTTCTATAGGTAAAATGTCTCAGAATCTGATAATTTTTCTATAGGAAAAATGTCTAAGAATCTGAGAATTCTGAGACAGATTCTGAAACATTTTTCTTATAGAAAAAGTAATTTATTCTGAGACATTTTTCTATAGAAAAAGCCTTAGATTCTGAGACATTTTTCTATAGAAAAGGTCTTAGATTCTGAGACTTTTTTTCTATAGAAAAAGTCTCAGATTCTGAGACAATTTTCCTATAGAAAAAGTCTCAGATTCTGAGACAATTTTCCTATAGAAAAAGTCTCAGATTCTGAGACATTTTTCCTATAGAAAAAGTCTCAGATTCTGAGACATTTTTCCTATAGAAAAAGTCTCAGATTCTGAGACATTTTTCCTATAGAAAAAGTCTCAGATTCTGAGACATTTTTCCTACAGAAAAAGTCTCAGATTCTGAGACATTTTTCCTATAGAAAAAGTCTCAGATTCTGAAACATTTTTCCTATAGAAAACGTCTCTGATTCTGAAATATTTTTCCTATAAAAAAAGTCTCAGATTCTGAGACATTTTTCCTATAGAAAAAGTCTTTTTTTATAGAAAAAGTGTCAGATTCTAAGACATTTTTCCTATAGAAATAGTCTCGGATTCTGAGACATTTTTCCTATAGAAAAATCTATGGAAAGTCTCGGATTCATAAATATATTCTGTTATCTTCTATTATTTTAATTAGTTCTATTGGTGAAGTTTTCTCCTTCTTTTTTATTGGTTGTTTAAATCCTTTAGTCTATAGATTTTCTCTTAATAAGATAAGTTTTAAGATTGTTGTAAAAAATAAAAAATTTAGAAAATAATTTCATTTAATTTTTCAGAACTAGTTCCATAATTCATTACAAGGAACAGATATGTAACCGTTAAAAAATCGCGGAATCCCTTCTTGTACCACTATATGCAACATATTCTAGAAAAGATTCCGTAGAACAGATAAGTGTTCTAGTTTGGAGGAAAAGGATGTATTGCTTTCGTGACAATCTCAAACAAAAATCATCGATGATGCAATGCATAGTAGAATCGATTGCAGGGTAGTATAGTTGATTCCACAACCGATTCTTTGGAATCGAACATTTTGCTGGGATCCTAAAAAATTTTCCAAATGTGAAAAAATAAATTAAAGGAGTGTACAAAGAAGCAAAAAACTGTTATACTCTTAATTTAAATATTAAGTATGATGCCGATTTTGGTTTTACCAAAACATGTGAAAAATCCCAGCAAAATGTTCGATTCCAAAGAATCGGTTGTGGAATCAACTATACTACCCTGCAATCGATTCTACTATGCATTGCATCATCGATGATTTTTGTTTGAGATTGTCACGAAAGCAATACATCCTTTTCCTCCAAACTAGAACACTTATCTGTTCTTCGGAATCTATTCTAGAATATGTTGCATATAGTGGTACAAGAAGGGATTCCGCGATTTTTTAACGGTTACATATCTGTTCCATGTAATGAATTATGGAACCAGTTCTGAATAATTAAATTAATTTTTTTTTAAAAAATTTTATTTTTTTTCTTTACAAAAAATTTGAAAACTAAATACACAAGTACATATAAACTTACAATAATTTTACCACAATAATCTTATTAAGAAAAAATCTATAGACTCAGAATCTGAGACTTTTTCTATAAGAAAAATGTTCCAGAATCTGAGACTTTTTCTATAGGAAAAATTTCTCAGAATCTGAGACTTTTTCTATTAGAAAAATGTCTCAGAATCTGAGACTTTTTCTAAAAAATGTCTCAGATTCTAAGACTTTTTGTACTCGAAGAACGTCTAAGATTCTAAGACATTTTTACTTTAGAAAAAGTCTCAGATTCTGAGACATTTTTCCTATAAAAAAAGTCTCTGATTCTGAGACATTTTTCCTATAGAAAAAGTCTCAGATTCTGAGACATTTTTCCTATAGAAAAAGTCTCAGATTCTGAGACATTTTTCCTATAGAAAAAGTCTCAGATTCTGAGACATTTTTCCTATAGAAAAAGTCTCAGATTCTGAGACATTTTTCCTATAGAAAAAGTCTCAGATTCTGAGACATTTTTCCTATAGAAAAAGTCTCAGATTCTGAGACATTTTTCCTATAGAAAAAGTCTCAGATTCTGAGACATTTTTCCTATAGAAAAAGTCTCAGATTCTGAGACATTTTTCCTATAGAAAAAGTCTCAGATTCTGAGACATTTTTCCTATAGAAAAAGTCTCAGATTCTGAGACATTTTTCCTATAGAAAAAGTCTCAGATTCTGAGACATTTTTCCTATAGAAAAAGTCTCAGATTCTGAGACATTTTTCCTATAGAAAAAGTCTCAGATTCTGAGACATTTTTCCTATAGAAAAAGTCTCAGATTCTGAGACATTTTTCCTATAGAAAAAGTCTCAGATTCTGAGACATTTTTCCTATAGAAAAAGTCTTAGATTCTGAGACATTTTTCCTATAGAAAAAGTCTCAGATTCTGAGACATTTTTCCTATAGAAAAAGTCTCAGATTCTGAGACATTTTTCCTACAGAAAAAGTCTCAGATTCTGAGATAATTTTCCTATAGAAAAAGTCTCAGATTCTGAGACATTTTTCCTATAGACAAAGTCTCGGATTCTGAGACATTTTTCCTATAGAAAATGTCTCTCAGGTTCTGAGACATTTAAAACTTTTTATACCTATCAAAAATTATGTTAAACTTTGGATACATACATGCTACAACCTTGATAATTCCTTTACAATGAATATTATATCCCACGCTTCTAGTTTTGAGAAAATGGATAGAATATGCTTCTTAATATTTCCATGAGTATAACCGACAGCATCAGTTCTCCTAAATTACATCTTAAAATATGTATTTTTTGCAATCTGAAAGAAATCATAAAACAAATTGTAAGTACCACATACATATACCAAATTAAGATGTGTACTTACGTTATTTCTGCCATATGTATCCAGAATGTATTTAAAAGCACAATAAGTGCGGCGAAAATCAAAAATTTTGTCCACAAAAAGATAACAAATAAATTGTTTTTTTTTTTAAATTTTATTTTTCTGTTTGACATTTTTTTCAAAAATTATAAGTTTTTTTATTGATTCCGTGGAAACAGTAGAGGAATGGAGTAACATTACTGAGGAATCTATTCCAGAATACATTGCCAAAGAAACGATTCCATAAAATTTTGCTGGGAAATTGTTTGGAAAAATATTGGAAAATGTCCCACACGCAGATAAGAGATATGATTGTGGCAAACATAATTTAAGAGCGTCATATTATTGAAAGTTTTATCATAACTTGATTGTATCAATCATAACAGTTTTGCAGCAATCATGTTATGGTTGTAAATACTCGAAAAAATTAAATTTATGACCATAATATTTTGCTATAAACATATTATCATACAATTTAAACCATTATATGACGCTCTTTACTTATGGTTGCAACAATCATATCTCTTCTCTCAGTGGATGTTTTAAAAATTATTTTTTTGAACTGTCCTTAAAGCTGAAAAATATTTTATTTAGTTTTATATAAAATTTATAAAAATTTGTGTGTTCATTCAAAATTATTACGCACATAATTCGTCCAGATTATAACAGGGCCATTCTTTAAATTTATAACTATATTTTGTTACCTTCACATTTTTCTTTATTTTAGTGCAAAGAAAATTTTTTACCAAGTGCTGTATGATTTTCTATCCATTTTAATAAAATTTCTAACAAATTAACAACAATTAAAAAATAATTAAAATATATTATTCTTTGTTGTCTGGCATAGCAAAAAAGACCTTTGACTAATTACTGAAATTGCTTGTGTTTATTTAGTATTTACAAATGAGTTGTCTTGGGCAATTTCGCCTTACAAAGTATTTTTTATTTCTTAATACAAAATAAAAAGCCATAGCACATATGAGGCATTCTTTTGCAACTGTTCTGCTGTAATATTCATATTGTAAAAAAATTCAAAATTTTTGTATTTGCTTTTCTAGACATAAGTAAACAACACTGTGCGTATGATTAACAAATATTTGCATTTGTGAATTAAAGCCGATTAAGAGCATTTTATATTTTTGTGTAGTAAAATAGTTGTTGCCGAATGCCTCATATTTATTTCAATTACTTTGAACAAAAAACATATGATAAAACAAGTTACCATATAATTTATAAAGTGTTTCAAATCGATGCTAATTACACAATTCAAGTTATGGTTATACATGTTCGCAAATAAAATATTACAAATTATGCAAGTTTTTTTGCAGTTTTTCTTTAACAGCCACTTACTAATAAACATGTTATATTAATATATAGATGAAATGGTCATTTGTGGTTACCTAAAGAATTGTACATTGTCTTGGAGAATACATTTATATATTTTTTATTTGTTTATAAAAAACGATTAGTTATCTTAATAATAATGCAACATGCAATTGTGTATTTAACGTTGCAATAATTAAACGATTATATGATATGCAAAGTGGCATAAAGTAATTACTTGGTTTAACACGTTATTTACAATTTTATTATTATAAAAACTTTAGTATTTATGTATTAAAAAATTTATAAAACCTTTCCATTTCTTTTTGTGCACTAATGCCAATTTTTTGAGATCTTAGTTAAACTCGGTTTAGTTAATCCAAAAACAGATTTGGTCTTCCATTTCCAAGTTTGTTAACAAAAATATAGCGTATTAGTTTAACTTTGCTTTGCATGTTGGTCTTTATAAAAATAACACAGAATAAATCACATTTCGTTGATAGCATATCAGTTTCAGAATACATTAAACTAAGTTTAAACTTAATCCATATCTCAAAAACTCGCGCTCAACAGACTTTTTCTTCAGTTGAGCTTCAAAAGACATAGAGCAATTACATCTGGGAGCCTTTGTTTAGCGTTAGCCGCCACTTCAACTCTAATCTCATACCGAACCTATTTGGGGGGCCCAAATTGTTTTATTAAACCTCGTTTTTTCGAATCAATGTTTTTAAGCTTAAATTTATTGTCATAAAAAAAACATTAGTTTTAACTGGTCGATTCGCTTTCTCTGTCGAAGTGAGTGACTACAAAATTTGCACATTAAACAAAACAAAAATTTGTTTTTCTAGTCACTCATTTTGTACGACATACTAAATCTGGGCATAAATTTAATATAAAAAACGCAAAATTCTGGGAGGTTTTGAGACATTTTTTGAATGAAAGACTCTCAAAATGTCTTTAGGGAAATTTTTGAACAGAAAAATTTTAAAATTCCAAGACATTTCAACAACAAAAATATTTTAAATATACTTAGTAGTCCAATGGATCTCAAACGGCGACCCCCTAGGGGTAGAGTTTGTTGTGTTATAAAAATATATAAATACTTTTATTAAAAAATAAATTATTTCAATAACTAAAGGTCCCCCCTTAATCAGTGTGCATTTGTTAATTTCCCGAGATGCCCAACACCGATTTGTAAAGATTTTTGACTGACAAGGGAAGTCTCCCAGGTGTCACCCTCCGATCTTCCTGAAATTTAGATATGTTGTTAAGAACGAAAATAAATTCGACACGTATTTTTTTTAGCGGGCCAAACTCATTTTTAGGGGGGTCGATTTGTATGGCGGAAAATTTACCTTTTTCAGTTTTTTACGATTTACGCCTATTTAAACAAAATTAATATAGGCATGTGTGGTATCAGATTAAAGGAATTAAAAATACCTATCTCGTGGTGCTAACAGCGGGCCAAAGAAATTAATATTTTTCGACTTATTAACAGAAATGTCCTAAAATTTTGGTATTTTTCTCAATATGACGAAAAGTTTTGCATGTTTGATCACGTTCTTAGCACACATAGATAGGTTTTCCAAAGACCTTTCATTTGGTATGTAACATGACTAGATTTCTTTGAATAATATAGGAGATAAACGAAAAAAACTGAAAAATGGCATTGTCTTCCCCCTCCTTTTTACCCCCTACATATGAATTTGGGCCGATAAAAAAAATACGTGTCCCTTTATTTTTTCTGATCTATAAAATGAAACCAATTCCATTAAGATCAGCGGGAGACCTAGGAGACTTCCCTTGTGAGTCTAGGATCTGACAGTTCGTTTTCTTTTAACTTTTCGATGCTAATTCCGAATCTGGGTTTCAAATATTTCTAGTACGTTAGGTTTTTGAGAAAATTAAATTCAAAGGTTATAAAAACGTATTCTTGTGCATTTTTAAGAGCTTTGTTTGTGATATTTTTGGACGCGTCTGGGATCTAGCCACTTTTTTCGATTTACTTTTTAATGCTGATCTCAAATCTAGATCCGAATAACGGATCTAGATTCGTGATCGAATAAAATTTCGATCAATACCAAACACAGGTACATAATTTTGAAAAAAGATTGGTGGGTCGCGAAAAATTTTAAATATTGAAAAGGGGTCGCAAAGCAAAAGTTAGTGAGAAGCTCTGAAGTAGCCTGTCCCGAAAAATAAAATTTAAGGTAATAGCAAAAAAGCGATTTTCTTTCGAGAGCTGATTATGGGAATAATAATCCAAAAAGATTGGAGTCCGTCTTTGCCTCCCTACAACCGGTTAAAGTTTGTAATAGTAAAAAATATATTTTATTTTGGCCGCAATTGGTGTCGAAATTTGCGAAATGTGGAGAACATTATGTGAAAAATATTTCCATGATAAAATTAAATCCACTCCACTTATTAAATTTTTGTTGCTAAAACCTGTGGAAAAAATATTTTTTTCGACTTTTTTTTAAGTTGCTTAAAATCGTACTAACAGAACATGAACGATTTAAAGTATTTTTTTTTTTTTGAACTTGCTTGAGTAAAATCCACGTCAGTATTAAAATTTAAAGTTCAATATTGCCAAAAACGTCGATGTTTTTCTTAAAATGTACTGGTGGACCAAAATTATTCCATGACAAATTTTTTTAATATTTTTCCTCAATGTACTTAACATCCGCAAATTTTGACACCAATAGCGGTCAAAACAAAAAAAAAATAATTCACTACGATTGTGAACTTTAACCGGTTGAAGGGATGCAAACCCAAATTTTATTCATTATTTTTCCCATTATCAGCTCTATAATACGCAACAATTTTGCCTATTACCAAACGAAAAGGGCCCATTTTCGGGACTGGCTAATACTCAGATTCTAAACATTTTTTCATTCTTATATTCTGAAATATTTTTCGTACAGAAAATTTCTACATTTCTGAAAAATTTTTCGTGTAGAAAAATTCTAGGATTATTAAAAAAAACCTCTCAGATTCTATGATATTTATCGTACAGAAATAATCTCAGATTTTGATACATTTGGCTTAATGAAAATTTTAAGTTTCTGAAACATTTTTCGAGTAGATAAATATCTCGGAATTTAAAAATTTTTCTTTACGCAAAATGTCTCAAACTTTTTTCTTAGATTCTAAGACATTTTTTTGGACAGACAAATTCTTAGATTCCAGGCATTCTTCATATAGAAAAGTTGTCAGATTCTAAAACCTTTTTGCGAAATTCTGAGACACTTTTCCTATAGAAAAATTTTCAGATTCTAAGATATTCTTCGTATAAAAAATTCCAGATTGTGACACATTTTTCGTACAATAAACTTCTCAGATTCTAAGAAATTTTTCATACACAAAATTTTACAGTTTCTGACACATTTTTTGAATTGAAAAATTCTCAGACTCAGACATTTTTTGAATGGAGAAATCCTATTTAAATTCTGAAACATTTTTCATATATAAAAATTCTCAGATTCTGAGACAGTTTTCGAATAGAAAAATTACTTCTTCTTATTCTCAATAAGTTTAGATTTAAATATGTAGTAATATTTTGGTTTTGGACAATAGCAGTTGTCATTTAAATTTAATATGCTACTTGTAGTAAAGGGTTTTTATATTTTAATAGTCTTGATAAGATCTTGACGAGATCGAAATACGTGTTTGCTAAGTCATGTCTTGAAAATTATTCCATCAGAATATCATGGTGTATTTAGTATAGAAAAATGACCTCGAACTAGAATAAACCTACTAAAAATAAAATATTTTGAAGGTCGCATAAAACAATTTTATTTGTTAATAAAAATTAATCAGAACTTATATTTGTAACTATTATTTCCAATTGCTCCATTAGATTTTCAAAAAATTTCTAATTGTTTTTTAAAAAGAAACTCGGTTGGCATTTCAGAAATTTCAAATTGAATAAAAAAATCAGAATCTTACACTTTCTTAAACACTGACTAAACTTTAGTTCAATAATATTCTTATTTAACAGATTTAATTTTCTAACCTTAAGATTTTTCTTCTAAAATAACCTACACCCTTTCATTTCAGTTAACTCTTAAATAAATTGATAAATAGTTGAAGATATTCAGTTTTCCATTATATTTTGGGTTAAGTTTAGTTTTGGTTTTGTTAACATTATTATAAAACTTATCTTTATTAGCATTATATACACATACTATTTATGTATAGTAGCACATAACAACTGTATAGTATATGGATGAACTATCTACTATCCATGGTAAAAATCTACTAAATAATTAATACAATAGACACTTGAGGAAAACTATTGTAAAGATATCTACGTCCATACATACATCCGTCCATACATACATTCATTCATACTTACAAACACACATAGTAATTTAAACTAAAATATTTTGCAATGTAACTAACTGGCAAGTGTGAGCATAAAAATGTATTATACACTCAAAGAAAGATGTTAGTTAAATTTGACATTTGTTGGTGTTAAACATGTTGGTAAGTCTGTGTGAGAATGACGTGGAAAATTTGAGTTAAAGTACCCACCATTGAAATACCTTTAATTTTTTAAATATTATTTAAGTTTCTTACGATCAACGCTAAACGATACCATTCATGAAATATGATTTTTACAATACGGAATTGTAAGAAAAAAATTGTAAATTCTAAACTTTTTACAAATATTTTATTAAGAGTGTAATACACAGTCAAGCAAAAAAAGCAATCTTCCAAACAATTTCTTTTACAACATATTTTGAGTGTATGTATGCCTGTAAGGATGTGTGTGTTAGTGTATATTTTTGAAAGTAAAAAAATAAAATAATAAAGTTCTTTTCACTACATAGACACACCATGCCCAAAGTAGAATTACTTTAAAACATAAATGTTGGAAAATTTTTTTGTTTTTTGGGTTGAGTGTCTTTTTTGGCAATTTCCTGGCAGCACTTAACCCGTGCTAAATCGTGCACTAGTTTTCATTTACAAAAATGTGTTTAAAATTTCGTAATAGTAAGGTGTAATGTTGTTTTATTAATATCAAAAAAAATAAAAAAAAAATACTGTAGACTTAACTAGAACTTAAGTTTTCAAAGTCCGGAAGATTAACACTTAAGTAAAAATCAGCAAATCCATTATCAGCAGTTATAACTGCTGCAATCAATTATAATTGATTGCTTTCGAGACAATTTCAAACAATAACACTGTACAACACAAAAAAAAATTACAAGGTCAGACCAAAAAAATTTGATAGAACATACAAAAAAAAAATATACGTGTATCTGCGTTTTGAAAGTTTACATCTGGGTTTCATTTTAGGGGGAGGTAAAGTTTCCCCCAATTGCAAATGTTGTATTGTCAATCGTCATTGAATATCGAGTAAATCTTACGTTTAAAGTATATAGTGTGTTCAGCAAATTTATGTAAAATGCTACGGAGAACATTTTTGTGGAATATGTTAACCCTCTAACTCCTCAATTTAAGGGTCTTTTTTCCTTCTTTTCAAAAAGAGCAAAAGTCGCCGTTAAATCAGGGATTTAAGGGGTTTAAATGTTCCGTAAAAATATTCGCCGTGAAATTTTACTATAAGTCCTTGAATACACCAAAACGGAAAACTCAACCAGAAAGTCAGAAATACGACACAACAAAAGACAGTTTCGGGTTAATTTCGCATTTATTAAGAAAATCGAGTAAAACTTACGTTTAAAGTATATGGTGTGTTCAGCAAATTTATGTAAAATGTTACGGAGAACATTTTTGTAGAATATGTTAACCCTCTAACTCCTCAAGGTAAGGGTCTTTTTTGTCTTTCTTTTCAAAAAGAGCAAAGTCACCATTAAAAAATAGATTTAAGGGGTTAAGTTGTTCCGCAAAAATGTTCCTCGTCTTTTTTTTCAAAAAGAGCAAAGTCACCATTAAAAAATAGATTTAAGGGGTTAAGATGATCCGCAAAAATGTTCGTCGTAAAATTTAACTATAAGTCCCTTTCACGGAAAATATTTTTGCGGACCATTTTAACCCCTTAAATACTTGTTTTAATGGTGGTTTTTGCTCTTTTTTAAAAGAAGGACAAAAAAGACCCTTACCCTAAGGAGTTAGATGGTTAATATATTCTACAAAACTGTTCTCTGTAATATTTTACATAAATTTGCTGAACTCACCATACACTTTAAACGTAAGCTTTACTCAATGTTCTTAATAAATGCGAAATTAACCCTAATCTCTCTTTTGTTGTGTCTTATTTCTGACATTCTTGTTGAGTTTTCCGTTTTGGTTTTCCACGGCGGCTATTTTTGCGCAACATTTAAACCCCTTAATTCCATGTTTTAATGGTGTTTTTTGCTCTTTTTTAAAAGTTGGTCATAAAAGACCCCTATCTTGAGCAGTTAGAGGGTTAATATATTCTACAAAAATGTTCTCCGTAACATTTTACATAAATTTGCTAAACACACCATATACTTTAAACGTAAGCTTTACACGATTTTCTTAATAAATGCGAAATTAACCCTAAACTGTCTTTTGTTGTGTCTTATTTCTGACTTTCTGGTTGAGTTTTTAGTTTTGGTGTATTCAGGGACTTATAGTAAAATTTCACGGCGAATATTTTTGCGAAACATTTAAACCCCTTAAATCCCTGTTTTAATGGTGTTTTTTGCTTTTTTTGAAAAGAAGGACAAAAAAGACCCTTATATTAAGGAATTAGAGGGTTAACATGTTCCACAAAAATGTTCCCCGTACCATTTTACATAAATTTGCTAAACACACCATATACTTGTAACGTAAGCTTTACTCGATATTCAATAAAGATTGACAATACAACATTTGCATTTTGGGGAAACTTTACCTCCCCCTAAAATGAAACCCAGATGTAAACTTTCAAAACGCCGATACACGTATATTTTTTTTTTTTGTCTCTTCTATCAAATTTTTTTGGTCTGACCTTGTAATTTTGAAAAAAAATTTATTTTGTTGAACAGTGTAATCATTGATTCTGGAATTGAACGGAAAATTTTGAGCGGTCTCTGAGAAAGCTTCATATAAAACGAGAGAATTCAATAGCGACACCAAACGCATAAGCTCCGAAACGAGACCACTGTGCATCACATGATCGAACATCTTTCAAATATCCAGAGCAACCACTTTGCTTTCACAAAGTTGGTGGATGAAACGACTCCAATATTCCGAAAGAACCGCAAAACCGTCCTCCGTAGGACGACTTCTTCGAAAGCCCTACTGCCGATCGGACAAAATTAAGTTCAACTCCAGATAGTTAACGCTACGCGAATCTTCAGAAAATATCCTGCAATGACCTCGTGTCTCTAATATGGGTTCCCTTATGCATAAGGAAGTAGACGGTAACGAGAAGACTGATGAGGTTGCCAAACTGGGTGCAGATGGGGTAGGGCACTTTGTTCATATTGAACCCCCGATGCAGTACTACAGATCGAGAAGTGATTGTCAGTGTATTTCCATGGCAAACAGGAAATGAAGAGATATAATTACAAGCAGAATTACCAGAATAATCTGGCCGCGTTACGACCTCAGAAGAACTCGCTATCTACTTTCTCTTAACATCAGGGAATGTCGTTTATTTACGGGAGTGGTCACAGGACACTGCCTAATTGCTTTCAACGGAAGAACAATTCGACTCATCTCTGATTCCAATTGTAGAAAATGTGATGAACCGAAAACGGATTAAACAGTTGAACACATACTGTGCAAATGCCCCGCATTTTCCAGGCATCTCGATCGATTTTTAGGCAAAGAATAACTCGAGAATCTGGAAGAAATCGCAGTTATGGACCTTATGTCCGTCTAATTGTTTACAACATGGACTAACGCGTTTTATCCTCGTCGCTGAAGGAATATGTGGTATTGCTTTAGACCGGTCTAATCGAGGAGTTCAACATTTTGAGCTCCTCCATCCCTAACCAAACCTAGATAGTTAACCAAGCGGTAGTTATCAAGGTTAGAAGTCTCGCCCGTTTTAGGGATTGGCTGAACATTAGCCATCATCCAGCATGAGGGAAAACTCCTACCGGTACAAGTAGCTAAAAAGGTTTGTCGAGAGACGAGATAACATCGAAGCACAATTTTTCAACCCAAATACCGAAGTACCTTCTGGGCCCGGGGACTTAGGTTAGGTTGGATGGGCGTTCGCCAATTTGGCGAATTCACTCGGAGGCCATAAGGCCCATTGTGATTCCCTTAAAGTTGTTTCCCTACTCCCCTCTGATATACAAAAATTCTACCTTTCAAATATCCGGGGACTTATTAACGTGGATATTTTCAAGAGCCCTTTGAGTTCGGGCAGTGGTTGATTTTATTTCGGCAACAATTTTATTCTGGAAAAAGTTGGATTTATCATCCGAGTCTGTGAATATTTGGTCATTCCTTATAATGATAGAAATGGATGAACTAGTACTATTCTTTGCCCATTTTAATAACAACCCAATGGTCTTGTTGCCCCACGGAGCAGCAAAAACCTTGACACGCAAACACTGTTCGTACAGAACCTTTTCGCGTCTGAGTACTCTGGCGCATTCCTTTCTCTCCTGTTTGTGTATCGACTCAGTAACGGGATTGTTGCCCCTACTCTAATTGTATAAAGTCTACATTACATTAACTTTTTAGACTGATTAGGCCCTTAATAAAGGTTTTTCACTAAAAAAAATGGCTGGATAAGGCTGAATTTAAATGTTTATTTCATATACTTCTTGTTGCTTTTGTGGGGTATTTATCATCTTTAGTTATATTTTCTGTTTATTTCAACTTTGTTTTTCTTTATTATTTATTATTAACTCTCCTCTATTTAATATCTCCATTATTTCGACAGCTCATAAATTACTATGTTTCTGGTTTATAGAAATTATTTCATCTTCTATTCCATTTTGGTGTTACCAAGTGTCTAGAAACAAGTATATTTTTTTCTTGCCTGAAACCCTAATCAGTTGCATATCTTTATATATTTTTTTTCCTAGTTGCTACACTTCTCTTTAAATTTTTTGTTTTTTATATATGTACCCTACACAAATCATATCTTTAGATACAACAACTTAAGAACTTTGTTTTACAGTAGTCATAAAAAAAATCGGTCCGAAATATTTTTCTTATTTTTTATTTATCCATAATCAAACACGGAGAGAAGAAACATAATTGCGACAACCATAATGGAGGGGCAACATAGTATGATTGATACTTTATCACAATATGATTGTAGCGATCATATTATGATCTTCACATATTATGATCAAAAATTTTTATTTTTTAATTGTATATGATCTCAGTATGATTGTCAAAATCATATATATGTTCAAATGGCTCAACCATACTATGTTGCCCCCTCCATTATGGGTGATTTGGTGTGTTGCAATCATATTCCAAACAAGTTTTTTTTTGTGAGAATATTAAAAAAGGTTCTCCCCTAAACTACTCATCCGATTTTAAAAATGTGTGTTCACCAATATTTAGAATGGTCTTTGGTTTCATCGACCACGCCAACTTTTGACAAAAACCCGTAAAATTTAGTTACAGAAATTGTTTACAGGTTACTAAAAGTCGTTCTTTACCAAATTTTTTTGTTTAATAAATTGTAAGCATTTTTTTTGTTTTTATTTATCCAAGTAAGAACAACAAGTACTTGTTATAGACATTAATACCTACGCAATGTTAAGGTTTATCACCGTTTGGATGGTTTGGTTGTTTTATTTACAATTTATATTTTTTATTTTTTTACTTTCTTCTTTTAACATTTAATTGCCCTTTTTTATGCTGACAATATTATCTTTTGTTAAAAGATATGAAACAACAACAAAAAGAATTAATATTTTTTTTTGTTGCAGAAAAATAAACAGAAAGAATTTAGAAAATTGTTTAAGAAAAGGTCTTTAACAAAATAGGTGTTGGCAAAATTATGACAGTACTTTAACAATGGTTGAGAATGTAGCCCGGATTCGGCGGCACTTGTTGTTTTTTATAGATTATCCAACATTATCTTAATAAAACATATTCAGTTTCTGTAACCTTTGGCTATAGAAATTTAGATATTTACAAATTCTGAAATTCTTTTTTAAAGAAAATTTAAAGATTTTTTTTTATAAAATAAATTTAAAATTTTTTTTCTATTTCTTTTTTCGCAATAATCCAAATAATGTAATTGAGGAAAAAGAAATTGGAATATACAGAAAATAATATCGAATATTTCATTTCAATTAAAATTTTAATTGCTATTAAATATAATATCAATTAAATATTTGAAATTTTATTAAATTTAATTTTACTTATTGGTTTTCCTCTGTGTTGTTTTCTTTGTGTTTGCGCTAATGTGTTTTTGTTTTATGTCGAAAACTCTTGCACTGCCTCACAAAACTAAACATATAAATTAAACAGTTTGTTGAAAGTTTTTTAATTCTAAATAGGTTTTTAGAATTCCCATTTTGATTACAATTTTATGTATATAAATATAAAAAGTCTAAAATCATTATAATCAACTTTGTAAAATTTCTTCACATTTTATGTCTAATGATCAGCTGCATTGCTGATGACTCTCTCTGAAGAGTCATACGACGTAGCACTCATCCAAGAGCCCTGGGTGAATGCTAAAGGCGAAATCAACGGGCTAACGACATCTGAATATGATATAATTTTCTCACAAACTGAGGGTAAGAAACGTTCAGCTATTTTAGCTAAGAAATCCTTAAACTTTTTTCTCTTGCAAAAATATAGCACCAACGACTTAACCACCGCAATCTATAAAATGGGAAATCGAACTTTGTATCTTGCATCATCCTATATGGCGCACGATATGGAATCTCCGCCTCTCGACCTGCAGAATCTTATTAGAGAAAAAAACGGTGAGTACATAGTTATAGGTTGTGATGCTAATGCACATAATACTGTTTGGGGCTCATCTGACTCAAATGATAGGGGCGATCAACTCTTAACTTTTATAAATTCGACTAACCTAAATATAGCGAACAGTGGTAACGAACCTACCTTTATAGGACCTACGAGTCAGAATGTCTTAGATCTCACTCTTTATTCTAATGTCGCGAATTTGGATATTAGGGACTGGAGGATACTGAAAAGGGCTTCATGCTCTGATCATAAATATCTCGCTTTTAGGATAGTAACTAATATAGATTACAATAATAAATCATTTAGAAACCCTGAAAGGGCAAATTGGGAGAAATTTAGGAACACCGCTATTTCTAAATTAACTGGCTTGGACCACCAGTGTCTTAACAATCGGAGTGATATTGAAACGGTAAATGATAATCTTACATCAATTCTTGTCAAATCCTTTGAGAAGTCGTGTCCGGTAAGATATCGGCGTAAGAGAATTCAGCCACCTTGGTGGTCAAAGGAACTATCGCAGACAAGGCGAAGAGTCCAAGACCTCTTTAAAGAAGCAAGAAAGGTCAACAATGACGCAAATTGGAACTTATATAGAGAGGTATTGAAAGTTTTCAAAAAACTTATTCGGAAGTCGAAAAAGAGTAGCTGGGAAAAACTCTGCAGTGATGTAGAACACACTACAGAGGCAGCTAGACTCAGAAGAATTTTATCTAAAAAACCAATACCGCCTATTCTACTGAAGGGATTAGATGACACATGGACAGAGAATGCAACGGAAACATTGGATGTTCTTCTAAGAACTCATTTTCCAGGATGCAGTGAACAACCTTTATCTGAGACTCAACCTCACGGGCAAACAATTATTCCCCACAATCTGCTATCTGATGAGCGTATAAGGTGGGCAGTCGAATCGTTCGAGCCTTACAAATCGCCAGGGCCTGACGGCATTTTTCCGGCAATGCTTCAAAATACTGCTAGCGAAATAATTCCTTACTTAAAGGAAGTTTTTAAAGCGTGTTTAGAGCTTTGTTATATACCTAGATCATGGAGGAAATCTAAAGTAGTCTTCATACCGAAAAGCGGTAAAATAAATCACGCAACTGCAAAGGATTATCGTCCTATTAGTTTATCATCCTTCCTTCTGAAAACGTTGGAGAGAATTCTGGATCTTTATATAAGAGAGAACCTAGGTGGAAACTTTTTGTCGGCTACGCAACATGCTTATCAGCAGGGCAAGTCGATAGAAACCGCTCTTCATTCCCTCGTGTACACTTTAGAGAGATCTCTGGAATATAGAGAATTTACCTTAGCCGCTTTTTTGGATATAGAAGGTGCATTTAACAATGTAAGCATGGATGCAATTGTAAACGCAATGGACAGGGCTGGCATAAATCCAACCATCAAAAGATGGATTGGCTGCCTGCTGTCTTGTAGAGAAGTTACAGCCGAATGGGGGCTTGAAAGAGCCATAAGATATACAGCCAGGGGAACACCACAGGGAGGAGTATTATCGCCATTACTCTGGCTCTTGGTCGTGGATCCCATTCTCAAAAAAATGGAGACGCAAGGAGCGGTAGTAGTTGCTTATGCTGATGACGTGGTAATAATGTCAACTGGAAAATTTTTGACCACGTTATCCGAGTTGCTAGAGCGATCACTGAAACAGTTATGGAATTGGGCTAATGAAAATGGTCTTAACGTTAATCCTCGGAAAACCGAGATGGTATTGTTTACACGAAAGTATAAGATCGAAAATTTTAGAAAAGTCAAGGTCAACGGGGTTGAAATCCCACTTTCAAATCATGCGAAATTTTTAGGAATTATTCTGGATAGTAAATTATCATGGAACCAAAATACCGATGAACGATTGAGAAAGGCGAATAATGCATATTATGCATGCAAGAAAATGTTCGGCAAGACATGGGGACTTGAGCCAAGGATCACGTACTGGATCTATACTTCCATCGTAAGACCTATCTTACTTTACGGAGTTATGGTCTGGCACAGAGCGCTAGAGAGGGAGGTGACTCGTAGTAAGTTCCAAAAAGCCCAACGGCTTATGGGTCTGAGTATCACTGGTGCCCTAAGAACAACATCAGCTGCATCCATCGACACGATATTGCATCTGCTGCCAATTGACGTCTTTGCTAAGGGTGAGGCATATAAGGCATGCCTCAGACTCAAAGAGTCAAATTGGCTCAGACGCCGAAATTTTGGACACAGTAGCATGGACAATTTGGATAACGTTGTCACTGACTACAGGGTGCCCAAACTACTTTTCGATCGGAAATTTAAAGTTGAATTTCCGACTCGAGAATTTTGGTCGAACTGGCGTTGTGTTCCAAATGACGCTTTAAATATTTTCACAGACGGCTCCAAACAATCGACGGGAGTGGGAGCGGGATTTACTACGGACGTCTGTGATATTCGAAAATCTTTTAATCTACCTTTGAGCTGTAGCATATTCCAGGCTGAAATAGTTGCTATTAATAAGGCAGCCTTGCAGTTTCTTGGAGAATCGGAGAGAATAATAAACTTTTACATCGACAGCCAAGCTGCACTAAAAGCTCTAAGAGGCTTTTGTATTAAATCAAAAGTCGTTTTTGAGTGCTACGAGAATCTTCAGAAACTATCCAGCAACAACCTCGTCTCTCTAATATGGGTTCCAGGACATAAGGGAGTAGACGGGAACGAGAAGGCTGATGAGCTTGCAAAACTGGGCGCAGATGGGGTAGGGGATTTTGTTCATATCGATCCCCCAATGCAGTACTACAGATCGAGAAGTGATTGTCAGTGTATTTCCATGGCGAACAGGAAATGGCGAGAGTTAAGTACAAGCAGAACTACCAGAATAATCTGGCCGCGTTACGACCTTAAAAGAACTCGTTACCTACTTTCTCTTAACAGAAGAGAATGTCGTTTACTCACGGGAGTGGTCACGGGACACTGCCTTATTGCTTTCCACGCAAGAACAATTGGACTTATCTCTGATTCCAATTGTAGAAGATGTGATGAACCGAATACGGATGAAACTGTTGAACATATCCTGTGCAAATGCCCCGCATTGGCCAGGCATCGCAAACAAATTTTGGGCAAAGCAGAACTCGAGAATCTGGAAGAAATCGCAGTCATGGACCTCGTGCGCATTAAATTGTTTGCAACATGGACTAACGCGTTTTATCCTCGTCGCTGAAGGAACATGTGGTATTGCTATGGACCAGCCGGTCTATGCGAGGAGTTCAAAATTTTGAGCTCCGCCACCCCTAACCTAACCTAACCATGTCTAATGATATTTTTCGAACATTTTTGGATAGCAGTAAAATTCCTATCGGTTATATCTATCGTAAATTCGAGCTTAAGTTTGGACGTTGAACCCCACATGTCGAATTCACTACCAGGGCATTCCACACCAAACGTCCAGCGAAAAAACATGTGTCCCATGAATTTCTGAATAGGTTGTTTTGATATGGAACTAAGAAAACTGTGTTTTTGGTTTTAAAAAGTAGGCATAGAAAGCGTGGCTAAATTTTTAAAAAATTGTCAAATTGGTGTCAAGTTGCCTTGATTAAATATTTATCATTTTTGCATAATTTTTTATTGGCTATTGATTTAATTTTTTTTTTAATTTTCGAAACGCTTCCTGAAATTTTAAATTTTGTAAAAATGTCAATTTATCAAAAATCCGGCCATTTTTTTCTTTCTATCCACACTAGGGTTTCTATTCGGGAAAATTTTCCAGGGAAATATTTTTCTTAAAATCCCGGGATTTTTTCTTCGGGAAATTTCGGGAATTCGTCGCTAATTCTTTTATTAAAAATGTATTTAATTTACAATTTTTTAACACAATTTTAAAAGATTTAAAAAATTACATTAAAACTTTGAAAAAAATTAAATTTTTTAAAGAAAAACTAGTAAGGATATGCTTAATTTTTCACATTATTAAGACCTTGTAATTATTTTTCTTTAATCGATTGCGTGACAAAATACGGAATGAAACAGAATTTTACTTCGAAGGTTGGTTGCAAATTGGCAAAAGTTTTCTTAATCCAAAATTTTAATGCAATCTTTATATTACTTAAACATAAAAATATCAATATTTTAAAGAATATAAAACAAACCAAGTTTTCAGCTTAAAATTTCATATATGAAGTGAAATCCTGATATCTAACGGTCGTGAAAAATAAATATTTTGCAACGAACCCTGGCCGCCGCGAAAGTTTAATTAAATATATCTTCAAAATATAATTTTCTTACGGTTGGCGTAGTAAAAATTAAAAAAATTTCCAAAAAGTTGTAACAAACACATTTGTTGCAAATCGGATAAATTTTACACATTTTCCGAATTGTGAAAAATTTTGTATGGAGTGGAAATACGTCAATACAAATACCTAAACTATGATAAGGTCCAATATTTCTACAAAAAAAATAGAATTTATCAACTTTCTACGTATATTTTAGAGGTTAATAAAACTATTTTACAAAAGAAGACATCTAAAATGGTTTTAAATTAGAAAATACGACCATAATTTGTAATATAATAATTTGTATATGATAAAGTTCAAAATTTGTTTTTATTAAAAAATTCCCGGGAGTTCCCGGGAATTCCATTTTTTTAAAACGCTTTCCCGGGAATTGAAAAAGTCCGGGAATTTAGAAACCCTAATCCACACAAAAAGGTGAGACATATTATTTGCGAAATTCATTGATTTGTAACTCATACGTCATGTTGAAACAAGAAAATACAAGAAAATGACAACATTATTTTGAATTTTAATTTTCAAATCCGATTTTTTGGAAATCAAAATGAAAAACGCTCATCTGAATTTTTTGTGTGGATAGATAAACATCTAACAAGGAAGGTCTTTTAGAGGGCACCCACCGATTGTCCTGAAACTTGCATATGGGAATGAGGGGGAAAAATCAAAGTTACCTGTTTTTTTTTAGCTTTCCAATCTTAAATTTAAAAAATTAAAAAATTAGGTCTTTCGGGAAAATCCGAATTAGCAAAAATTTACCGAATTTAACGCAAAAATACAGGTCAGCTTAATTTTAATAGAGATTATTATATATATTTTTGGCGGGCGTACGTATGTACCTATTAGAGTTGTCAATTATTCGCCTTGCAACTTTGTTCGAATAATTCAAATAATTGTTTTTGTTCGTTCGATCAAACGATTAAATCTAAAAAATTATTCGATTATTCGATGAGAATAACGAATAAAAAAAATGATTATTAAAAAATATTTTTATTAAGTTTAAAGTTTTTAAGTTGGGGGAGTCGGCGGGGGACGAGGACAACTTTTTCTTATTCACATAAATGTTAAAAAATTCATTTATAACGATATTTATGCCTAAAAAATACACTTTTGTTCTCCCTTAAAAGTGGTCGGGCCGAAAAAATTTCGTTTCCTAATCATCTTGGTCCAAATGTAGGTCAATGAACTTCATATGGCATAAAAATATTTCATTTGTGGAACAAATATAGAAAAAAAAATTGTAAAAAAATTTTGTTTTTCTGGAAGTGCTTTAGTTCTTTAATGGAGAATATTTTCCCTCCCCCACCCTCGTCTGACTTTTATTTTGAACTTAACCAGACTATGACTATAAGACATAATCGTGCCTAACTTCAGGAGTATAGCTTGAATGTCTTAGAATCTATCACTGATCAATAATAAATATATTTCATAGATGGGACTAATTAATTAAAGGGACCAATTAATTGATGGTTTAATTACCATTTAATTGATGTCAATGGTAATGAAATTGTTTTTATTATCATTGGTTATATCAATTGTACCAATTTAATTACTTATCAATTTAATTACTAATGATAATTAAAAAAAAATAATTACCATTGGTATGGCATCACTTAAAAAAAATAATTACCATTAGTAAAAGTCGTCACAATATTGTCCAAATCGTTAATATTTGGAAAAATCTGTTGTTTTTTGTTATATGGTTTTTTAGTTTTTCACATTTTATAAACTAAACACACATTTGATTGCCTTTGTATAACACAATATTTGAAATTTTTATTTGCGTTTTGTTTTTTGTCTTTAACATTTTCATATTTTTTTTGTAAAAACATACTTTGATGTTTAAATTTTTAACTTTTCAAAAAAATGTGCAAAACAATGGATTTTAAACCAATTATAATTGGTGTTTTTCAACAACTGGTGCATTTCATTACCATTAGTAATTATTTTTTCAATTAAAAAAATTAAATTACTATTAAATGGTAATGAAATTTTTTTAATTACCATTGATATCAACCAATGGTAATTAAATTTCAAAGGTAATGAAAAATTCCCATCTATGATATATTTTATGGGGTCCTCGTCCGATATTTCGATACTGTAGTTGGAGGGTAAAAAATAATTGTTCGATTATTTGACATAAATTAATCGATTTATTCGTTATTCAAAAGTTTTCATTTTTAAATTAATCGCTCAAGAGTTCGGTTTTGTTTGATCGATTAATCGAGTTATTCTTAATCGGTTGACAACTCTAGTACCTATCCATATAAACTACCCCAACATTTTTACATTTTTGATGATAAGGACTTATACATATTTGGATAAGCCTTATACAACATTGGATAGGCCTTCAAAAAACCTTTCATTCTGTGTAAAATGTGCATCTAGTTTCTTTTAAAGAAATTTGAAAAATCGGTAAAAAGCTAAAAAATCCCCTCCCCTTTGACCCGCTAAATGTGGGATTGGGCAGCTAAGAAAAAACAAGTAACTCTCATTTTCCTCCCCTCTTTCCCATTTACAAGTTTCAGGAGAATCGGTGGGTGCCCTGTGAGAGACCTTCAATGTAAGCTATAAAAGGAAAATGAAAATATGGACACAAATGATACCGATTTAGTTCGAGGCTCTGCCTCACCGACTGGTGCTGGTCCTAGCACTGGTCTTAGGGTTGCGACCTTGAAGTCCGGCCTTGATTCTGGTAGGGGTGCTCAGCCTAATATTGGTGGTAAAAAGAAAAAGAAACTTAAGCCATCAAAGGTCAGGCACAACCAGAGAAGGCTTTGTTTGAAAATAATTAACAGACTGAGCCAACTCGATGGAACGAAGCTCTCCGAACGTGAGAAGGCGTCGCTATCATGGGCGAAGGGAGTCATTGAGGAACAGGACAAACTTTCGGCAATGCGCGCATCTGACAAACAGAGCGCTGTTTCGGCCTCGTCATCGAAGTCTGGTAAAAGGTTGCGCTCGCCCGACGAGAAACCTTTACCTAAAAGATCTAAGGTGACCGGCAACGTCTGGACTCAGTCTTTTAGTGAAGTGGTGAAAGGTAACTTCGTTAGGGCTGTGATAAACAGGCAAAATGGGGATTGTAGTATTCCAAGGGACAAGTGGAGTTTAGTTGAAACTAAACTAAATGAAATCTACTATAGGCTTCTTGAGAGTATGCCTGATTTTCTCCCTACTACTGTCAACGCAGGTTGGTATCAGGGGCGAGTAAAACTCGTTGCTTTTGGAAACGAAAGATCCGCAGCCGTGTTTAAGGTTGCCATTAGCCAAGTGGGAGAGTTATGGCCTGGAGCCAGACTGGACGTTGTGGAAAAACATGATATCCCCTCGCAACCCAGAGCTCATGCATGGATCCCAATGGCTACAAGTGACACTGCGGTGATTCTAAAGATGATAAAAGTCTGCAATCCTGACCTTCCAACTCAGAATTGGCAAATTGCCAGATTGGGTGAGATGGAGGGCGCTCGTCGTCAAGCAGTGGTCTTGGTTAATGAGGAATCGCTTCCGCTTTTAGCCAGGACTGACGGCATTATTAGATTTGGCTTTTTTCATATAAGAGTCAATGTCTACAAGGGCGACCAGAAGCCTATTTTGGAAGCAGACAAGCCAGTGGCAGAGTCGGCTGGGGAGGAGAATCTGGAAAAGGTTGATATTCAGCTGACCGATTCTAGGCTGATGGGAGATGCATCTGGCATTTTCGAAACCGAATCTGGCAACGAATGCGACCTCTGTGATGGCACGGAGGATAAAGCTGATGCCACTATGGGTGACATTCAGGACGAGGCCCATGCAGTGAGGAATTCGGAGAGTTCTGTTGCCTCCGATTCAGAACAGATGGGACACATATCTGGCTTATTCGAAACCGAATCTGGGGACGAATGCGACCTCTATGATAACACGGAGGATGAAGCCAATAACACGGTGGTGGAAAGGATGGTGGAAAAAAAGCAAGATGTTGCGGTTCCTACAAATAAACCTCCATCACTGTAAGGCAGCCTCAGCTGCACTATTGCTGCGCCTGACGACAGGAGCAGTTGACTTGGTTTTTATCCAAGAGCCCTGGGTGCGGGGTGGCAGGGTTTGCGGATTGAAGACCCCTGGGTTTAAGTTGATGGTTGCCAAAGGTGAGGGCTCACCAAGAGCCTGCATCTTGGCGAAAAATGGCTTAAATATATTCTTTTTATCAACTTTTAGTGATATGGATGTTACAGCGGCTAGCTTAGAGCTTCATGGGAAGTCTATTTGGCTCGCCTCTGCGTATTTTCCTAATCCGGGGCCAATACCCCCGGAGAAGGTTGGCGGTCTGATTCGGGAGTCTGAATCTAGGGGACACCAGTTACTAGTGTGCTGTGATGCTAATGCACATCATTCGATATGGGGTAGTACAGACACAAATGATAGAGGCGAATCACTTTTGGAGTTTTTGTTAAGCACTAACCTGTATATTTGTAACAAGGGTAGTGAACCAACTTTCGTTACAAGTACGCGGCAAGAGGTTCTTGACGTAACACTTGTATCAGATACATTGTCTGATAGAATTGATGACTGGAGAGTTTTGGAAGAGCATTCTTTCTCAGATCATCGGTACATTGAGTTTTTACTCAGGGAGCGTGCCCCGGTTGAGACAGTCTCTAGAAATCTGAGAAGAACAAACTGGGTGAAATATAGGGAGACTTTTTCTTTGCTTTTGGATGAAGTACCCCTATCTGAACCGCATAGTTTAGCGGAAATTGACTGTCTGGTTGACCATATAACAAATGTTTGTAATAGGTGCCTGGATGCGTCTTGCCCTTCTGCAAAGCCTAGAGGGAAAAAAAAGCCACCTTGGTGGTCAAATGAGTTGCAGACGAGCAGAGATTCCTGCAGAAAGCTCTTTAATAAGGCTAAATTTTCAAGAGCGGACGAGGACTGGTCTGCATACAGGCTGCAACTTAAGAGTTATAAAAAGATGATCAGAAATGCCAAATGTGATTCTTGGAAAAACTTCTGTGGAAACATAGAAGACGTTTCTGAGGCATCCAGGCTGCGCAAGGTTCTGGCTTCTTCTCCTTGCACCCTAGGATACCTGAAAGATCCTAATGGGGTGTGGTCTTCCTCCAGTGGAGAGTCGCTGGATCTCCTTTTAAACACGCATTTTCCGGGCAATTCCATGACGCCGTTTCAAGCTTTGGAACGTTCTGACGCCCAAGCATCTGAAATTGCTTCGGAAATAATAAATATGCCAACATTAATCTGGGCGATAAAAAGCTTCAGGCCCTATAAATCTCCGGGACCTGATGGTATAATCCCGGCTGAGTTGCAGCAAGTGTTGGACTATATAGCCCCGTTGCTGTATAATCTATACACAGCATGCATCAACTGGTCGTATATTCCTTTAAAATGGAGGGATACCAGAGTCGTATTTATCCCGAAGGCTGGGAAAAGTTCCCACACAGCTCCGAAGGATTTCAGACCAATTAGTCTGTCTTCTTTTTTGTTAAAGACAATGGAACGAATGATAGACTCATATTTGCGTAGAGTGATTGACCCGAGGTTGCTTTCGACAAAGCAACATGCATACAGCAAGGGACGATCAACGGAAACAGCTCTTCATGAGCTCGTTGGTACCATCGAGAGATCGCTTTCGGTAAAGGAGTACACTATGGTGGCCTTTCTTGATATTGAGGGGGCTTTTAATAATGTCATTCCAGAATCGATAATATTGGCATTGTCTGGTCTGGGAGTAAAGCGTGAAATCGTTTTAATGGTGGAAAACCTACTTGCCAATAGACGTATAACGTCTGAATTGGGAGCGTCCGTCATATCTCGATTTGTCAATAGGGGCACACCACAAGGAGGTGTTCTTTCGCCGCTTCTTTGGAACCTGGCACTGAATTCAATGCTACTATCTCTAGAAGCACGTGGTTGTCATGTTATCGCATATGCTGACGATGTCGCGATAGCGGTAAAGGGGAAGCATCTGCCAACATTGCGGGACATTCTTCAGGGTTCTCTGAAAGATCTGTCTAAATGGGCAAGAGACTGTGGCCTAGGAGTTAATCCTAGTAAAACAGAGCTTGTTTTGTTTACAAGGAAAAATAAGATTCCTGCTTTTGATCCTATTTCTCTGGACGGTACTGAAATCACCTTCTCAGATGGAGCCAAGTATCTTGGAGTATTTCTAGATAGGAAGCTGAATTTCAGGCGTAATATTGAGGAACGGGTGAGAAAAGCAACGATTGCTTTGTATTCCTGTAAAAGGGCCATTGGAAAACGATGGGGTTTTAGCCCTCAAGTCGTTCATTGGATCTATACAGCAGTGGTGCGTCCAATTTTGCTGTATGGAATCATTGTCTGGTGGCCTGCTTTGGAAACAAAAGCGAACTTTGTCTTTATCACGAAGGTACAGAGAATGGCGTCAATGTGCATCACTGGTGCTCTTCGTACTACACCTACGGCTGCATTAGAAATCCTCCTTCACCTGATACCCTTGGACATATTGGGTAGGCAGTATGCGGCTGCGTCGGCAATTCGACTTAATAGCACGCTGCAATGGAGGAGCAGTGATTGTGGCCATAGCGCAATCTTGAAAAAGATAACAATACCACAAAATGTGGACTGTGCTCCCTCTTTGAGCCTCTTTGAGCGCCACTTTACCACTATGATACCATCCAGGGAGTCTTGGATGGGGGATACTCCGGGTAGTGGAGCTACCATAAATTTTTACACAGATGGATCGAGGCTGCACGAACAAGTGGGCTTTGGAGTCTATTCGGAAGAGCTTGGGTTGAGCCTGGCTCGTAGATTGCCAGATCATTGCAGTGTTTACCAGGCAGAGATGCTGGCAATAAAAGAAGTGGCTGACTGGTTGAGCTGCAATGTCTTGTCTACAACCGCAGTCAACATCTATACTGACAGTCAAGCCGCGGTCAAGTCCCTGGATTCAATGTTTCTGAAAACAAGATCTGCCCTTAACTGCCGCACGTCTTTAAATGAGATGGCCAAGCAGTTTAACATACGACTCATATGGGTCCCAGGGCACAGAGACATTCCAGGGAATTGCAAAGCCGATGAGCTTGCAAGACTAGGAACTACCTTACAGGTTCCAACAGAATTGGAATGTGTTGGTACGCCTCTAGAAACTTGCAAGCAAAACCTACGGCTTTGTTCTGCGACGGAGACTAATCAAAGATGGGCAAATGGATGGACGTGTGAGACAACACGACTGATTTGGCCTTCTCTTAATCAGGGGCGCACAAGTGAGCTGATATCGCTTCCAAGAGGAGAGATTTCAACGGTGGTTTCTATAATTACCGGACACTGTCTTATAGGGAAGCACGCAGAGCGGTTAAATGTGCCGTCGAATGACTTTTGCCGAAGTTGCATGGATGAAGAGGAGTTGGAAACTATCGAACACTTTATTTGCCATTGCCCGGCACTTTCTGGTCAGCGACTTGCTTCACTGGGATCTAGGGAGCTGTACGATCTTTCAGATTTGTCGGATGTCAAAATTCAACATCTAAGGAGTTTCATAAGAAGCTCAAACTGGTTTAACGACAGGGACTAGTAGGGAAACCTATTACGATCCCGTGGTATCACAATGGACCTCAGAGTCTACGTGTGTTGACGTAAAACGTCAGCAGCCACTTACAACCTAACCTAACCTAACCTAAGCTATAAAAAAAAAGAATCAAAAAAGAAAAAAAAAAAGAAGCCGGATTTTTGATAAATTGACTTTTTTAAAATGGGATATTTCAGAACGGGTTCTGAAAATTTTTCAAATAATTTTTTTTAATCGATAGAACGATTTTATAGAGCGATTCTAAGACATTGTAGCTATGTCTGTCCGTCTCTCTATCTGCTGAAATAGCGATCAAGGCAAAAATTAAAAAAAAAATCAGATCTTAGAGACATTTTAACATTTTTTGTTAATTTTTTGACATAACAAGACCTAAAATGGTCATGCTAATGAAATCAGGAAATTTCGGAATTTCTTAAGGACATTCCCCCCTACTCTCAAAGAAAAAGCTTCATTATATTTATGAAAAAAAGTCATAAATATAATGAAAATCTTTATTAAAGTTCGTCCAATGTAAAATTTTCATAAATACAATGAAACATTTTCATAATTCTTCATAGTGTCAATATTTATGAAATTTTTCATTTTATTTATGAAATTTTTTCATAAATATAATATTTTAATGGATATCTTTTCAAAATTTGGCAGGTAAACGTTTTTTGTATTGACACCATTTTGTATATCACCATTCCGAATTTCAAAGAATCGGACCAGTTCTTCCTGTAGCCCACAAACCACCCTCCCGATAATCATATAAATCTATAAAATTCGATGAAATTTTGTTTGTGTGTGTTTAACACATACTTTAATCCCCAGTTCCATGTTCGAACTGGGGACCCATTTTCCGAAAAACACTGGTGTAGGGTATTATATGGTCGGTCTTGACCGACTTTAATTTTTTTATTGTTAATACTATGAAATAGTTGCATATTTATAATGAAATATTTAAAAAAAATGAAATTATTTTTATTAAATGTTTCATAGTATTTATGAAATATTTGATAATATTTATGAAACAGTTACATTGGACGAACATTAATTACAAGTCTCATTATATTAATGAAAAAGTTTCATAGTTTTTATGAAATGTTTCATTACTAAAGCAAATGCATTATTTTTTTAGAAATTAAATTTAAATTTAAAAATCGGCTTCAGGAGCTATAATTGTTTTGCCCCAATTTCTTAATCATATTATTAAAAATCATATGACACGTTTATGAATTTTTTTATGAAATCATGAAATTTTATGAATTGCATTTCATAGACTTTTTTTCATAAAACTTCATTATATTTGTGAAGTTTTATGACAAAAATATTTATGTCATAAATATTATGAAGCATTTTTTCCTGAGTGTAGAACGATACTTTTGAAAGAGCTGATTCCTGAAAAAAATAAAACATTTTGTGATATTTTTTTTATTTTTAAAATTTATAAGTTTTCATGGAGTAATTTGGGTACGTCATTACGTATTTTTGTTATATATTTTTTTTTTTTTTACAAAATGCACTACGGATGCAAACTTTAAGATGGCCTCCTATTTTTGGTTTTAATTTTTATTTTACCCCGTAATTAATTCTTTCATACACATCGAACTTTTTACTCAAAAGCGCAAAAAAATTGTCACAATAGTCTTCGGTACTAAGAAAAAATTTCGAAATTTGTTCGGAACCTAGAAAATTAAATTTGTTTTTTTTTTCTAAAATCATTTTTAATAATTACAGCACTCGTTACATCAATTTTTATGCCCCTTTCATCATATTGAAGAAAAGCTTCTTCAATATAGTTGTCAGCAAAATGAATGATATCAAGCGATACAACTATTTTGCTTTTAATATCAAGAAACTTGATGGTATGAACTCAAGACCATAACTTACGATTACATGCTGAATACGCTTTGAAAAGTATAAAATTGCAGAAATAAAGCCCATGGACGAAAGACAAACACCCGAACAAAAAATATTTCTGTTTTAAAAGCATACAAATACAAGAAATTCTTCTCCACGAATAAGCCTATCTATTTTATAATTTTATTGAATTATTTTATATATTTTTTGCTTTTTTTTTTCATTTATTATAATTTAATTTGCAAAATATGTCGTAGATATAAAGACAACAAAATATTGATAGCATTGATAGCTTTATTGCAATAAGCCTTGTATGGCAACATTGTATTACAAGTTCTTAATACGAAAATGAAAACGAACACACATTTCATAGCAATTAACTCAATGTCAACTTTATAAAGACATTTTGATGGGATTTTGTTTGTGCGGTTTAATCCATGCATAAATGAGCATGCGTATCATATGAAATTATTTATGCTCAAGTGATTATGAATTGATTTTTTTTATAAAAATAAATAAATCTATAATACCATGTTTATGGAGTTTATTGTCCTTAAATTATTGTTATTAAATGTATAAATCTATTTTAAGTATAGAAAATGTTGGCGGGGGAAAAAATATATATTTTTTTCAATAATTTTAAAATTTTTCATTTAATTTTTAAAAATAAATACGCATTTCAAAAGTCATTACTTAGAATTTATGTTTTTCAGATTCAGAGAAATTTTTCGTATCCCGGCTAAAAATAAATGTGTATGTTCATATATGCTTATATATAAATCTTTATATGATCATATATGAAATATATGGAAACATATATGTGACCATTAGGGCTATAACCAAATTTTTGGCATAGCACCACGTGATGGACAATGTTGTTTTATTAAACAAAATCGCTTTCTCCGATCATTTTGCGAAAAAAACCACACGCACCAAATGCATTTTCTAAAAGTCCTCAAGATTTTTTTATTAATACAATATTTATGTATTTTTTATTTAACAACAAGTAAAAATATTAAAAAAATACTAATGTCTATTTATTGAAGGAAATAAACTTTAGATTTAAAGTTCGTGCTGATTTACATAAAGGATTAATATCCTGGACCACCTTAATGGCACGTTCCGCGCAAATATTACTTCTTTGCTGGTTTGAAATTATTGAATCTTCTTTTTCCCAATGTCTTAAGAAGCATTTCTGGCGTTTTAAATCTACCTAGCGACTGCTCCAGAGATTTTAAGTCATCTTCCCTGAATCGGTGGTTTGAGAACCATATGTCAAACCATTTTCCAAAAATAAAGGCACATATTAGGTAAAGCTCAGTTTGGTAATTTGGTATTAAAATGAATGTTAAAATGTTGTTGGTGAGGTGGGTAGTACCCACTGGGTACCTTCCACTGGGTACCTTCCTCGCCTTAGTTTTAGTTTCAGACTCGATTAAAGCGGAATCTTAGTTAAAATAGCTAAATTTTGCGATTTTTAAAAAAGAAAATACAAAAATAGTAATTTAAAACTTCATCGCGTTTGGTGCGTGTACTTTTTTAACATCCTCGAAAAAGTAAAAACATTTTTCTTCATAGTTTTTCATGGCCTATATGACTGTGCTATGCCAATTTTGATATTTGCAAAAAATGTAAAAAACGTATAGCCCTAGTGACCATATATGCAAGAAACGATCCCATATATGTGGCCGTATATAAAATATGTGCCATATATGATATCATATATGGAAACATATATGTTATCATAAAATGTTAAATTTTAGTGCATGTGTATGAAAATATCAACCGGAATTACAAAATAAAAGTTTTGTACGATTGAAATTATATTTTATTACCATATTTATATCTTACTACCGATTCGTATCAATAATTTAAAAAATATTGTTTCCTAGTTGCAAAATATTCTGATTAAAAAAGTTACTTTTACATAAAGAAAATGGAAAAGGTAAGTTTTTATTAGAATTTTAAATGAATTTAGAATTTTAAAATCATATGTATTATTTTTTTCCAGTTCATCGTCATAACAAGTATAAGCGTGGACATTTTATTCCAAAACAAGATCATATTCAAAATGAGTAAATGAACATATGTCGCAAATACAATAATATAGAGTGCTTTGATGTTGAAGAAAATTAAACTACGCAGCTTCGTTAATCTCGTGCAACTTCGTGGAGAGGGCATATGCACCACCATTATGTTTTCACTGCGATTGCAATACTGCAAACTATTTTGAAATCCCTTAATGTCGCCATAACAAATTGGAAATGATAGATCGTATAAGCAGTTTTGAGGCCAAGTAACGTTAAGCTCACTCAACTTGGAGAAGAGGACATATGCACCACCAGAAATGTTATCACTACGATTCCAACACTATAAATTATTTTGAAATCCCTTACTGTCGCAAATTGGAAATGGAAAGAATGTATGTATAAGAAGTTTGAAGGACGAGTTACTAGAAAATTCAACCATGCGGAGGTACGTTAAGCTCGCTTAACTTGGAGCAGAGGGCATATGCACGACCATAACGTTATCACTACGGTTCCAACACTACAAACTATTTTGAAATCGCTTACTATCGCCATACACTCAAAAAAAAAAGTTTGTAAAATTACAAGTAAAAGGTCTTGTAATTCTATTTTACTAATATTTTTGTCTTTTTACAAAAATTGTTGTATATTTAATAAAACGAAAACTAAAGTTTGCTTTGTAATTTTACTATTATACGTTGGTAAATTTATTTTACAATTTTTTTAGGTAAATTTACAAAAAAGTGAATTATTTTACAAATTAAAAAAATATTACAAGGTGTTTAGTTTTTTTACACAAGAAAACTGTAATTGTACAACAAAATTTTACTTGATGTTATTTAGTCTTTCTTTATTACAAACAATTTTTTTTTAATTTTTTAAATCTTTTACAAGGTTTTCAGTTTTTTAACACAAAAAAATGTGATTAAACAAAAAATATATATTGAAAAGTACAAAATTCCAATGTAATTTTACAAAACTTATTTTATTACTAGAATTAATGTTGTTTTACAATAAAAAAATGTAATTATGCAACAATAGGACACGCAAAAAATTTTCTAACTTCATATTTTTTTTTTTTGCGTTTTGGAGTAAAAAATTTAGTTAAAAATCATTTTTTACAAATAAAAAATTTCATGAAAAAAAAATTTGGAAATTTTTTAAGTTCCAAACACAAACATTTTTCAACTAATTTTAAGATTTAGCAAAAAAAAATTAATTTTTACACCATTTTTTGGTAATTTGCGTTAAGTAAAATACCACAATTTTTATGTGTTTCTACTGTTCTAGGTTTTTTTCGTATTTTTCCCATTTTTTTTGTAATTTTACCATATTTTTTTGGTAGTTTTTTTTTTTTTTTAAATTTGGCACTAAAATGTCAATAAAAAGCTGCCAATTATGAAAAATTAAGTTTTTATTATTTTAACAGGTACTTAAACATCCACCTTCAAAATCATAAAAGTTAAAAGAGGCTTATAAGTAGTTTATAAAACAAATTTTGTATGGAAATTCGATTAATAAACGTCTGATAAAATGCTTTAATTTTTTATGAATTTGGACGCCAATCTACAATATCCAAATTTTTTTTCTGATTTTTTAAAAATACTTAAAAATTCGAAAAAATTGTTATTTTTTGACTAATTTTTCCTGAAAATATAAGAAATTTCTTGTGTAGCCTCCTTCGCAATTCTCATATGTTCTACTTAAGAAAACCGAAATGCCGAAAAAATAAAAAAGTGCAGTGTTATACTTTAAAAAATTTGTTAAAGGTGTTCAAGTGAAAAAAAAAATCATTTCAGGTTGTTGAAGTGCTACTCCAGCTGCCTAAGAAGGAAAAATAAGATGCACAATGGAAAAAAACTTTAAATTTACAAAACAAATATGTAAATAAACCAAATTTTTTGTAAATTTACAAAACAAATATGAAAATTTAAAAAACAAAATTGTATACTTACGAAAAAAGTTGTAATTTTACAAAAATGAAGTAGAAAATACAAAAACAATATGGTAAATTTACAAATTATTTGGTTAAACTACTGTTTTTACAATAAAAATTGTAAATTTACCACTTTTTATTGAAAATATACAAGTTTTTTGCCATAAAAAACAGTAGTTTAACCAAACAATTTGTAAATTTACAATTTTGGTTTTTGATTTTCTACTTTATTTTGTAAATTTACAACTTTTTTTTGTAAGTTTACAATCTGTTTTGTAATTTTTTTTTTTTTTGCAAATTTACAATTTTTATTGTAAATATATGTGTTTTTCAATATTTTTTTGAGGTAAAAACAGTAGTTTAACCAAATAATTTGTTAATATACAATTTATTTTTTTCATTTTCTATTTTTTCTTTGTAAAATAACAATCTTTTTCTGTAAGTTTACAATTTTGTTTTGTAAATTTACCAATTTTTTTGCAAATTTCCAAAAAAAAATGTTCACCTCGAAGTTAATATTTTACAAAAAAAATTGTAAATTTACATTTTCTTTTTTTAAATCAATTTACAAATTATCCCCGTAACATTACGGGGATTCTTGCTGGTACATATTTTACAAAACCTGCCCCGTAAAATCACGGGGATTTTATGTCATTTTACAAACTTTTTTTTTTGAGTGTAGTAAATCGAAATGAAAAGAACGATCAGTTTTAAGGTTGAGTAACGATTTAGGAAGGACAACGTTTTTATACAATTACAAGAAAGCTGTCTATAAGCGAAAGTGACAATCTGGCACATTGTCACCATGATGTAAGTAGAAATAGTTTTTATCTTAGTCCTTCAAATATCCTTACAAACATGATGTAAGTAGAAATAGTTTTTATCCCTATCCTTCAAATATTCCTACAAACATAACCGAGCAAGATAAAATACATACTACTGAATATATTGCTTTTAATCGAAGTCTTAAGTAATTATTTGCTTGCTATGAATTTTGATGCATGCATTTAGTAGTAGCAAGTTCTTTTTTGCTGGAATAAAAAAGAAATGTGTAATAATTTTTAATATTTTTTCAGATGGATTTCTGAAAGACAATATATCTTTCCTTAAAAAGCATTCCATAGTCTTTAGCATCCAATGGGCTTAAGCATCCCATGGTCTTAACAAAATACACTCCAACATGTATGTTGGAGCAGTATCTAGCCAATCTTTAAAGCTACATGGTTGCTTCGTTAAATGACATCCGTGTTATCATTAACCTATTAGCACCAAATGCTATCGTTGGTAATACTTTAATACAATAAAAATTCTAGAAATATCTCAAATATTAATATTATTTTATATCCTTTTTTAGATTTTGACTATAAATATTGTAAAAAAAGAGGCTTATACCTTAACAACAACGCTAAGTCTGAAGATAATCGGAATTAACACTAAAACAAGAAAACACAAAGGAAATCAACGTTCCTTTAATAAGCCCTTTGTTCGCATCTTTCGATATTAATTGAAAAACTTGATATATAAGATCTTTTATGTTCAATTTATTTTGTTGACTATCAAAATGTATTCTCATATCTATAAGTTAAATTATTTATTTTTATATGGTCACCAAAAATGCAAACGATAGTAACTAAAAAATTAAAATCATAAAATTAAAGGGTTATGAAAACACCAAAATTAATAAAAAAAATATTTTTAATTTTAAATTATACTTATGTACACCGTTTGCAATTCTGGTGAATATATACATAATAATCTATTACATAAAGTTTAAAATGAAAAAAAAATAAAAAAAAAATATGAAAAAGAATATAAAACAAATTGAAAACAACATCATATATGATCCCATATATGATTCAATATATTATCCAATATATGATTCAATATATGATCTAATATATGATCACATATATTAGATCATATATGACCGTGTCTTATATAAGCGCCAATTTTGGAATATGTTCATATATGAGACCATATTTGATACTATATATGATACTGTATATGGTCTCATATATGATATCATATATGATTATATACAACATTTTTAGCCGGGATTGTAATTTTTTTTTGTATTAAAAAATTATTATTTTCTGAGTAACTTTTTAAATTTTCAGGTTCAGATATATTTTTTGGTAGTAAACATTTTCAAAATCAGAGGTCTATTTCGTATGAAATTGTGTTTAGATTCTGTGAAATTGTTCGTATAGAAAAACTTTCAGATTCTTTGACATTTTTCGACAAATTCTCAGATTCTGAGACAATTTATATAAGGAAACATCATAAGAAAAAAACGTCACCCACACGGAAAGAATTGAAAACGAATTTCAATCAACAAAAACGCGGATTCAATTAATTTTTTTATTGAAACTCCTCCGATAGATAAAATTGTTATATCAATCATCAAATTGTAGGTTATTAATTGATTTTTTTTTTTTTTTCAATCAATCACTTTTTCGAATTTGATCAAAAATTTTATCAATTTTTTATTTAAAGTCAATAAAATAATGATTGATTTAACAAATTAATTTTAAGCTTATGACAAAAGTATGAAGAAATATATATTTCTTGTTTTCCAATATGTTGCCGACAATAAAAAAAGTAAAACTCGAGTATAAAGTATATTTTTGAATTAATGTATTCAAATAAATTGAAGCGAAAAAAAATTTGGTATGTTGAAAATTTGTAATTATATACATTAAAAAAAAAAGTTTGTAAAATTACAAGTAAAAGGTCTTGTAATTCCATTTTACTAATATTCTTGCAAAATTTTAAAAATATATGCAAAAATTGTTGCATATTTAATAAAACGAAAACTGCAGGTTGCTTTGTAATTTTACTATTATATGTTGGTAAATTTATTATACAAATTTTTTAGGTAAATTTACAAGAAAGTGAATTCTTTTACAAATTTAAAAATATTACAAGGTGTTTAGTTTTTTTACACAACAAAACTGTAATTGTACAACAAAATTTTACTTGATGTTATTTAGTGTTTCTACCAAAAAAAATTTTATTAAAAAAAATTTTTTGCTAAGATTTTTTCAATCGTTCACAAGGTTCTTAGTTTTTAAAAAAAATATGTATTGAAAAGTACAAAACGAAGGTAATTTTACAAAACTTATTTTATTACTAGAATTTATGTTGTTTTACAAAAAAAAAATTAATTATGCAACAATAGAACACGCAAAAATTTTCTAAGTTAAGATTTTTTTTTTGCGTTTTGGAGTAAAAAATTTTGTTAAAAATCATGTTTTTTATAAATAAAAAATTTCAGGAAAAAAATTGTTGAAAATTTTTTAAATTCCGGACACAAAAATTTTTCAACTAATTATAAGCTTTAGTAAAAAAAAACATGTAGAAAAATTAAGTTCGACTTGGTCGAATCTATGAATACCCTCCACAATGTTATCTGATAGTAATTTTCTAAAAAAATTTCAAAAAATTGCATTACAAATTTCTTTGAGTAAAAATTTTTTTAAATCAATCAAATTTTTTTGAGTGTAAAATTTTTTTGACTGTCAGCATTTTTTTGAGTGTGTCATTTCATTAAAAAAAAAAATAATGTATAAATTTTTTTTTCAGTGTAACATTTTTTTTGAGTGTAAAATTTTTTTTAGTGTAAATATTTTTTTAGTGTACAATTCCTTTGAGTAACAAAATTACTTTTTAAAATATTTTTGTTGTTTTATTCCTATATGTAATACAAAAAAAAAACTATTTCACATATTTCCCTCTTTTTATTTTATCATCCTTTTCTTTAAAAACCAAAAACAACTAACATTCAATCATATACATAAGTCCAACTTTTTTTGATTTTTTTCCAAAAAATACTTACTATACACCGTTACTAGAGTTTTTCTTTTCCCGGACTTTTTCATTTCCCGGGAAAGTGGGATTCATTTTTAAATTTCCCGGGATCCCGGGAATTCCCGCAATAACTAAAAACCCAATTTTTTGTCAAAAAAATATATAAAAACCTTATGAATGCGATTACACTATTTATAATGGGTATTAACACCATAAAAATCTTATTTAGTACCTTTAAAACAGAAAAAAAATAAGTTTAGAGAAAAAAAGAACAATTTTTGTTACCCAGTTCTTATAAAAAAACGGTCCAAATATATCGAAGTCATTTAAAAGTATTTTTAAGGGAATATGTTATTTCACATCGCTTTATCTGTTTTAATAATCAAAATTCATCATTTATTCTAATTCATCTTGTTGTTTGTTCATTTTTACAATTGGTTCTCGACGCTTTGCCTCTAAAACACAATGAAACTAATACACAGGAATTTCTCTATTATGTTTCTGAAGCTGAATGTATCTGTTTCAGAGAAATGAAATTATAAGAAAATTTACCCCAAAAATTATTAAAAAAATTAAAAATCCTGGTTTTTAAAAAAAACTGTCATTCTTTACACAGATTTTATATCAATTTATCGATTTAAAAAGAATCATGTCCAGAGACATAAATATTTTCTAAAGAAACAAATAATCATACTGCAAATTTTTATAATGCAGTTTTTAGAAAAAAAATTTCTTAGCTTCTGAAAAACAGTATCAGGATCTGATAACACAGCCCAACAACCAAAATCGGAGTGGGATGAAACAAAAAGCAAATGAAAGCATAATAAAACCATCGACACTTTTTTTTGGTTTAGCGACAAATTTTTTTACACGCGTTTGAAGTTGGTGAACTTTTATTATAATTATAATAATAATTGCTTAAAAATTGTAAAAGGCGTATGATTAATTTTGTAATTGCCTTTAAATAACAATCATACGCAACGGTGAACAGTGGATTTTTTTTATTAATTTGGCTATTCAGTAAATAGGTACAAAAAATGAGTGTAAAAAATAATCTAGCGCTGAATTAAAACAACGTCTTGATGGCTTTGTTATGTAAAATGTAAACTTTAATTTGCTTTTGGTTTCATTCTATTCCGATTTTGAATTTAGATTTTTTATCACTGTGTAATTATATCCTATCGAAATTTTGATATTGTGAGACTTTTTTCATTGCGTAAGTCTTAGATTTCATGACATTTTTTAGTTAGAACGTCTCTCTTTTCGGGCCCTCATGGTCCCTGCGTACGTTTCTGTCATCAGTTATCAAGAATTTTAATAAAATCTCTAAAAATCACATACTAAATAATCAATAGAAGTCGAAAAATCAACAATTTCAAAGAAACTAAAATTCCCGGGAATTCCCGCTCTATTTCCCGGGATTTCGGGATTGAAAATTTACGGGAATTCCCGTCCCGGGAATTCCCGTGAAAAACTCTAACCGTTACATACAGTTACAAAAACAATAACAAATATTTACTTGTCTAACAACTACACTGCACCCCACGACAAGAAAACAAACAACAACAAGTTTTAAAAAACTGGTATTTCACCATGCTTTTAAAACTTGTTTAACGAGATTTCAACAGTTTAAGGTGAAACTACTTTGAAATTCAGAGCTTTGCTTATAACTTTTGAACCACTTAACCGATTTTGCTGAAATTCAAAACCAAACAGACTTGGGAAACGACAAATATATATGCTAAGCTTCAGCCCCCTCAGAATTGTCTTTCGAAAGTTAGAGGGATTTTAATCTTGTAAATTCGCAAAATACCCTTGCCGAAATTTACTCTTTTGCTCATAACTTTTGAACCACTTGACCGATTTCGCTGGATTGCAATACCAACCTGACCCGGTAAATATAGAACATATATGTCAAACTTCAGGAGCCTCCGTAAAGTCTTTCAAAAGTTAGCGTGTTTTCTACGGACAGACAGACAGACGGACGGACGGACGGACATCGCTAGATCGACTTAAAATCGATCAAGGATCATGAATATATATACTTTATGGGGTCCGAGACCAATATTTCGATGTGTTACAAACGGAATGACAAACTTATATATACCCTCTATCACTAGAGTGGAGGGTATAAAAAATAGTAAAATACCAGAATTTTTATGTGTTTTTACTATATTATTGTTTTATTTTTTTTGTATTTATACCATTTTTTGGTAATTTTACCATTTTTTTTTTTTTTTTTTTTTGTTTGACCAACACTCAGGGGGTGTCCCCTATAAATGCAATGCATTGTGTTGGTGGAAGGAAAATAAGGTTAGGAGGGAGGAAAGAGGGAGTAGTGTCTATGGACGTTTGTCTTAAATTTATGAATATCAAAAATAGCAGGAAATACTTTAGCTGGTAGTTTATTCCACCTACGAATTGTTCGGCCGAAAAACGAATTTTCTCTGTAATGTGTAGTACGATCAACTGACCAGTCAATAACGAAAGGGTGTGCCCTATTCGATAAGCGAGTACTACGGGTAAATATACGTACTACCGGAATAAGGTTGCTTATCTCCGCGGAACACTTCCCATGAAAGTATCGGTAGAAGAGAACTACACAACCCACATTTCGTCGATGTTCAAGCGAATCAATGGATGTAGAAACGCTGTCGTCCCCTATGAGCATTTTTGCTCTTTTCTCAACTCGATCAAGAAGATCCAGGGAAGATTTTGACGCACCAGCCCATACGTGGGAGTTGTATTCTATTTTAGGTCGTATATAATTCGTATAGATTCGAAGAAGATCGGATGGAGTGAAGTATTTTCTACACCGTTTTAGGAAGCCTAAACACTTGAATGCTTCTTTCGATACTTCAAAAACATGTTTATTCCAACGGACATCACACTGTATTTTCATACCCAGATCATCAAGAGCATCTGATTCTTCAATATCTACACTTCCAATATTTAAGGAAGGCAAAGATAAACAATCAAGGCGTTTGTGTGTCAGCGTACAACAATAGTTATTTTTTGACTAATTTTTCCTGAAAATATAAGAAATTTCTTGTGTTGCCTCCTTCGCAGTTCTATTTATGTTCTATTTAAGAAAGACTAATTGTAAGAAGTTTGTTAAAAGAGTTCAAGTGAAAAAAAAATCATTTCAGCTTCTGATGTTGTTGAAGTGCTAAGTATGTTTTGAAAAACTGTTTGGAGGTAAAAATTAGTCCGGATCGATCTTAATGATGACCCCTCTAGGACGCACCATTGAACCAGTAGAAGCTGATTAAATAAAAAAATTATAAAAATAAAAAAGTATGCACTCAAAATATTTTGTAGAAAAAACAAAAGAAAAACACATTAAAAACTAGTGAATAAATAATTGAAAACCATCCCAGTAATTACTCATTTGTTTTAACAAACATCAACATTTATTTTTTACTGTTGACAAAAATTTTCTAAAATAAATAACATTTAACATTAAAAAATAACGTTTTTTTCATTCTTTTTTACCAAGAAATTCGAAAAAAATAACCTACGAAAACATTAAAAATTAATGATAGTTCTGTTATTTTTACCAACAAATTCCAAAAAAAAAACCTACGAAAACATTAAAAATTTTTACAATTTTCTATTGAAATATTTTTTTAAAAATTTTTACTAAAATTTTGGGGAATCGATCCCGCAATCAACTACATTCTGGCCAAACACTCTACCCATCGTGCCAAAGTCACTTGATACAAATATGTTTTTATATTTCTATAAATAATTTTTTGATTTTTTTTTTTTACAAAAAAAATAACCTACTTGTATAGGTATAAACTAATGATACCTCATTAAAAAATACCAACAATTTAAAAAACAAGTAAAAAAGTTAAATTCGGCCTTGCCAAATGTAGTGATACCCTCCAAAGATTATTGCAAAAGCTTTATTTAAAAGGAAATAACTTTTGAAAAAAAAAATTTTTTGAAAAAAAATTTCCGCGAAAAAAAATTTTGGTAAAAAAAAATCCGCGATTTTTTTTTGTCAAAAAATATGTTCGTACTTGTTTAAATACCATTTTGTGTTCAATTATGTTCACATATGTCAACCAGAAGCCGAATTAAAGCATTTTGTATTTTTAGGTTATGTTGAATGTACTGAAATTTTTGAGGTGTGCTTACATTTTCGTTCATAACTTTTGAACCGCTGAACCGATATCGCTCAAATGCAATACCAAACTTCTCGGGAGAACTTCCAATAAATATGTTAAGTTTCAGTCATCTCTGTGCAATATTTTGTCCGCGACAGCATTTTCCACAGACAGACAGACAGACAGACAGACGGACAGACGGACAGACGGACAGACGGACAGACGGACATCGCTAGAATGTCTTAGAATCGATCGGGCATCATGAATATATATACTTTATGGGGTCCCAGACCGATATTTCGATGAGTTACAAACGGAATGACAAACTTATATATACCCTCTATCACTAGAGTGGAGGGTATAAAAATACTTACACAAATCATTAAAATTTAAAGAATAATCAGTAGTTTTTACAAAACAAAATTTTTTAAAAATCAAAAAAATTTACAGAACAAAATAAATGACTTTAAAACTTAAATGTTAATGAAAGTCTTTATTTTTTAGTGTGTTATTTTTGAAACAAAGGACAGAAGTAGTCATTAATAAAAACTGAACATGAAACAAATGATTTTTCTTTTAAAAACGACTAAGCGTAAAACTTTTTTAATAAACTGCAATCGGTATGACATAATTTTTTGAGTGTGTGGACCGTCTTAAGGGTTAAAAATAGAGGGTAGGTAAGTTCCGAGAAAATGCTTAGGGTGAAAAAATACTATAAATATGTCATACATTTGACCATAAGAGTGCCTCTACGGGCCCTCTAAAATTTTCCAAATGTATTTCAAAATTGTCCATTTTTTTAAATTTTACAATTGTATTTTAAAATTGTCCAATTGTATTTTAAAATTTTCCAAATGTATTTTGAAATATTATATGTAGAACTCTATGTAGAATATTTTAAAATATATTTGAACATTTTTAAAATAGAATTTGACAATTTTAAAATACATTTGAATAATTTTTATTTACATTTGGCAAGTTTAAAATACATTTGGACAATTTTAAAATACATTTAGAAAATTTTAAAATGTATTTGGACAATTTTAAAATTTATTTGAAAAGTTTTAAAATACATTTAGAAAATTTTAAAATAAACTTAGAAATGGTGTAGTATATCCCAAATATGTTTACTAAATTACCATAAACCTTTTTAATTTTTAAGTTAATATTAAGAATCGGAGTTCGGGACTTTGTGCACTTACCCACTTGTTCATATGGACAATTTTAAAAAAACATTTGGTAATTTTCAAAATACATTTGGAAAATTTTAAACTACATTTGGATCATTTTGAAATGCATTTGGATAATTTTAAAATTCTGTTGAACAATTTTAAAATATATTTGGACAATTTTATAATAACTTTGGACAATTTAATAATACATTTGGAGAACTTTAAAATATATTTGCGCAATTTTAAAATACATTTGAACAATTTGAAAATACATTTGGAAAACTTTAAAATTTATTTAGACAATTTTAAATTCATTTGTAAAATTTTAAAATACAACAAAAATAATTATTTCTCAGAAATAATTAATATGGACTCAAACCGAAATAAATAAAAACTTAATTTTAAAATATATTTAGAAAATTTTAAAATACATTTAGAAATGGTGAAAAAAGGACCTACAACCAACACTAGGTCATTTGAAAAATATATTCAAAATGACTTTGTTTTTCTTAAAACACAGTATCATAAAATATGTTGGTATGTGATTATTTCCCCTAAAAAGTTCATTATCCTGAAGTAAATATCATAAACATTAAATAGGATCAATAATTAGATTTGACACTTAGATTTATTTGACAATTTCATACTATAATTCGGTGAGTAAACAAATAAAATACGCTAAATTTCATTTTCTTTCCAAAAAAAAGAAAAAAAAATATATCATACATATGTATGTATGTACATTTACATTGAAACATTTACATACATTTTTATATTATTTACATAATAAGACAATAACAATAAACAATGAATGTCATGAAACCCACCAAACCCAATACACGCGAAAAATTCTTAACATTTCAATATCATATTTCACTCAGCACGCATGATACATACGCACTTACATACACACACAGACACTCACATTTACGTTTTGCTACGCACTTTATAATATTCATACAAACACTTACGGTATTTTGCTGTTTTGGCTAAAAAGAAAAAAATCATACGAAATAAAATTCCAACATGTATGTTTGACTTGACTTATCAACGTTTACTAAACACGAAATGTTGTAACGTGCTTTGTCAAACAAACAATAGTTTGTTTTGGCTAACAAATAAAAGCCGGCAAAAATCTGGTTATACTGAGACAGAGAGACAAGAGTGTTTAAAGTGGATTTCAAAATGTGGATACTCACAATGAAGAGAATAAAGTGTATTCCATGTGGATTTTATTAAAGGAGATGTTCGTTATGTTTTAAATGTTTATAAACATTTGTTGACTATAATTTTTGAAGCAACATGTTGCAATGACAACAGGAAGTGTAGTTTTTGTTCATTTAACATAGTTCAGTAAGAAGATTAGAAAGAGGTAAAGTCTCTGAATTTAGATTTGTTTTGATGTTCTTAACAAAAGCTCTTGGGGCAAAATATAGAAATGGGCGTATGATCGATTTAAAATTTGTAAGTCTTAAATCGCTCATACGCCCATTTCTATATTGTACCCCAAGAGATTTTTTTTAAGAACATCAAAACAATCTTCTTACCGAACTATGTTCGAGTCAATCTCGACTCACTTTTTTTAGTTTACTCACTAATCGCGTGAATTACACAAATTGACAAAAGTTGAACTTTTCCAATTTGCCTGACCTTTGACGACTGTTTTATATAGAGTTTAGTGTGCTGATTCCGAATCTGCTTTCGAATTTTTTGATCAGATCGCGAGATAATCGTAGTTAAAATTCGAAAAAATTCGATTATTTAAATTTGCACAGTCAATTTTTGATCACTCTCACGAGTGATTCACGAAGATTTTCAAATAATTTTTTGATTAGATAGGTGTTCACTTGTCTTGTTAATGCAAATCATAATCCAAATTACAAAATTATATTTATTTAATATATTGTGATACTAACAAGGGAAGTATCTCAACCCTTATGAACCAATTTACCTGATCAGGCTTAAAATTTACCGGTTCAAGCTTCAAAGCATAAAATATACATTAAAGAGACGATTGTAATGTTGTTGTATCTTGGCTTATCGGCCATATCGGGGACTTAAGGATTCAAAAAATGGGTAAAAAATGGCGAAAATATATGGGGCATTCCATGTCAAATCGGACACTTTGAATTTTTTTTTTTTTTTAGATTTTCCCATTTGTTTACAGTTTTTAGAATCCTTCGAAAACTCCTTCGTGGTAAATTTTCAGATTTTTTTGATGACCCGTTCAAAAGATATCGAATTTTTAAAAATTGGTAGTTTGTTCCTTTACTTAAACTTCTTTTACTCATAACTTCTTCAATAATGGTCCAAATTTCAATTTTTTTTCTTCAAAATTTTTGTTTTTTTACGTACTTTTTAAAAAAATCCCAAAAAATTCTTAAAAGTGCTCTAGTATGCGATTTTTAAGTTTTAAAATTTAAACCTTAATTTTTAAAATGTTTGTACTCTTCGATTTTTTTTAAATTTTTTTGTGTAAAACTTCTATCGATTCTACAAATTTTTTGCCCAGGAGGATCGTGGGATAACGATTATAACTATTTTTTAAATTTTTTTTTTGTAATTTTCCAATCTTAAAATCATTTCTACTGCTCCAATGGTGCGTCAAAGAGGGGTCATTTATAACACCGACTCCCATTAATTTTTAAACATTTCTTTGGAACAAACTAATACCCTATCTCCAATTGCTAAGGGGGCTCCCACAAAAAACGATATTTTTAAAATTTGCTCCAACCGCTCTAACTGCCCTAATAGGGCCCTTAAAGCAACAAAATGTATGACTTACCCACAATATTTATTTAGTCCAAACATTTTCTCTGAACACACCTACCCTCTATCTCTAATTGTTAAGGCGGTCCCCATACAATTTTTTTTATTTTTTGTAAATTTGTTTTATTTAATCAGCTTCTACCGGTCCAATGGTGCGTCCGAGTAGGGTCATTAGTGAAACCGACCCCCAATTATTTTTACCATACAACATTTTTTTAAACATACCTACACTCAAAAAAAAAAGTTTGTAAAATTACATAAAATCCCCGTGATTTTACGTGGCAGGTTTTGTAAAATATGTACTAGCAAGAATCCCCGTAATGTTACGGGGATAATTTGTAAATTGATTTAACAAAAAAATTACGGGGAGAAAGTGTAAATTTACAATTTTTTTTGTAAAATATTATTGTTGACTTACAAAAAAAGTTGTAAATTTACGAAATAAAGTAGAAAATCAAAAAATAAAATTGTAAATTTACAAATTGTTTGGTTTAACTGCAGTTTTTTATGGCAAAAAACTTGTATATTTACAGTAAAAAGTGGTAAATTTAAAATTTTTATTGTAAATATACCATTTTTTCTTATTTTTTTTGCCGTAAAAACAGTAGTTTAACCAAATAATTTGTAAATTTACAATACTGTTTTTGTATTTTCTACATCATTTTTGTAAAATTACAACTTTTTCTGTAAGTATACAATTTTGTTTTTTAAACTTTCATATTTGTTTTGTAAATTTACAAAAAATTTGGTATATTTATATATTGGTTTTGTAAATTTAAAGGTTTTTTCCATTGGTGCATCTTATTTTTCCTTCTTCGGCAGCTGGAGTAGCACTTTAACAACCTGAAATGAATTTTTTTTTCACTTGAACACTTTTAACAAACTTTTAAGAGTATAACACTGCACTTTTTTATTTTTTTTTCGCAATTTCGTTTTTCTTAAGTAGAACATATGAGAATTGCGAAGGAGGCTACACAAAAAATTTCTTATATTTTCAAGAAAAACTAGTCAAAAAAATTACCTTTTTTTTCGAATTTTTAATTTTTTTAGCAAGTATTTTTAAAAAATTATAAAAAAAACTTTGGATATTGTAGATTGGACGTTTAAGTACCTGATAAAATAAGAAAAAACTTAATTTTTCATAATTGACAGCTTTTGATTGACATTTTAGTGCCAGATTTAAAAAAAAGTACCAAAAAAATATGGTAAAATTACCAAAAAATGGTAAAAATACAAACAAAAAAACTAGAACAATAATATAGTAAAAACATATAAAAATTGTGGTATTTTACTTAAAGCAAGTTACCAAAAAATTGTCGTGATATTCAATTTTTTTGATAAAGCTTACAACTAATTGAAAAATTTTTGCATCCGGAACTTAAAAAATTTTTTAATTTTTTTTATGAAATTTTTTATTTATAAAAAATAATTTTTAACAAAATATGGACTTAGAAAATTTTTGCGTCTCCTATTGTTGCATAATTATTTTTCAATACAAATTTTTGTTTAATTACATTTTTTTGTGTCAAAATACTGAAAACCTTGTAAACTAAAAAATCTTGAAAAAAAATTGTTTGTAATAAAACATTTTTTGGTAGAAAGACTAAATACTATCAAATAAAATGTTGTTGTAAAATTACAATTTTCTTGTGTAAAACAACTAAACACCTTGTATTTTTTTTTTTTTTAATTTGTAAAATAATTATTTTTTTTTTGTTAATTTACCTAAAAAAATTGTTAAATAAATTTACCAACATATTATAGTAAAATTACAAAGTGCACGGTAGCTCTTGTTTTATTAAAAATACAAGAATTTTTGTAAATAGACAAAAATATTAGTAAAATAGAATTACAAAACTTCAATTTTGTTTTTAACAAACTCAGTCAAGTAATTTTATTTCAAAATTATTTTGTCATGTCAACAAATAGTTTTTGTGTTTGTTGAATTTCTTTGTTGAAAAAAAATAAGGGTTTTTACGTTTGTCAGATCAACTTATTGTGTTTGTGTTTGTTGAATTTCTTTGTTGAAAAAAAATTTAAGATTTTGTACGTTTGTCAATACAAATAATAATTTTAGAGAACTATTGAAAACACGTTTATCATTTTTTTCCATTTTTTTCAACAATCAATATTTATTAGTTGATATCACAAATTTCCGTATTGGAGCACTTTCAGTGAAAAAGTTAAATGTATTCACAAATATGGGGGTCAATATAACAATTGGTTTTTGCTGTGTCATTATACCCTCCACTCTAGTGATAGAGGGTATATATAAGTTTGTCATTCCGTTTGTAACACCTCGAAATATTGGTCTAGGACCCCATAAAGTATATATATTTATGATCCTCGATCGATTTTAAGTCGATCTAGCGATGTCCGTCCGTCCGTCCGTCCGTCCGTCTGTCTGTCTGTCCGTAGAAAACACGCTAACTTTTGAAAGACTTTACAGAGGCTACTGAAGTTTGGCATATATGTTTGTCATTTACCTGGTCAGGTTGGTATTGCAATCCAGCTAAATCGGTCCAGTGGTTCAAAAGTTATGAGCAAAAGAATAAATTTCGGCAAGGGTGTTTCGCGAATTTACGAGATAAAAAACACGATAACTTTCGAAAGACAATAATGAGACTACTGAACTTTGTCATGTATCTTTGCCGTTCCCCGGGTCTGTTAAGTATTAAATTTCAGCTCAATCGGTCCAGGGGTTCAAAAGTTATAAGCAAAACCCTGAATTTCAAATTAGTTTCATCTAAAATGCCACGTGTTTTAACAAGTTTGAAAAGATTGGTGGTAACTAAACAATGCATTTCAAACTTGTTTAATTTTAAAGCAATGCTTTTTAAACTTGTTTAGTTCTAAAAGCATTGGGTACTTAAAAATTACACTCGAAAAAAATTTTACACTCAAAAAAAATTTTACACTCAAAAAAAAAAATTACACATAAAAAAATTTATTTTTTTTTTTACAAAAATGACAATATTTTGTGTACATACGTACGTGCATTCACTCAGAAATATTTTTACAGTAAAAAAAACATTACACTCGAAAAAAATTTTACACTCAAAAAAAAAATAGTAATTTTTCTTTTTTTTAAAAAAAAAGGCAAAAAAATTGTTTTTTATTCAAAATAAAATATTTTACACTCAAAAAAAATTTTACACTCAAAAAAAAAATTACACAAAAAATTTTTTTTTTTTTTACAAAAATTACAATATTTTGGGTACATACGTACGTGCATTTATTCAGAAATATTTTTACAGTAAAAAAAAACGTTAAACTCGAAAAAAAATTTGTAATTTTTCTTTCACGTTAAAAAATGTACTACCCTTTAAAAAAAAATGCATTGTGGAGGGTATTCATAGATTCGGCAAAGTCGAATTTAACTTTTCTACTTGTTTTTTTATTCTACTAGGACTAAAACGGATGTTGTACAAATTTGAGGTCAATCGGATTAAATTAACCCGTGGCGCCCGGCGGTCAAAGTTTTGGATTTTTGAAAAATTTAAAATTTAAAAAAAAAAAAAATAAAAAATTTAAATTTCTTTCGACACATCATATTTGTTAATTTTGATTTTGGATTTTTGAAAAATTTCAACCAAAAATCCAAAACTTTGACCGAAGAGCGCCATGGGATAAAATGATCGGATTTGGCTCCAATTAGATTTAAATGAAAGATTGTCTTAAACTCTATGAAATGGCCGAGGGGAAAAAAATTGTGATGTTTTTTAAAAAATTTCTTGAACGTAGGAAAAAACCGCCATTTTTTGCAAATTTCAAATGGCGATATCTCGAAAACCGTTCGACCGATTTTAATTTTATTTTTTTTTGATATTCGTGCTCACCGCATCAAAGTTAACAAATGTGATGTGTCGAAAGAAATTTAAATTTTTTATTTTTTTTTAAAAAATTTTTCGAAAATCCAAAACTTTGACCGCCGGGCGCCAAGGGTTAATTTAATACGATTGACCTCAAATTTGAACCACATAAGTTTTAGACCTTGGACAATAAAAATTTGCCCGGACACTTGGGAAAATCGAAAGTTGAAAAAAAAATGCCAGTATAATAGGCATAGCCCTACGATATCCATATGAATATGAAATAATCTTTATTTAATTTAAGTCGACACGTATTTTTGATCTATACGGTCTTCCTGTTAGTTCGGGAGTTATCGGTATTTTCCCAAAGGTACACTCTAAAAAACCTTGCAAAACGACAAGAAAAGTTTGTAACTTTTTTTTTGCTACCTCCTAATTGACAACAATTCCTTGTAATTTTACAAGCTTTTTTACCAATAAATTTGAAGTTTTACAAGCTTTTTACCAATAAAATTGTTAATTTACAAATTTTTTGACGCGATAAAACTTACAAGGAGGTTCTTAATTTTAATAGATTTTTTGATACCTCCTATTTTATGAGAATTCTTAGTAAAAATTACGAGGTATTTCGTAATTTTACAAGATTTTTACCAATGAAATTGTAAATTTACACATTTTTTGGCGCAATAAATCTTACAACGAAAATCTCGGAAAGCCCCACAACTGCCGTAGAACTACCCATGGAGGGGTGCAATGTGAGACCGATCTCCATTAATTTTCTGCCCCAAAATTTTTTTGAATATACCTAACCTCAATTTCCACCTCCTAAGGGGATCCCATACAAAATGACATTTTACATAGAGAAGTAAATGTATGACCGACCCCAATATTTTTTGAACTCCAACATTTTCTCAGAATATACCTACCCTTTATTTTCAAATCTTAAGGGGATCACCATGCATTTTTTAAAATTTTTTATTAGTTTTTAAAAATACATGTTTTTATAATGTAATGCCCCTTAGGGAGTGGTGATAGGGTGTTATTAAGTTCGGACAAAATGTTGGTAAATAAAAAAATAATGGGCGTTGGTCGTAATTTTTGCCTGTCTAGGAGGCAAGGTAGGGGCGGTAGGAGCTGGTTTAATAAAACAAATTTATATAAAATTAAAGAAATGTATGGGGACCACCTTAAGGGTTAAAAATACATTGTAGGTATGTTTGCAAAAAAATTTGCAATTAATAAAATAATGGAGGGGCACTTTAGGGTAAGTAAGAATGGTAGGAACAAGTTTTTTAAAAGGTTTTGTATGGGAGCCCCCTTAGGAAGTGAAAATAGGGGTAAAGATATTTTCGAAAAATGTTGGGGGCAGAAAATTATTAGAGGTTCGTCTCAAATTGCACCCCTCCAGGGCGTTTCTAGGGCAGTTGTGGGGCTTTTTGGTGATTTTTACCGGTATTCCCGGTTCTCGGTATTCCCGGGAAATGGTACCGGTTTCCCGGTTCTTGAATTATTCCCGGTATTCCCGGGAATACCGGTATTCCCGGTTCCGGTTCTGACGGTTTTCTCGGTATGTATATTTTGTAATATTGTGTACAATTCAATTTTTTTCTTCACTTTTACCAAAAAAAATACAAAACATGTTGAAAACACCATTTTCAATTTTTTTTATGAATTTAAGACAAATATAGCTACATGATTTTTCAATAATTTTACAAACACAACTAAATATTTCTGAAATACTGATTAAATGGTGTAATTTAAATATTTTATGTTATTGTATTTTTTTGTTTTTTGAGAACCGGTACCAGCATCAGAACCGGGAATACCGGTATTCCCGGGAATATATCTAGAACCGGAAAACCGGTACCAGAACCGGGAATACCGGTATGTATTACCGGGAATACCGAGAACCGGGAAATGGAGGGCACTAGTGCAAATTGAAGAACCATTTTTAGTGTTCCAAAGTTAAAAAAAAATAAATTTCATAGATATCCCACTCGCATCCCACTAAGCGATACCATAGCTCTGAAAGGAAATGACCTATGCTTTCTTTTGAATCAAAAAAAAGGGCCCGATTTGAGGAAAAAGTCAAAAAAGATTTGGATTTTTAAGAAAAAAAAATCAAAATTTTTTTTTTAATATTTTTTTTATAACTTTTTTTTTGAAAGACTGAAGAAAAACACTTTTTTGGCCAAAACGTCAAATTTCGACCCCGGTCTAACTCAGAGAGCTCTTGACCGATCTCGTTGAAAAATTGTGTCTGAGCTACTATCTTACAGGACTAACCTTGGTGCAAATCGGAAGATATCGGTTTCAAAAGTTGTGTCAGTTGACACAATATATATATTTTAAGTTTCATGCAAATCGTTTCATAAGGGTTGAGATATCTTCCTTGTTAGAAATTATATCCTGTATTTAAATGTTGTATGCAATGTAGGTTGAAATGTCAACAATATTTTTAATATTTATAAGAATATAAAAGAATAGAAATTGAAATTATTTTCATACCTATGCACACTTCCGCAATTTCATGCTTCATATGAACTGAAAATAAAAGTAATTTTAATAAAAAAAATATATTTTTATTTTGAAATTACAATAAACGCGTTCTAATTTCTTCAAGAAAGAAAATTATAAATACGCACTATGAGGCGTTATTTTCAAAATGCCTCGCCATAAAAATATCGTCAGACGTTTTTTTTTTGGCTTTTTAAATGTACTGGAAGGACAAACTTTACAAGTTATCCCAGCTTAAATAATTTAAGATTTTGAAATCACAATATAATAAAATATCACTAGGAAAGAGCACTTTTGAAAATTCAAATTTTTTATATTTTGACGATTTTTTGTATTTTTTTTTTTAATTTGTTGTTAATAAAATTTAGCACTTTTTAAATGATAAAGAATGATTTTTAGACGAAAAGGCTGAATTTCGCTGTCACTTAATTGAACTTTAATCAACACTCTAATGCTGCTTCAATTTGCACTAAAAAAATTTATGATTTCAGTGTGTCTTCTTTGCATTTGTTTAGCGCTACTGATTATCCACACAAGTTGAGACATTGTCCACAAAAATCATTCCAGAAAATTGTATGTTTGGAAGTGTGACTATTTTTCGAAAATAACTTCAGATCAGCAATACGAACTAACTTTTTCATAACTGGGTAGTTAAATAAAAATGCTTCATATGTTAGTACACCTGAGTTATTCAGACACTTGCTTTGATGTTTTATGGAGTACGTAATTTAACACCTTTAGCATTTTGCATTTGTGATATTTAGTTCAACCATTGTTGCCTACCAATGAAATACAATATATTAATATAATATGTTCTAAATAAATATGTTACATCCGTGCAGTCACAATAGAGTGGGACGAAAAGCCGATTTTTCCAATAGGGCCATTCCAGAAAATTTAGCTCAAATTTTAGTCATTTTTGGAAATGGTGTCTCAGATTAATTTGAACCTTGACACATAGATAGCCCTCATAAATATGATATATGTACCATATATCGTTTTTTTACATTTGGTGTATTTAACGAATTATGGCGGGTCAAAGATTGACTTTTTAAGCAAAAGTAAGAAAAATACATCACGTTTAAATAGCTGTAACTTCTTAACCAATGACCCGATTTTCACAAATTTAGGCTCATGTGAAAGCTGGGGTTCTTCTTTTTACTTTATATTTTTAAAATAACGCAATTTTTTTTTACAGAAATGATGCAAAAATGCAAAAACATTTTTTCTTTTCGAATATTTAAAAAAAACACATCTTCGATTTTTTTTTTTTAAAATTCTGGTGAAAAATAACAATCTTTTGTATAACATATTCAAAATTTAGAGTGGGATCTCCATGGGATCAAAAAATATTCTGTTTTAAGTACTAGGTTCTCATATTTTTCCCTTAGAAAATTTAGAGGCATGTCACAGACTCAATTCCGTTCGGATTCGGAAAAAGTGGTTTACTCGTAAAACGCAAAGTGAACATTTTTTTCAGAATGAAACCACTTTTATGCAACTCAATTCCACTTTGATTTTTGAAAGGGATTTCATTTCGAAAATTACAAAATTCGTTTTGTGTTTTACGAGCAAACCACATTTTCCAAATCCGAACGGAATTGAGTCTGTGACATACCCCTTAAATTTCTAATGTTTTGAATGTTTTCAAAATTTTAATAGTATAATTTTCGTTGGAAATTTAAATTTTTATATTGAAGAAAAATAAAATTTTAATTTTCTAAGGTAAAATTTAAGAACTTCGTACTAAAACCAGAATATTTTTTGATCCCATTGGGATCCCACTCTGAATTTTGGATATGTTGTACAAAACAGTATTGTTTATCACCAAACTTTTTTTAAAAAAAATCGAAGATGTGTTTTTTTAAATATTCGCAAAATAAAAATGTTTTTGAATTTTTGCAACACTTCTGAAAAAACCGTACACTTTTGAAAATATTTCCTAAAAGAAGAAGAATTAAGCTTTCATATGAGCCATTACTTGTGATAATCGGATTACTAGTTAAAAAGTTAGAGCACGTTAAACGTCATGTATTTTTCTGACTTTTGCTAAAAAAATCGAACTTTGACCCGCGATAATTTGAAAACTAAAGCAAATTTTGAAAATCCAAAAATGCAACATATCTCATATAAACGTGGATATCTATGAGCGTCCAAAGGCATGTTTCCGAACAGTGGGGCGAAAATTTTTGGAATTACCCAATATTTAAATTAGTGAATTTTGATACACGCACGCTCACTCTCACGAAATAAAAATATTGCTCACGCGCTTTCAATCAAGAAATTTATTTTTCCTAACTAAAATTTTTCTTACGCTGACGAAATAATAAAGTTCACGAAAACTCACGAGATTAAAATAAACAAATTTTTATTTTTCTTTTTTTAGATTTCTTGCAAAAAAAGAATTACAATTTGGAATTAATTACCATCAAAATTCAATATGATGACGATTTTCTTACTTGTTTTCTAACAGCACAAAACAATCACTCAAACTCACGAGAAAAAAATTACTCACGCACTCTCACGCACGAAACTATTTTTTCTAATCATGCGAACTGACGATCACGTGAGTAAAAATAAATTTTACTCACGATTAGAAATTAGTTGTAAAGTGAAGTTCCGTATGTGAAGCTCCGTATCGAAATATCGGTCAAAAACTATATATATGAGGCATTCCATGTCAAACACTTTGAATTTTTTTAGTTTTTTTAAATTTTTTAACATTTTTAAGTACCCCAGGAAAGTTTTTGGAACGGATTCCTATATCGCATACTAAAACAATTTTACATTTTTTTTTTTTTAAAGCATATAAAACAAAATTGATTTTGCACCATTTTTGAAGAAGGTATAAGTAAGAGCTTCGAAGAATGAAATCCTTTTCGAATGAATTCTCAAAAAAATTTATTCAATTTTCATAGTCAGTGAATGCATTTGATTTTATAAATCAACATTGAATGCAGTCTTCGGAATTCATTCGATTGAATGGAAAAAAAAGAATGCATTCGATTTCTTGTTCATTCGATTTAGAAAAATCGAATGCATTCGATTTTTATCATTCCACTGCGAATGCAATCGATTTTTAAAATAGATGGGCAAAACGGAGCCAAATTTTGGTCCATATTATCGCCCACTCTCTTTAAATACCATGACCCTAATGGGCTCTAATTTTGAATCCATTCGATGGAATTTATTCGATTGAATGGAAAAAAATGAATGCACTCGATTTCTTGTTCATTCGATTTAGAAAAATCAAATGCATTCGATTTTTTATCATTCCACTACGAATGCAATCGATTTTTAAAATAGATGGGCAAAACGGAGCCAAATTTTGGTCCATATTATCGCCCATTCTCTTTACATACCATGACCCTAATGGGCTCTAATTTTGAATCCAACAAAATTGGTGTTCCCGAAAATTTAAAAAAATATTAACTGCCTACACGACAAAAGTGTAAAGAGTGTTGCCAATACTATGGACAAAAAATTGGCTCCGTTTTGCTCTATCTTGGATAGTTTTATTAAGTTTTTATGCTATGAATGAATAAGCCATTCGATTTTTCAAATTGAATGAAAAGAAAATCGATTGCATTTGCAAGTGAATGCATTCGATTTTTAAAAATCGAATGAAAAAATATCGAATGCATTCGATTTTTGATAGTCGAATGAAAAATAAATCGAATGCATTCGATATTTATAAATCGAATGAGTCTAAAGTGAATTCATTTAATTCGCTAAAATGTGATTGGGGAATGCAATCACTAAATTTTCATTCAGAATGCCAAATCGAATTAAGGAATGAAATCCTTCGAAGCTCTGCTATATCGCATAGTAAAACAATTTTTAAATTTTTTTAAAGCATATAAAAAAAATTGGTTTTGCACTATTTTTGAAGAAGGTAACAAGTAAAAAAGTTAAATTCGGCCTTGCCGAATGTAGTGATACCCTCCACAATTTCAAAAAGATTATTGCAAACAACTTTATTTAAAAGGAAATTACTTTTGAAAAAAAAAAAAAAATTTAAAAAAAATTTCCGCGAAAAAAAATTTTGGTTAAAAAAAAAATCCGCGATTTTTTTCTTTTTTTTTGTCAAAAAATATGTTCGTACTTGCTTAAATACCATTTGGTGCTCAATTATGTTCACATCCCAGCAAAAATTGGCATTACTAGTAATGGGTTTTGTAATCCGAAACAGATGTTAATAAGTAGTTACTTATTGAATGAAACACTAATTATTTTAACAAGGGCGTGAGACAAAAATAACTAGTGAAGAGTATGGAGATAAATAAGTAGTTACTGCCTCGGATTACAAATAAGGAGTAAAAACCCATTACCAATAAGAAGTAAAATAATTAGTTAATTAAAACTTTTAAAATTTAACTTGTTTTTACTAAAACTTCAAAATAGCGTAATTTTTATTAAGTTTTTAAGTACTTTTTAAGTTAATTGAATTGTAAAGATTTAAAAATGCAAGTGCAAGAAGATATTATTACTTAGAGGTGCTTTTATAACATGTTACTTTTGGGCTTAAAATAATGTTAATGGTAATGGGTACTCATTATAAATAATGTACTTGGTAATGATTACTTTTCACAACTCATTACTATGTTTTTGCTGGGATATGTCAACCAGAAGCCGAATTAGAGCATTTTGTATTTTTAGGTTATGTTGAATGTACTGAAATTTTTGAGGTGTGCTTACATTTTCGTTCATAACTTTTGAACCGCTGAACCGATATCGCTCAAATACAATACCAAACTACTCGGGAGAACTTCCAATATATATGTTAAGTTTCAGTCATCTCTGTGCAATATTTTGTCCGCGAGAGCATTTTCCACAGACAGACAGACGAACAGACGGACAGACGGACATCGCTAGAATGTCTTAAAATCGATCGGGCATCATGAATATATATACTTTATGGGGTCCCAGACCGATATTTCGATGAGTTACAAACGGAATGACAAACTTATATATACCCTCTATCACTAAGTGGAGGGTATAAAAAAATGTTAAATAAAGGAACAAGCTCTAAATTTTTGAAAATTTGATATGATGAATTGTTGTAAGTCATCAAAAAAATTTGAAATTTGAAAAATCTTAAAGAAAATGTTTCAAATTGCCCAATTCGCCATGAAATGCCCCAATTACTCTATGGGGTGCAATAAATATTTTTCACTGTGTTTCAAACGAAACGACAAACAAATATATATCCTCTATCTCTTGAGTAGAGGGTATGAAAACAAATATTCAAAAACCTTTCTCGTTAACGAAAAATTTTATTATCAAAAATTTTGTAATGATTTGAGAATTAGAAACAATCTTGGACTTATTAAAGCCAACAAATACTTAGAATTTCAAAACTTTTTTTTAAGATTATGAGAAAACACGAAAAAAACGAAAATTTTAGTTTTTCAGGGACTTTGAAAGTTTATACAAAAAATTCTCAGCCTAAAAGTAGGCTTTGATAAATAAGCCTAAAAGCTTGCTACTTAATAAAAAAATATTTTTACACATATTAAACATCTAAAACATTGTCGCGCATTTTTTTAATTCCTATTCCCGCGGGAATAGGCTAAAAAATGCTGCTTGTGCGCAGTCAACACACGTACACAATAAAATTCTGTTGTTTACTTGACTTTTAGCTTGCTACTACCACACAAGCTTCAATGTTATAGTATGTGTGTGCACACCACTGATCTAAAACAAACATTTTTTACCTAGAAAATTCGTCAAGTACTCCCCATTTTGTAAACAAATCCCCTTAATAGATTATCTGGAGAAAAAAATTATGCATGGCAAAAAAAAATGCATTACATAAATGTCAGCATTTTTAAGGTTTTGCTGGGCATATTGAAAATATATCCATTTTAAACCCACTCTAACAGACATATTTAAAAACCGTGTAAATATGTATGTAAATGTTTAATAATGTTAACATATATTAACATTTTGTAGACATTTGTATTTAAATATGTATTGTACTTAACATAATTTTCGTAAATGTTTGATGTAACATATTTTCTTGAGAAAGTTCTTTGTAATTTATTTTAATCTTAAAGATTCTCATATGTTGAATGTTTTTAAATTTGTACTTAAATAAATATGTCATTGTGTCATACACAATGTATGAACATATTTCGTAAAATAAACGAAATATTTTGTTGCATTTACGAAAATGTTTCGTAAAATAAACGAAATACATTAGTGACTTTATGAAGGTCTTTCGTCTTTCGATTATTTTTTTTTTTCAATTTTTAAAAATCTTGCGTAAATAACGAAATATAATTTTGTGTTTAACGAAAATATTTTGAATAATAAACGAAAAAAATTGTGCTTTACGAAACTCTTTCGAAAATAAACAAGTTGGAAACTTGCACTCAAAATAATACATACGTAGATTTACTGATTTTTTTTTGCTAATGCTAGTAAGCTAACCTTTAGCAAATTTTTTTGTTGAGATAAGCATGTTAGCAAAAATATCTTGTAAACTTCATTTAGCGTATTAGCAATTTAAACAAATTTGAACTATTTTTTTTGCTAAATTTAAAATTGAGGTGACCAAATTTTTATAAGCTTTTTTGCTAATATTATCAAAAATAAATTGTAAATTTTTTTTAAAAAAACTTAAAATGGCGCTATCTGGGTAACTAAGTCAGATGTAGCAAAACGGAGGCCATTTTTGATTCTCGGGCTCTCCATAGTATCACCGGTTCTCTTCACATGTGTGAACCCTAATGGGTCCTAACTTTGGATCCAAAAAAGTTAGAATTCCCGAAAATTTTCAAATGCTCATATCTCGGTAAATATTGCCGACTCAACAAAAAGTCCAATAGCATTTTTGTAGCTCTCGACACACAAAATAACCAAAAGCTTCCCGAGTAATATTTTTGAAGTTATATAAGTTTTTAATTCTCAAAACCCCAGTGGTCCCCTAAAATCACGTATCTCAAAAACTAAGCAAGGTAGAGCGAAACGGACATAAACTATGGATCAAAAACTATGACGATTCTTAAGGAACCCAACTAGGTCTAGGCCCAATGGGGGTCTGGACCTATCGGCTGTAAACCCAATGGGGCCTCAAATGTGTATGAACTAAGTTGAAATAAAAAAATCAGTTAACTAATTTTTGGCAAAACATTTGCGCTTACTTTACCAAAAAAATTGTGCGTTCAAAATCAGCAAATTTTCTTGTAGGTTTACAAGCTTTTTTTGCTAACTTTACAGTTTTTTTTTTTTTTGAGTGTGGAAAGTAATTTACAATTATATATAATACCCCTAAAATCACTGCTGACATACTGCTGACACTCCCTTTATAAAATTGCTAACATCTTCGTAAATTCTTTTAAAATGTCCCCAAGGACAAGTCAGCATTGAGTCAGCAGTTCCCACCAGCATCGGTGGTCACCAACAATGCTTTCAGACAACCACTGACCAACTTCTGACTTGTCCTTATGGACATTTGGATAAATTGTATGAAGATATCAGCAATTTTATAAAGGCATGGTCAGCACTGCTGACTTAGCTGACAGGGGAGATTTTTTGCAGACTGGGTACTAATAAACATTTTCCTAGCTGGTGTTTGTTAATTATTTTGTTTTTAATTTATACAATTAGAATTTTAATTTGTTTCCAAATTTTTTTTATTAAATTTTTAATTTATATAATTAAAATTTTAATTATTTTTTTTTAATTTTAATTAAATTTTTTAATTCATAGTATTAAGTTCTTAATTAACAGATATCAATTTATTTTTAATTAACGACAAACAAATATTTTTAATTTACATGCGCATTTAAGTGATTGGTCCAGATTAAATTATTTTTTTAATTAAATCTACGAATTTTTAAATACATTTTTTTTCTGTGCAAGTAAAAGTTTTTAAGTTTTTCCGTTTTAAAAATTCGCAAGACTTTTTGGGGTCCAATAATTCTAGTATCTCAAAAACATTGCAAGATATAACGAAACAGACAAACATTTTGGATCAAAATCTGTGGCGATCTTTAAGGTACTCAACTGGGTCTGAGCCTAAGGTATGCGAATCCATGGGGTCCAAACCTAATAGAGACTTCACCCAAATGTCTTTGGACTTTTTGTTGTGGCGACAATGTTTACCGAGATATGTGCATTTTTTAATTTTTCGAAAGGCCAACATTTTTGTAGAGGAACGGTGATACTATTGAGATCCCGAGAAATACAAAAACGCCGTATTACTTAGTTTTCAACATGTCGCCATTTCAAGGTTTTGAGAAAATATCTTTCCCAAAATTGTGAAAAATTTACTAAACCTGAGGAAAAAAATATGGGATGAACTTACTGGCAGTCAACAATATTTTTGCAAAATTTTACTTAACATAAAATAAAATATGAATTTCTTTAATATTTTATAAACATTTATGTGTTTTAAATTTTTAATAAGAAAATTTTATGTAGATTTTCATTTATATATTTTAATATTTCTTTAATGTTTAGGGGTGTAATAATGTTCATATAAGCATAAAATAAATATACTCTCGTATATGAGGCGTGCCACACTAACTGTTTCACGCATATAACAAATTTGACAATATAAAATTCATTGCGTATAACTGCGGCACTAAATATTAAAAAATTACGATTTTCTAATTTTCTTACATTTAAACCAAAACTTCGTTTTATCAAAACTCTTAAAACCGATAAATTTGTATGTGTTTTAAATATTTAAAACAAGTATTTCCAAAAAATGTTCCTATACACTAAGAAAATTATGTCATTAACTGTTAGTAGGTTATTTTAAAAAGTAATCAGTAAAGTTATTTTAAAAGAAAAATCATTAATTTTATTATGGACTTCTTATTTTCTACTGTTTCTGTAGTTTAAAAAAAATAATTGACGAATTTTCTGTTACATTTACATGCCTATTCACAGAATATGTTATGACTCAAAAGTAGTCATAACTCATAAGTTATGACTAAAGTCTCAAATTTCTAATTCACAGAAGGAAATTGTCTCAATTTCTACTGTCAAAATAAAGACCTGGTCGGTAGGTGGTCTTAAAAAAAAAAAACAAAATTTATTTGAAAGTTCAAAAAAATTAAATAAAAAAATAAATAAAAAAATAAATACTTATTTTTACCAAATAAATTCAAAACTAAAACATTTAATAAATGTCTGAGGGAATATTTATTATGTACATCGCAGCATCACGGCGAACCCGTCGAATTCAAATAATCAAAAGAAAAAGAGAGTTGAGGATGTTGCGTATTAAAAGCAATCCTTTTACTCTAATAGAAACTGAATTCAAGAGATTTTACAGGCTATCCAAGTCATTGGCCAGGATCATAATCGAGAAAATAAGACCCTACGACGAACAAAACACAGAAATGTCATTGGAGGTACGATTTTTAGCTACATTGTTTTTCTATGCACATGGATCGTACCAAAAACCTTTGGCTAATAACTATTTATTACCAATGAGCCAGCCTTCGTTGTCGAGGAGCATCAGATATATTACCATGTTAATTATTAATCACTGTGGGGATGAAGTTAAGTTTCCAGAAACATCTGAGGAGCAAACATTATTAAAATCCAGGTCAGTTAGTTACGGAAATATTCGTTTATTTTCTAATAACAAAATCTTTTAGATTTTACCAAACATTTGGTATTAAGGGTACAATTGGGTGCATTGATGGCACACACGTTGCTATAATTAGTCCTTCCGGCCCCCATAAAAATACATACATGAATCGAAAGGGATATTATAGTATCAATGTAGAAGCTGTAAGTATTTTCGAAACGTTTTACATATATAATGCAGTTCGCACAAGTGTTTTAAAAAATTTATTGTACCTTCTACCACTAATTGTAAATGGTGGGTATACACTCCACTTACAATTAGTGATAGAGGGATATATAAGTTTGTCATTCCGTTTGTAACTCATCAAAAATTCGGTCTGCGACCCAATAAGGAATATATATTATTGATGAGAGATCCATTCTAATACATTTTAGTGATGTCCGTCGGTCTGCCTGTCAGTTAAAATGGCGATCACGGCCAAAATATTACACAGATATGACTAAAAATTTAAAAAAAAAAAATTACTTGTTATTGCCGCGAAAATTTTTTTAAAAAAAAATTTTCCAAGGACTTTTTTTCAGATTTTTTTTTTCAAAATTAATTTTGTTTACTAATTTTTTCAAATTAATTTGTTCAGAATTTCTTTTTAAAATTTTATTTCTAGATTGTGAAGGGTTTCCATTAGGATGAAGCAAATTTAGCTATTTTCGAATTTCGAAAACGTCGGGATCGGGAAGATCCATTTTAGGGTCGATATTAACACACAAAAATATTGGACCTGTAGGACAATGGCATTTTAGGTTTCTTTTTTTACTTGAAAATCGGAAAGTTCCGAACGAAGTGAAAAAAAGAAAATTTTTACTTTTAAATAGATACTTTCAAATAGTTTTTTGCTAAAGAAAACTTATTTTTAAAGAAAAACTCGTTTTTAAAAAATTTTTAGAGACCAAAGTTTTTTATTTTTTTACCATACTTTTTAGTAATGTCCAAATATAAACTAATATTTTTGAAGTAAAACATAAAAAGGTCAACATTTTAAAGTCAAAAAATGAACCCAGTCATTGTCCTACAGGTCTAATATTTTTGTGTGTTAATGTCGACCCTTAAAGGCAACTTTCCCGCTCCGACGTCTTCGAAATTAAAAAAAAAAGCTAAATTTGCCCTACCCTAGCATCCTTACATTCGGTAAGGCCGAATTTAAATGTTTTACTTCTTTATTCTATTTCCACAAAAAATCATGGTTGGCTACCGTTACCCTTATAATACCGTTACCGATTTAAAACCCTTTAAAATTGAATACCGTTACCGTTACCAATACCGCTAAAAATGTTTTTGAAATACCGTTACCGTTATTTGTGCTAGAAGTTACCGGTATTATACCGGTATTCCAAATTTTACCATTTTTGTATGGATTTTTAACGAACAAAAATTAAAATCTTATGGCTTACATTATTTTTAATTAAAGACTGGGTATAATCATAAAATAAATGAAATTTATAATGTCCAAATCAAATTTATACGGTTTCTTGAATCCTCAAAATATTTCTAGCTTTCAACTTTTATTGCTTTTTAAGTTTTTTACTTAATTAAAAATACCGGTACATATCGGTATTGTTGTTTCGGTACCGGTATAAACCGTTACCGAAACGATCTGAAAACCCTTACCGTTACCTTTACCGAAATAAATAAAAGTTCGATACCGTTACCGTTACCCTTACCGTTATTCGTTTCGGTAACCAACCTTGCAAAAAATAAAACATCATACGAGTTAAAAACAATATTAAAAGGCTTGTGCGGACTTTGCTTAATATGGATTTTACTACAAAAGTTCTACTTTTTTTAAACTCATTTCTTATCAAGGTGTGTGACCACAGTATGAAATTTTTGTCAGTTAATGCTAAATTTCCAGGATCATGCCATGACTCTGGAATTTGGACAACTTCTGACGTTAGAATTTGTATGATGAGAAATCAATTTCCAAATACTTGGTTGCTGGGAGATTCTGGTTACCCTCTAGAACCATGGATTATGACACCCGTTTCCAACGCATCAAGTGATAAGGAAAAAAAATACAATAAATTACATATCAAAACAAGAAATGTCATAGAACGGTCATTTGGAGCATTGAAATCCCGATTTAGGTGTCTTCTTAATAAATTGTACTATACTCCTGAAGTAGCAGCTTATTTTGTTTATGCATGTGTAATTTTGCATAATGTGTGTATAAAAAGCAATCTTCCACTTCTAGAAGTAGTATCTGATCATGGTCTTGAAATTGATGATCATGTTCCATCAACGCGAACTAACGAATATTTTAGAGAGGGGAGCAGAATACGTAACAGATACATAAATTCTTTCCCATAGTCAGTTGATTTTTAATAATACAGTGCCGGTCAAAAGTATTCACACAGAGCAGTAGTAGATGGAATTCGTTAAAGACAAAATTTAAAATACCAGACCTTTTTTATCAAACTTGTATTTTTTATAAGGTGTCTTGTAGGTAATTTATTAACATTTAATTTAAACTTTAAAGCGTCCAGATTGCGTTGATAATAAATATACTACGAGGGTCGAACTGGAAAATTATAATTTTTATAGACATATTTTAAAAACTATTTAAAAAATTTTTTTCTAGTTCAAACATACAAAATTTAAGAAGTATAATTTTCTAGTTCGACCCTTGTAGTGCACTTATTAGCAACGCAATCTGAACGCTTTAAAGCTTAATAAATTACCTACAATACACTTTATAATAAAAATACTCGTTTGATAAAAAAGGTCTGGGGGGTAATTGTGTATTTCGATTCGAAAAGAGAAGCAATTCGAACGACATTTTTGTTTTCAATTTAAAGTACCTAAAATAATTTTTATCTGATCGAAAATCTTTTCGCATATTAATGTTTATCCTTTCATTCTAAAAATAAACCAAAAAATATTTTTTACATAGCGAATTACATTTTACAAAGGATTAAAATTTTCCGAATTCGAACAGTTTCTTTCGAATCGAATTACACAATTACCCCCCTGGTGTTTAAAATTTTGTCTTTAACAAATTTCATCTACTATAGCTCTGTGTAAATACGTTTGACCGGCACTGTATGTAGTACTTTGATTTTACTATTTGTTAATTTGAATCAATTTTAACATATTTATGTTTGCAATAATTTTTTGTTATTTTCTAATTTAAGTAGCTATTAAATGTTTTTTATTAAAAATTGTTGTTGTTTATTTTGCAAAATGGTCAGGTTTAAAAATGCTAAAAAATACATATGAACAGAGCTTAAATAAATTGTATACTGCATCCACTTATAAGGCTGAACCTAGTTTTAACGAGAAAAATCAGTGAGTGTTAGATTCGGTTGTTTCGAATCTTTTATACACTACAATATGTCCAAAAAAAATTACAGGGGCGTTTTAAGGTGGGGGATGGTAATAAGGGACAACGACTTCATCTGCTGACACAAAAATGTTTCATTTCGAGAAATATAATTCAGCATGTAAATACCCTCTTAAAAAACCGTTTTACATAGGTTGAATTGAGTGAATATCGGGAGGAATTTTTATACGGCGACTTTTTTCCAATTTCACAAAGAGATTATACCCTGCAGCAAAGAGTGGTGTAGGGTATAAATATTGGTATTGTTTTTTATCGTTGGTATTTCACGAATAAATGTAATATTTTGTATGCCCTCGAACTACCCTATACTTATTTTGTCATTTGGTCTGTAACGCATCGAAATATCAGTCTAGGACCCCATAACGTAAAGACATTGCTATGTCCGTTCGTCTGTGGAGGACTTGATACAGTCCCAAATAATAAAAGCTAGACTCCTGAAATTTTGCACTAATATGTCTTATGGACATAAGCTAGTTAGGTTCAGAGACCAGAATGGGTTTTTTACATGTTGGAGGGTATAAAAGATTCGGCCCATCCGAATTTAACACTCTCACTTGTTTGATGATAGTTTTTCTAATGCATGTAATGATCGGTTATACCGACCATTATTTAAATAAACATATGTATGTATGTTGAATTATATAATATAGTAGCGTTTTATTTACTTAAAACTTCAATAAATTTTTTAAAATTATCGTTAAGAATTGTTAATTGTTGTGCAACATTTTCATTTGCAATCGCTGATCTTTTTATGTATGACAAAATTTCCGCGTCTGTATCGTTGGTTTTTTTGTATGGATTTTTTGTAGCTCCGTCCGTTTGAGTTTGTTGTTCCTGCAACTCAGTTACTCCATCTAATAAAAGTTCACAAGTCTCATCCCCGATTTGTAAATCGTAGTCTGTGAGAATTGATTCAGATTCCAAAGCGATTGTATTTTGCTGAACTGGAACTTTAATTGGTTGTGTTGCAAATGAGCTTGTGGTTGGTTGCTCTGCAGAATTAGTTGATTGGGCTGCAAAGAAACTCTTGTTTGGTTTCACTGGATTTGATGGTTGATATGCACAAGAATTGGTAATTGGTGTGACTGGTTTTTGATTTGTACTGGAGCTTGGAATTGGGTTTACGTCATTATCTTTTTGTTGGATTTTACCGCAGCTTGTCTAGAATTAAAAAAATAAACATTTTGTACGTTAGTATGGATCTGCACTTTTTTGGCGTGTATTTAATAGTCATATAAAAACCTACCCCAAATCCTAAAATCGGAACCTTTGGATTTCCTTCAACGGTGATCACACCAAATGTTTGTAAGGCTCTCTGCTCAAAATCACTCAAACAATCTTTTTCTGGTGGTCCTCCACCCGTTAGCTTAAACGAAACATTTATTTTTCGTGCACGGCTTTTTATTTGATTTTTCCAATGTGATAGACTGTCTCTCCACTCTTTTGGGGTTCTGGTGGGTCCCGCCATCGAATTTAAATTATTGGCGAGACTTTCCCATAATTCGTTCAAAATGTTTGGAGATTTTGGATCAAATTTTTGGGTGAGCAGATTGGGATTTTTTTCGCAAAAATCCAAATAAAAACTTAGTTGCTCGTTTGTTGTACGAGATTTTTTTTCTACAATAAAACAAAATTGCATGCGTAAATATCTTTAGATAATGTATATTTTGCATCGTACTTACTTGGTAAATTTTCCATTTCTTATTATTTTTTGTTGGTTTTTATAATTTTTGGTATTTTTTTTTTATTTTATTTCAAAATTTAAATGTCATATTTTTTAAAATTGTCACTTAACAGAAAAAAAATCAGTTAACATAGAATGTTAACAAAACCAACTTGGTATCTTATGACTATGTTAGCAGAATACCAAATTATGATTTAGTCATACAAATAATTTTTCTAATCAGTCACAAACATTTTTATGATGTTTTTCTGTGAATAGACCTGTTAATTTCGGCAGTAAAAAATTTCTTCTATAGTTTTACTGTTTTTCAATACAAAATAACTGAATATTCACTAGTTTTTTAATTTTTTGGTTAGTCATTAAATTAACATTAAAAATTGACTGTAACATGATTTTATTTTAAATGAAAAAACAGTGGAATGGTTTTTAAATAAAATTTTATTTGTTACCTACATAATTTTTTGAGTCTCCAAACATATATATTGGAAGTTCTCCCGAGAAGTTTGGTATTGCATTTGAGCGATATCGGCATGGACGTATACAGGGGGTGGGCACAGGGGGCACGTGCCCCCCCCTTTTCGATTTGAAAATTTTGAAAATTTTATACCCAAAAAAGCATTATACAAAAAAAATTCACAAGTTTCTAAATATTTTGATTTTAATAGAAGAAATTTTATTTATTTTTTATAAAAACTCTAGAGTTTGAAATAATTTCGTTTCTAAAAAGTCATTTATACCGCAAAATCAGTAAAGTAGGATAAAAACCCACAAAATATTACTTTTATCTAATAAAAATTATACATCACGATCATGAAAATTAATTTCTATAAAACAATTTTCAAATAAAATGTTTACAATGTTGTGCCCCCGTTGGATAGGCATAAAAAAATTATTCTCATATGGAAATATTATGTAGTTTCTAAGAAAGAAATGGCTGAAAAATCTAAAATTCGCCATTTTTTATACATTTTTTTAACCCCAAAATCCCCGATGTGGCCAATGAGCCGAGACACCACAACCTTAGAATTGTTTCTTTTATATGACGTTTCTTCATCAACTCTTTAAACACAGGTTTTTGTGGTCGTTTAAGAAAAATCTGAAGTTGGAATTTTAAAATTCAAAATGGCGGATCCAACAAGGCGACAAATATTTTTAAAAAATCAACCGATTTCCTTGAAACTTCTTATGCCCCAGTTTTTGGGGTCGCTAAATAAGAATCTGAAGTTAGATTTTCGAATGGCAGATTCTAATTTAGAAACCCAACAAACCGGTGCGTAAAAAAAAAACATCACCATATTGGATCCGACATTTTGAATTTTAAAAATCCAACTGCAAATTTTCTTAAGCGACTCCAAGAACCTGTGCATGAAGAATTTTAAGCAAATCTGTAATATTTTTAAAAAATTGTGCGCCATATTGTATCCGCCATATTGAAATTCAAATCCGCCATTCGGCATTCAAATCCAAATATTTTTAAAAATGTTTAAACACATACCAATTTTGGAAAGAAGGGTTGAAAACCTCGTTAAAAATGTTAACTTTCCAAGACGAAAATCGTGTAGGGGGTGGGTTGGTTATGGGTGTAGTTAAAAACAAATACACTGTGCTACAGTGAAAAAATACTTCTAATGTGACATGGTATAGGTTGTTGGTTTTGTCGAGTAGATCACAAAAATGCCCATTTAACTTGCCAGACACCCTCAAATTTTAGAGTTATTGTCAAAAAACGTTTTTTTGGGACTTTGCTCACTAAACCTTGTGTAATTCAGAAAATTTTCAACCGATTTTAAATTTTTTAACTGTTTTGGATAGAAGAATGATAGGGATTTCAATGTGTGTGAATTGGTCTATACATATAAGAAAGATATCTATTGATTTTCTCTATAATATCTAATTTTTTTGTTATTTTTTGAAAATTTTTCGAGTTTATCGATTTTTTTCTACTATAGTTCTTTTAACAACCTTTATATTTATAAACATATTTTTAAAGAAAATTTAGTTCTGAATTCGATAAGCTTTATCCTGTAAAAATCAGATAAGAATTGACAGAGTTGTGATAATTTTTCTAAAAAATAAATTTAAGATTTTTCAGGAAATCGCCGTTCAGACATCCCAGGCAAAAAAATAAATTTATCATAAGAGGTCATGTACAATATTTTTAAAGGTTTTTGGCGCGCTGAATCCGAATCTGGCCTTTAAATTGTTCTATCGCGTCAGGTTTTTGAGATATTAAACATAAATTGATATATCAAAAACTTAATAAGATAGCGCAATTTCAAGGTCAAATTCGAATTCAGGGGGCCAAAAACCTTTAAAATAATGATACGCGACCTCTCAGTATGTTCGTTAATTTTTTTATTTTTTTTGCCTGGGTTGTCCGAACGGCAATTTCATGCAAAATCTGAATTTTATTTTTTAGAAAAATTATCACAACTCTGTCAATTGTTATTCGATTTTTTCGGCTTAGAGCTCATCGTATTCACAATTAAATTTTCTTTAAGAATACGTTTATAAATATAGATATTGTTTAACGAACTATAGCAGAAAAAAATCGATAAACTCAAAAATTTTTAAAAAAATAACAAAAAAATTAGATATTGTAGAAAAAATCAATACATATCTTTCTTAAATGTATAGATCAATTCATATACCTAAAAAGCCCTATATTTCTTCTATCCAAAACAGTTAAAAAATTGAAAATCGGTGGAAAACTTTTTAAGTTACACGTGGTTTAGTGAGAAAAGTCCCAAAAAATCGTTTTTTGACAATAACTTAAAAATTTGAGGGTGTCTGGCAAGTTTGATGGACATTTTTGTGATCTTTTCGACGAGACCTACAACCTTAACTACCTCATTTCAAAAGTATATTCGATTTTATGTTTTTTGTAGCACAGTGATATTAATAGGAAATGAGGAAAAACATTTTGGGAATTGTGCCCCCCCGTTTTCAAATTCCTGGATACGTCGCTGGATATCGGTTCAGCGGTTCAAAAGTTTTGAACGAAAATGTAAGGACCCCTCAAAATTTTTAGTACATTCAACTTAACCTAAAAATACAAAAGACTTTAATTCGGCTGCTGGTTGACTTATGTGAACATAAATAAACACCAAATGGTATTTAAACCCGGATTTTTCTTTACCAATTTTTTTTTCGCGGAAATTTTTTTTCAAAAAAATATTTTTTTCAAAAGTAATTTCCTTTTAAATAAAGTTTTTGCAATAATCTTTTAAAAATTGTGGAGGGTATCACTACATTCGGCAAGGCCGAATTTAACTTTTTTACTTGTTTTAATTAACAAACACAAAAAAAAAACAAAAAAACTCGATCAAAAAATTATAATGTTTTCAAAAAACCTTTATTTTCGTTTCTTTAAATTTTATAAGAGGCAAAACTTTGCAATGGATTTTACAAAATAAACACAACTTCTCTTTAGCGGAACTGTTGGTATGGAATTTATACAGGATACGTAAACTTATATACAGTGGTGCCCAAAAGTTACACAATATTTTTGAGAATTACAAAAATGTTTTAAAACTGTTCAAAAAAAAAGTGTCCCAGAGTGAGGCAACTTTTTACAAGTTAACAAGTAATTTTGCAAGTTGCGAGAACTTGCAGTCGTTGTGTCAACACAAGACATCCACTCCTCACCAAGAGTGGATGTAACCATAGAATGCATACCTTGCCGCTGCCCAGCTGTAGCAAGGAGTCACATATATATATCGCGAATGGATCTTAGAATACTAACAAGAATAAAAGTTAAATTCGACCTGGCCGAATCTATGAATACCCTCCACAATGCCCTTTTTAAAGGATAGAACATTTTTTAATGTAAAAACAAAAGTTAACAATTTTGATTAGAAATATTTTATTTTGAGTAAAAAACTTTTTTTTTGTCATTTAAAAAAAAAAAAAATAATTTATTAATTTTTTTTTGAGTGTAAAATTTTTTTCGAGAGTAAATTTTTTTCGAGACTAAATTTTTTTTTTTAGTGTAAAAATATTGCTGAGTGACAAAAATACTCTGTAATACCTGCGTATTTATCGTCATATGTAAAATAATATAAATGGTCTATTCGTCCTTATTCTCATGAACTGTTCAATTGTTTTTAAAGCTTGTTTTATAAAACTCTGGGGGCTAATCACGTAAAACGAAAACGATAGACGATGCATAAACGACATCAAAATACATATCGTTTTGAAGGGAAATGTGAAAGTTTTTCTTTATTAAATTATTAAAAATTGTTGTCTAATCCAGAAACATTAAAAAAATTGGAAATATTTTGATTAGTTTAGGAGCAACAAGGTTCCAAAAATCGACGATAGTTAACTATCATTTTACGTGATCATAGTCCTGGTTTTTCAACAAGTGAATTTAAGGTGAAACCAATCTGAAATTCAGGGTTTTGCTTATGAATTTTGAACCACTGGACCGATCTGGCTCAGATTTGAAACGTACAGGGACAGAAGAACGATAAATATATATGCCATACTTCAGCACTCTCAGAATTGTCGTTCGAAAGTTACCGTGTGTTTTATCTCGTAAAATCATGAAAAACCCTTGCCTTTTGATCATAACTTTTGAACTACTGGACCGATTTCGATGGATTGCAATACCAACCTGACCAGGTAAATGCCCAACATATATGCCAAACTTCAGGAGCCTCCATAAAGTCTTTCAAAAGTTAGCGTGTTTTCAACAGCCAGACAGACGGACGGATGGATATCGCTAGATCGTCTTAAAATCGATCGAGGATCATGAATATGTATACTTTATGGGGTGTTAGACCAATATTTCGAGGTGTTACAAACGGAATGACAAACTTATATATACCCTCTATCACTAGAGTGGAGGGTATAAAAAGATTCGCAATAACTATGAACGTGTATAACTTTCGTCACTAACGAAAAAAAGTTTTGTGGTTAGGTTATGGACCGAAAGGTCTTTGCGAGGTGTAGATCGGACATCGCCACCCTAACCTAACCTAGGGCAACTTTTCTTTTTTCCTTTACTCGGTTTCTTCTTTTTTGGCTCAGAATATAGAAATTTTTCAATAAGAAAAATATTTTAGATAAAAAAGGGATATATCTTAAAAGCTGCAACTTTTTCTATTGGAAAAATGACACAAAATCTTAGATTTTTTCTATAAGAAAAAGGAAATTATTACTGAACCTGGTCCCTTTTCTATGAATAAAAAAAATGGAAAAAAATAAATAAATTCATGTCATGTCTTTTTCTTCTTTTAAGTTCATATTTTTCATAAAAATTAGGAAAAATAATTTATGCCAATTAAAAAACACCCCAAAGGTTCAGTACCGGGATCCCTTAGCGATCGTTATTGATTTTGATCAAAACTGTATAGTTTTTGTAATACGGGAACTCATGGGCCCATGCACCGAAAAAAATGGCTTAACTTAAACTTTAGAAAAATTATCTTTAAAATAGTTTATAAATTTTCCCACAATTTAGTTAAATTTAATTTAAAAGTTTGGAAATTCTCTTAACTGTTAGAAAAAAAATTAGTCCATGTAATTCTAAAGAGTTTATAATTTTCCTTAAATTGAATTCCCTAATAAAAGAAAAAAATTCTTACCGCCAAAGAAATCTTTAAAATATATTCCTCTTCTTGAGTTTTAAGACGTAATTTGCTACAAATTAGTTCATCATATTTATCTTATTTAATCAGAGGAAGTTTTCCCACTAATATTGCCGCAATTTCTCCTAGGCGATATTTCTTCCAAATGCCTGCAGGGAACTTTGAATCTAAAAAAAGTTGGCGTTTACGTAAAAGACGTTTTTGTAGCTACTAACACGTAGAACAAGACCGCTATGTACACAAAAGCCCTCCGTGTTATAGTTTTAAAGCGATCGCGTTCTTTAAATTCTCAAGACCCCATTGGGCTCCTAAATTCAACAAGGTAGAGCGAAACGGACAAAAATGTTGGATCAACACAACTGGGTCTGGGCCCATTAGGGTGTGGATCAGGTTCTAAAAAAAAGTGAACAAAAAAAATTGGAAAATTTACTAAATTCAGGGAAAATTGATGATGATTTAGCTCCATGTTTTCCTTCTTTTAAGTTCATAGTTTTCTTAAAAATAAGGAAAAAAAAATATTTATTATTATGCCAATTTTAACTTAAAAATATAATTTCAACTTACCTCATACACATTTGAGGACCCGATCAGGTTAAGACCCCATTGGGTTCGGACCCGATGGGTCCACACCCCGATAGCCTAGGCCCTGTTAGGTTTCTTAGTTTTTTATCTAAAATTTTTGTCCGTTTGCATAGTTTTTGAAATACGGGAATTTAGGGGCCCAATTAAGGTTCTATAGTCGAAAGAACGAAAAGTCGATTAATAGACTTTTTTTATGAAAAAGTCGAAAAGTCGAAATCGACTTTTTTGTCGATTAATCGACTTTTTGTATGAAAAAGTTGAAAAGTCGAAAGCGACTTTTTTGTCGAATTTTTCGAATTTATTGACTTGATTTTTTTTTAATTTTGGCAGATGAAAATAAGTTCTTTCTTCTGAAAAAAAAATTGAAATGAGAGTGGGGTTTAATAACAACTGGAGCTATAGGCATTTCGTTGTTACAAAAAAATAGCACCTAAATGTTTACAAGAAGTCAAAAAAAAAAACTTTTATTTACAAAAAAATCTGCTTTTTAAAAGTTGTAAAAAGTCAAAAAAAAAGTTGAAAAAATCATTGCCTCCGTTTTGCTCAATATGGCTTAGTTTTCGAAATTAAGTTTAGTTTTCAAAAAAATTTACCAAGTTTTCATAATTTTCTAAAATAGTGGAAAAAATTTCCTTAAATTAAAGAATATAAAACTAATGAAGAGGAATATGACTTAAAAATAAAGATTTTTTTAAATATATTTAGGGAAAATTTCTTTTGCGGTAAGAGTTTCTTCCGTGTATTAAGGAAAATTATCAGGGACGTGCCGTGAGGTTTTCATCAGGGTGTTCACCATTAATAGAAAATTAACCTATCAAGGCACAACTTAATTTTTGGAAGAGAAGTATCACGTTTTGTCATAAAAATATTTTAAACACAAAACTAACACAATTCCTTAATTAATTGAATTTTTTCCGCAAAATTAAAAATTTTTAGAACTTGTTCTGAAATTCGGTGCACAGTTACAAAAAGTAAGATTATCCTTATTGTTTAAAAAATAATATTTTTAAGAACATGCACATATCCAGGGCTATATCTTGTCGGCCCAACAAGAACAACAATTTTTTATTGCCCTTTTCAAGAAATTTTGCTTTTTCACTACACAAAAAGTACAAAAAACAAAAGGTGCTAGAAATTTGTTGATCGCAGATTTGGAATTAAAAGATGACGGTCAATAAGGATCACAGTTGAGTTATTTTAATTTTAAAATGCGATATAGAATCACGACATAAATTTGTCTATAAAAATAAGTCCTATTTTTGACACCAATGTAAAAATACGTAATAGTGAAATAAAAAAAGTACTAAATTTGGGGTTTTGCATTTTCAAACGCGATTTTCTGAAAAACGATACGCGACAGAAACAATTGGAAGTCAGATTTTAAATCAGAAATTCAAAATAAATATAGTTTATGTATTGCAATTGCTGGAAAAGTGAATTTTTCTAAATATGTAGAGTTGTGTGATTTAATGGAAAGTACACTAGTTGACACACTAAAATAATTGTGTAATTAAGTTTATTAGTTTACTTAAAAAATTAACCAGTAAATTTGTTTTTAAATAAAAATATTTGTATCTTTAAGAATTCCTACATCTGTATTTAAAAAAATTGTTTTAAAACGAATTTTGCGTTACAATTAATGTTGGCGAAAAATAATTTCTTTTGCCAAAAATAAATGGCAAAACGCAATGCACCCTATTTTCTTTAATTGAAAATATTAACAATCGCCGAAATATTTTCTTCCTCACATCATCACAATAAAATTAACGTGCATCAAACAAACCTTCATGTTTTTCAATATTTAAAACAAACAAAATTTTTTTTTGTTGTTTAAAACCAAAAAACATGTAAAAATGTGTGTTTTTTAGACAACCATTTGGCAACCTTTTATGTAAAATTTAAATGATATCTGTAATGACAATGACAGATAAAATCCCAAAGTATTATATGGCTTTTAAATTAAAGCAATAGCTCTTTCCAGTAAAAAGATATAACCTCTTAAAGTTACGTGTGCTACTTAATTTGCCGCACAAAAATGCCTTTAAAAATTTATATTTTGTTTGTAGTAGTTGTTGTAATTTAACACTAGTTGGGTGTGCGCAACAAAGCTAAGAACAACCCAACAACTTCGTTTGTTCTTTAAATTTTGTCGCACATTCACTTAACTGTTGGAAACAATTGCATTCATGCTTACAAAATTTGGCATAACTTTTTTATGAAACGACAGAAAATAAAAAATGACATACCAACTGAAAGTGTACATTTTCTGCTATGAGAACATGTCGAATTATATGTGCGAAAATATTTTTGAACCTTTGAAAAAAATTATAAAAATATAAAACTGACTTATTTGAGGGAAAAATGCTAGGTGTTCAGAGAACACCTCCGCACATTAGACGGAACGTCACTGAAAATTATGGACTATTGAGCGGTACATCAACTAAAATTTGTTCCTAACAATTAAGAAAATTTCCAAACTTTTAGTTAACTTTAACTAAATTGTGGGAAAATGTATGGAAATGTATGTATAAAGGAAATTTGTCCCAAAATTTAATTAGGGAGAAAATTTTTTGAATTTTACACTATTTTTACAGTTTCTTATCATTTTACTGGATATAGCACGGTGAAATCGTTTAGTGAATAAAGCAGATGTATAGTAACTTTATTTTACTCAACTGTACATTGTGTATGTTTTCGTAGACTTGTAAACAACTTCATATGAAATGCATATGCAATAAGTTAACATGATGCATTGCCATGTGTACAAAAAATTTTTCTTAACATTTTTATATGTATTTTTAAACAAGTGACACATTTTTATTTCTCTTAACACACAGACTCACAGTTAAATAGAGTTACACACATACTTAGAAAAATTATAGACTTCTTAATGAGTGTAATGAACTTCTGGGCACACTGTATGAGTATTAATAATTTTAAGGTTTTTTTTTTAAATGTTGCACCAAAAAATTAAACATAACAACTATTTAAAAATTTAATAACCGAATATTTGCTAAAAAAAAACAGCACACTGCACTGCACATAATGTTACCATAAAACTATAATTGACTAATTTTTTATTACAAAAATTCTTTATGTAGAACTCAATGGAATATAATCCCTCTTAAAAGTTGTAGATGTAGGTACGCATACATTCAAGCAGACAAAAACCATCTAAAATTACTTTAAACCACATCCTTTAATTAAAATACAATTTTCATAGAACTAACAATGCTGAAAACGTAGACCAATACTTATATAAACATAAATGTACAAATTAGGGAGATGTTTGTGCTAAACTGTCAGCGATTAACTTTTTGAAAATAACTTCGTTGATATCACACAGAAAATCAAATTTTTGACTTAATGTTTAAGAATTATTCCATTTTGTTTCCTGTTCCATTTCATTTCCTTCCATGTAAGTTTTAATCCTTTCATATAACAATATAAAAATACTTTTCCCAATTGGGGGTAACCCTTTTACCCTAAAAATTGAAAATTTCTGAACGTGTCCTCCTCTTGGATGTAAAGGAGGGTCTACATAAAATTTTGAGATTTGGGTTCATTCGCTATCAATTTCGAAAAATTCTCGAAACGGCGATTTCTTTTTTTTTTTTAATTTTGACCCCAATTTTCTCAAAAACCTCATGCGATGGAAAAGTTTGGAGACCAGATTTTTGACCAGCAGAACTAATGTAATCAAGTGTACTCGGTCGCGTCCCAGTTGCAATTTCGATGTTTAGTATTGCAATCAATTGATATGGCAAAAAATTTAAAAAAAATTCCAACTAAATGAAAAACAGCTAAAAAAACTTAAAATCGACTTCACCGAATCTAAAAATGATATCTGGAATAAAAAAAATTTAAAACATGTGGCTTTATTTCCCCAAAATGTGTTTGAAAAATTCCCAAAACATCTATGACGGTGCCAAGTTTGGATACGATTTCCTATACATTTGTTTTAAGTTAAAAGTTATATGGTACCCTAATGTGTTATATAGAGTGGGCGAAAAATAAAAAATCGTTTTTCTAGAATTAAAAAAATTCTCTTCGGAAGATATTAAAAAGGGATAAGTACATAACACTGTAAAAAAATGTGTTTTTTAGAGGTCAATTAAGTTTTACAACGGTAATTTTTTTCGCTTTCTCCGATTTTTCCCATTTTAGAAATAAAACGGCCTATGACGATCAGCAATATTAGTGCCAGGCTTGAGGAGTATACACTTAGAAAATTATTGCAGTTACTACATGCCGGTCATTCGTGTAGTTTTCAACTACAACTTCAGTTGTTTTTGTATGAAAAATCTCAAACAACTAGTTTTTGTAGTCGTTTTAAAAAATAAATACAAAAAACTACTACATTGTAGTAACAGTTGTTTTATGTAGTTGGGTTTATTCTATAAAAAAAATTGTTATTTTCTATAAATTTTTAGAAAAACGGATGTGTTGAACGAGTTGGAAGTGTCAAATGCAGCAGAAATTATTTCCAAATAATTTTAACCGTTTTTGTCGTTTAGAAGAAAATTCAGACAATTTAAGTTACAGTAAAAACTACTGTAATTTGAAGTAGTTTTTATCGTTTTTTGTAGTTGTTAATCAATAGTTAAAAACAAAAACAATTTTTGGTTGACCAAAAATCTAGTAGTTTTAACTGTCTTTTGTAGTGGAATTTACCGTCACAATTTTTTAAGTGTAGCTCTTTTAGTTTAGACTGCTGTGTGCTTTCAACTGAAGCACGAACTGGCATTGATTGAAATTGAAGGATGAATTATCAATAATGTACATACTTAAATGGGTCCTAGACCGTTGGTTAGTAAACATCTAACCACTTTTAGGTACAACATCGTCCGACAGCCAATATCAAACATGAACCGGATGATATACGTCGGAAAGTAGAGATCAAATGGAGTAAAACTGTATTTACAAAAAAGGACTTCAAATTTTTTAAGGATACATTTTGTAAAATATTTCTGAAATATTTGTACTTGTCCTAGGATGCTAATGGTGATGGCAAATGAAAGAGAAGGATATCCCCTAATTTTTCCTTTTTTTTAGTTTGCCATATCAGGATAAAAGGATTTGAATAAAGTCATTTGAAAACTTTATCAAAATATTTTATTGAAAATTTTAAATAATCCTGAAGAATAAAGTTTTGAAAGGACGTAACTTACCTCATTTTTCCTGATAAGCAAAAATAATAAAATAGGAAAATTAGGGGAGATCCTCCTCTTTCATTTACTATCACTAGTGATATCCTAGGAGAAGTACAAATATTTAAATATTTTATAAAATTGAATCCTCTAAAACTTTGAAGTCCTTTTAAAAAAACTTCAAAATGAAAAACTGTAAATGCAGTTTTACAACATTTATTCTCTAGTTTCAAACGTATACTATCCAGTCCGTGTTCAACGATTTTCTTTTATTTTTGTTGGACGGTGTAATCAAACCATATTTGGACTCGGGAACCATTTTACGCAAACCTGTAACTTTCTAGATTTTTATATTTAATCAAATTTCTGATATAATCCTACTGCAATAAAAATATATTCGATAACGAATTCATCAATTTCATCCAAAGCAATCGAAAAATATCTTTCATCAACCGAATTTTTTCAGTGTGTGATAATTTAAAACTCAAGGAAAACGATTTTTCTGTCCACTCTAATGCATTTATACTCTTAAGTAAATAATATTCATAAAATTCATTTTTAACTGCGGTAATCTCATACATAGTCTATGTGAATAATTCTGTAATTCCATTTTTACGGAGATTTTATTTAGTATGTATTATTTGGGATATTTATATACAAACACACACATTAGGGCTTCCAATCGGGATTGGTTTTACTGAATCATGGGATTCGGGATTGAAGAAAAATTTTCGGGATCCCGGGATTTTCGGGATATTTTGAATCCCGGAATTCTCGGGATTTTTTGGAAATTTTCGGGATTTTTAAAAATTTTTAGTATTTTTTGTCATTTTGAAAAATCCACTCGTTTGTAAAGATTAGCAAAGTTGATGTTGAACATCAAAACAAGTTTGGAATTCTTATCTTATCTTTCGTCGTGGCTCATCGCTATCAACTTTTAGTGAGCGTGAGTTGAAAAAAAAAAAAATGAATTTTCGAATTTTTGCATAAGTGATTCATTTTTTGCTAAAGCTTGAGTAATTTGATTTTTTTTTTAATTAATCTTTTTTTTTTTTTTTTAATTTCTTGCAAAAAAAAAAAAAATTTGCAGTTTTTTTTTTTTTTTTGGTAAAAAATGTATTAGCGAAAGTAGAGCTTGCATGACTCACGCATGAGCGTGACTCCTTGTAAGAGTAAAAGTAATAAATATAAAAGCCCTTATGTCGAACCACCACTAGTTTTTAGAATTTCTTTACATTTCGCAAACGTTTCACCCTTTTTTTGTCGATTTTTTTTTATTTTGTTCCACAAAATTCATATTTCATACAAATTATTTAAAAAAATTTTAAAATATTGAAAAAAATAAAAAAATCGGGATCCCGAAAATCCCGGGATTGATAATCACAAATCCCGAGATTCGGGATTTGACTAATCCCGAAAATCCTGGGATTTCCGGTATCGGGATATCCCGATTGGAAGCCCTAACACACATACACATGCATACATAAGTATAGTCCGTACTTTATTCATACGTAAGAGGAGATTTTGTATGCAATTATACAATTGTACATCATTATAGTTGGTTGTTTGGTCATTAAAATCACCACGACCGTAAGCCACCGTTTTTTTATAATCTTCTTTAAACAATTGACGTTACCATACATACGGTCAACTTACTAATTTGTAAGTCTAACTAACATTGAGGAGTGTAAGATTTATATGTAAAAAAAACTCTAATCTGCTTTAGACTTTAAATAAAACATGTAAGAAAATTACAGTCGGTCAACAGTGGTCATGTAACACTGTACGAAACAATTTTGAACACATGACCATTTTGCACACATGATCAAAAAAAAAAAATAAAGTAGAGCTTAAAAAAGATTCGTTTTTGCGTTTTATAAGCAAATAAATATTTTGTATATATCTGGGCTTCCAACTACTTGGGGAAATAAGAATTACGCCCACAACAGTTTAATGTCATATCTGAAAATTTGCTGAAATTCTTGTAAAAAATTACTCAATTTTGCACCAGTAAACAATTTAATAGCATTGAGTAAACTTCTAATAAAAAATTATTAAATGCTTACTAAGAAATTTGAGAAAATTGTGCCAAGTAAAAATTTACTCAAAATTTATCAATTTATTTCTTAAAAAGTTTAAAAAAGTTTCGCATTAAAAAAAAAAAATGTTTTTTCAAACTTTATCAAATATATTTATGACTTTAAGACATAGGAAAATTTCATAAAGATGATTTTAAAATTTCATATACATAGACAAAAAATTACAAACTAAATGAGAATTCAAAACACCGGGAGAATATAAAATAATATTAATAATAATTTAATTGACTCATTTTTTTTTTTTATTTAAACAAGTGATTACTAGTGTTTCCAATTCCGTTAATCGATTAACCGATTCCTCGATTATTCGCCTCTATTTCGGTTAATGTCGAAACAAGTAATTTAAAACGCAAATAATTATTCGACCCAATTAATCGGTTAAAATGGTTCGATTAACCGGTTAATATAAGTATCTCTATAGTCTACAATAATTTGTTTAAAACACTTCCTCTTTTTTACAAACACTTCCGAAAAAAGTCAAAACACAAGAAAAAAAATATTCAGAAACCAGCAATTAACAGTTTAGAAAAGCAAAATTAAAAATTTAATCATTTAAAACTCAGAAATCCCAATTAAAGTTTTTAAACGCCATATTGAAAATCCCAATTAAAATTCAGAAAAGCTTATTGAAATTTAGAAATCCTAATTGATATTCAGAAACTCCCAATTTCACAAACTTGAAATTTACAGAAGCTACCGAAATTAAGAAATCTCAATTGAAATTTAGAAAAGCAAAATTTAAATTTAAAAATTCTAAATGAAATTCAGAAAAGATAATTCAGTTTATGAAGAGCAAATAAAATTCAGAAATCTCAATTGAAATTTTAGAAGAGTGAAATCAAATTATGTATATAGATGACACCAATTAAAATTTTGAAAAGCACAATTAAAATTTAAAAATCCCAACTGAAATTAAGAAATACCAATTGAAATTTAGAAAAGACAACTGAAATTCAGAAATCTGAATTGATATTCATAGTTTAGAAAATCAAAATTAAAATTTTAGGCCGCTGTTCCAAAAAAGTAATTCACATAAAAAATGTGAAAATGGAAATTTCCGAATTTTTTTGGTGTTCTAGATTTCACATCCGAATTTTTTTTTTCGTTTTGTTTCACATAAATAAAATTTGGTGAAAGTAAAACGAATGGACTTTTTTCCTTACAATTTTTTAAATTTTAATTATTCGATTTCAACACTAAACTTGATTTCATGTGATTCGGAAATTTTCATGTGAATTGAAAAGTTGTGAAAGACAGAACAGAGGCCTTAAAATTACAATTTTAAGTAAATTGAAATTTTTAAATCCCAATTGAAAAACGGAAAAGGCCAATTGAAACTCAGAAATCCCGATTGAAATTTGGAAAATTCCAAATAAAATTTATGAATTTTTATTATATCTAAATTTCAATTAGTTGCGTTTTGGTTTTCCCCTTTAAAAACTGCACACAAAAAATTTTCAAGAATAAAATTTTAATTAAAAATTTTAAAAAGTACGATTTTGTTTTTAATAATTTTTTGTAATTGATATGATAAAATTTTTTAATAGATTTCGAAAATTTCCGTGAATTGAGAATAAATGCACTTTTGCGATATTAAACTTTTACAAATTTTAGTAATTAATACTATTACTTTCGTGATAGGTGCAAAATCAATTAAAATAGTAATTGAAACTCATTCTAATTTTTTGTGTGTGTGTATAAAGACTGAAATTACATTTTACTACAAATACTTTTATTTTTTGTTACATTACTTTTAAAAAATCGTTTAAAATTTATTTTTAATTGTTTTTGACGATTAATTGCCACTTTTTGCGATTAATCGACCCGAATAACCGATTAACCAATTTTCGTCAATTTTGGAATAATGCCCTAACCGGTTAACCGGCAGGGTCGAATAATTGGAAACACTAGTGATTTCTCAAGTGGTTTTTCTCGAAATTATTTTCTGTGTGAGGAAGATCGATCTACGAGTTAATAGCTTATGAAGAAATTTCAAATATTTATTTTTAATAATATTTAAAAATAAAAATAAATTTTTAGATTTGATGCATTAAATCCCCCAATTCCCAATTTCCTTTCTCGAATTTTCCAAAAATATGATTTTTCGCCCACAATAAAGGCGGTGTTAAAAATTACCGTATGGTGTTAACTATTAACATGATAGATCATCCACTCCTGTCTTTATATGCCCATCAGGGCCGTGCGTTTTTTCACAGTTGGGATAAAATTCGATTTTTGGCCTATAAATGGAAATTTTTAAACAATAATATGAACGATAAGCCAAAAAAAAAATTAAAATCGTATTTTAAGTTTCAGATAAATCGGTATATTGCAGTTGGGATAGTTCCCTTGAAAGTTGTTAAAACACTCGATGACCAGAAATTTGTTGCACAGTGTTATAAACAAAAAAAGTCATAACTCAATCATAACTTAATTTTTTCCATGTGGTTGTTGTAAACAATCATAAAAAAAAAACAAATTTTGTTTGAAAATTTCAAAAAAATTAAGACCTGCTACCCATATCGGCTCAAAATTAACAAATAATTTTAAATTTTTATACTTTTTATGATTGTGTTTACAACAAAAACAGGGAAAATGAAGTTTGAAAATAATAAAATTAGTCATAACCAGTCATAAATAGGACTGTAAATAAGACTAAAAAAAGTAAAAACCTGAAACAAAATTTATGTTTTTTTGAGATTTAAGTCCATATCGGTAGAGTTGTTGTATGAGGATAAAAAGTAAAAATGGTCCAATTCCGATCAAATTTGAAAATTCTATTATTCGTCTTAAAAAAATCATGTGCATTAAAGATGACACCACTTATGTCTGGCTTCAATTAAAACTAAAAATTTAACAATAAAAATATTTTCCTCTTAATTATCATTTCACTTTTTTTAAAATGACTTAACATAAACCATCAACAGTTGTCTATTTTTCATGTTATATTGTGTTTGAATAAAATTTCACTATATTGAACATGACTATTTACAAATTTAAATTATAATGTAAATTTCTTTTTGTTAATGAATAGGTTTTGTTTGTATTGACGACTATAGTGATGGTGGTCTAATTAAAAATTTAATAGCTCCATACACGCAGTAGACCATCAACACTTGTAAATTATATTTAATTTACAAAAAAAAAAATATTTAAAAAAAGTGCAATTGTTATACGCACATGCAGAGTGTCCCTATTATTAAAGAGTGTAAATTTAATTGATGGGTCCTTAGCGAAAAACATTTACATGGATACAGATGTTTTGGTTAATATTACACAGTGCAACACATAAAATGCATACTCCTTTTCGTGTGGAATTTCTTAAAATACTTATCGAAACTATCAAAACCCCATTTCGGTTTTCTTTATGGCTATATCTCTTGCTTTCGTATTTTTAACACAATTATTGCTATTGACTAGGAGGACAAAAAAAATACAACAAAATAACCCGAAAACTGCATCTTTAAATTCTGAAATACAAAATTGATAACACTAAGTAAGTAGGTGAAAATGACTCACCAAAACGTTGAGACACGTCAACTTAATTTTGGGTCGTAGAATCCAGTGGTGTACCCCGTTTTGAAAAGTTAGCTCAAAATCCCGAGATATTTACATTTGTAGTAGATTTAAGGCGATTTTCCATTTTATTTGAATGAAAAAACTTAAAAAAACTTGTTAAAAACTAGTTATTTGAATGTGGGTGTGGATCAAGGTGCTATAATCCAAAAACCAAATTGTATAGGAGAAGCAAAAAACTAAATAAGTCGCGAAAAAAAATAAATTTCTTAATTTTCTTTTTGCAAATCGACAAAGATTGACCATTTGCATCTATGTACAAAATTTCATAAAAATAGAATGAGCGGAAGTTGCAAAAAATTGCATGTGAAATTTTGTTCTAGTGGAATAAGGTGCTATGTTACAATTTCTACTAGGAATTTCAATACATTTGCTAAGTAGTTTCATGTTTTTTGTGTTATTTTTTAAAAATTAAAATTTGGCATGATGAATTCTGCAAAATTTAGACGGGGTCCAGCAATACTAATTTTTATATGAGAATAACAAAAGGGTAGTTAATTTATCAAAAACAAGTGGTTTATGGTTTATTTTGAACAGATTTTCGCGTAATGGGTTAAAAAAAATTTGCACAATTTATAATATAAGTTACTAACTACTCATTTTTATAGTTTAAACTCAAAAATTGGATAAATTATCTAAATCCACCCTTAGTATTTCGTAAAACAATATTGTGTTTTTGTATGGATAAAGCACCTTTTTCCATATTCTCAATTTAACTATAGATAGATTAGATATAAAAGCGTTTTTTGCCAAACCAATGGGCACATGTTAAAGCCTAGGATGTTTTCTACACGTTAACCATCTCACATGTAAGAATTTTGATATGCCACCTTTAGTTTAACTGCAAAATACATGTTAGTATTCGGGGAAAAATATAAAATATTTCCAAAAATAGTTAAAATTAAACTTTTAAGGTCAATTTTATGACCGAAAACTATTAAGTTTTTAACAAATTTGTTTGCAAATGGGTCGAACTATTGAAGGAAGATACGATTTTGCAAAAAAAACGCGATTTTCAAAAATTGGATTTTAGCACCTTCTTCCACACACACATTCATTTGTAAAAATTTATGTCAAGAAATAATGGACGTCCAAGCGGACATGGAACAATACTTGCTCTTATTTTGATGAATTTTATAATTATACCCTACACCACACTGTGGTACAGGGTATAATGAGTTTGTGCTGATGGTTGTAACTACCCGAAATATTGGTCCTAGACCGTCCGTCCTCCGCCCGTCTGTCCGTCTGTCCGTCCGTCCGTCTATCTGTCTGTCCATGTAAACGGTGTAAACACGATACAGGTCGCAATTTTTAGTCAATTGACTTGAAATTTGAAACTTAGGCCTCTTTTGGACCAAGGACGAAGCCTATTGAAGCCTATATTTAGGCCTAGCCCCATACAAAGGTCCTCTTTAGTTTTGGCTCAAAAAACTCTAATAACCGTATTATAATAGGTATCTTTTCAAAATTTAGCAGGTAATCATGTTTTATCTTTACAAATCACCATTCCGAATTTTTAAGAAATCGGACCAGTTCTTATTGTAGCCTCCAAACAAACCACCTTCCCTATTTTCACAAAAATCTCTCAAATTTCCTGAAAATAGAAAATATTTAATAAAAATTCTGTTTGTGTATGTTAAACGTGTTCTTTAATAACTTTATCAAATCTGAATATCTATCGGACCATTTTTGGACTTAGGCCCCATCTGAAAATTTCGCCCGATATTCAGTTAAAGCGGTTTAGTGTCAACAAAAAAAGCCTATTTCACTCAAATTTGTGAGTGTTTTTTACACGTATAAAAGATTTGACAAAATATAAAGCTAATCGGTCCATGTTTGTACTTGGGACCCGTTTTCCGGGAAACTCTGGTGTAGGGTATTATATGGTCGGTCTTGACCGACTATCATTTTCTTACTTGTTTTTTTTTTGGATTTATAAAATTTTTCTCTACATTTGCAAATTTAAAATCGAAATATCTCGTTATTTTGAGCTAACTTTTTAAAATGGAGTATACCACTGAATTCTATGACCCAAAAATAAGTTGGGGTGTCCCGGCGTTTTTGTATGTCATTTCAAAAGTTTAAATTTTACTTACAGGGTAATTTTTGAAATACAATTGAAGGGCTTATTGTAAAAACTCGATAAGCAACATTTCATTTTATGGGGGTTTTTGCCTTAAAACTTTTTAAATAATGTAGAAAATAGAACTTTTGCAGATCTTTTATTCTCAATATACTAGTACGAAGGGTAAATGCAAGACTTCTGCCAAAAATCTGGAAAAACACGAAAAAATAAAATGTTGCTTATCAAGTTCTTGCAATAAGCCATTCAATTAATAACTTCAGAAATACAATTGATAATTGATAATTTCTGAAATACAATTGATAATATCTGAAATACAATTGATAATATCTGAAATACAATTGATAATATCTGAAATACAATTAAGAACTTCAGAAATACAATTGATAATTTTTGAAATACAATTGATAAATTCTAAAATACAATTTATAACTTCTGAAATACAATTGATAAATTCTGAAATACAATTGATAACTTCTGAAATACAATTGATTAATACTAAAATACAATTGATCACTTCTGAAATTCAATTGATAATTTCTGAAATACAATTGCAAATGGTTTCGCCTTAAAATTGCTAAAATGTTGAAAAAAAAAATTATGGACCAAAAATGATGAAAAAAGTTAGAAAAAAATGTAAAATTTTTGACATTTTAGCAATTTCGAGCCACTGTGTAGATGCAATTTTTTCGATAATTTGTTTTTACAAACAAAAAAAAATTATAATAAACGACTTTCATAGTATTTATAAATAAATTCATACAATTTATTTACTTTTTCATAATACTTTTTCATTTGTGTATAAGTTCTTTAAAAAATCAAGGTTTAGCCAAAATATACGTTAAGGTCACCAAATCCGAACAGCACACAGAAAAAAATAAAAAAAAATTTTGAGTAAATTTTTAATACCATTGAGTAAAAAATTACTCAATTTTCCACCAGTAAACGATTTAATAGTATTGAGTAAACTTTTAATAAAAAATTATTAAATGCTTAATAAAAAATTTGAGTAAATTATTAATTCACACAATTAAATCTTTACTTAAAATTTTTTAATATTTTTAAGTAACTTTTTAATTGTGTCAAGTAAAAATTTACTCAAAATGTATCAAATTATTTTTTTAAAAAGTTTAAAAAGTTTCTAATTTTTTTTCCAAAAAAATTGCTTTTACAAACTTTACCAAATATACTTATGTCTTCAAGACAAAGTAAAATTTTATAAAGATGATTTCAAACTTTCATATACATATACAAAAAACAATAAACTAAATGAGAATTCAAAACACCAAGAGAAAAAAAAATAAATAAAAAAAAATATTAAATTTGTATTAAATTATTTACTCAAATATTATTTTCAATTTTTGAGTAAATTTTTAATTGCGTCAATTAAAAAATTACTCAATTTTTTTTTTAAAAATTAAACAAGTGATTACTCAAATTTGTTTCCTCCATATTTTTTTCTGTGCAGCTAAACTAGCAAAACCCAAATGGGGTTTTATTAGTTTTGATACGTACAAAGAAAAATTCCACAAGAGAAGGAGTTAGTACTCTAAAACGTCAAAAATGATGCACTGTGTAATTGTATAATAAATTACAGTATTTTAACTATAAGTGCAAAGTGCCAAGATCGAGAGGAGAAGAAATGGTTATATTTCAAAATTAAAGTGGTTAGAATTATTTTTTTTTTTTTTTTAACGGTGGAATATATCGATAAGACCGAATTTCAATATTTTGTTAAACTTTTGGGGACATCTTTAAACAAAGATATATAAATTCAGAAAATATTGTACTTCTTAAATTCAAAATATGTATTTTAACTATATAGATTTTGCCTCCTAATAACACAAAATACTAAAAAAAAATTCCTTCAGCCTATTCTGTTTTAACAGCTAAAAAAAAGTATGCATTCCCTTATTTTTAATCCTCTGCACCATACCGCTCATTTACTACTACAATGACCTGTCGATAAAACCTGGTTTCAGAAAACGTGTTTTAAGTTCTCCATTAAAAATGAGTTTCTATAAATAATATAAATAATAACTTTGGAAAGCTTTAAAGCAATGTTATTTGATAAGATTGGTTAAATACGTTAAAATCAATCAACATGCGCATTTAAACGGGATGAATGATCACATGATCACATGATAGTTTTGATCACATGATCAATTATTTTTATTTATTCTTTCTATTTATTTACAACTCATTTTTAATAAATTCCACCTAACCGAGAACTGGTAACAATGACCGTCGTCTCGTTGTAGCGAAAAAAACCAAGGGTTCTGGTGGGAATCGAACCCACGACCCCCACGTTGAAAGGCTAGCACGCTACCAACTAGCCTACGGGATGAATGTGTTCAAGTAAATTATACTGTATGTATTGTTGTAATTGTAGTTGTTGTAACACCAACAAAGTGTGTTTGTTTGTATGAATGTGTAAAATAATAATGTTCATTTAAAATTTAAATGAAACATAATGAGTTTTTAACATCCACTTATCAATTATGGATAATTTTAATTGAAAAAATTTTTTTTTTTGTTATATAACAATGTCCAAACATGCATAAACATTTTCATATACATACAATTAAATGAGAAGTTATTAATTAGAGAACGTGTAGTTATAAGCAAATTAGAAAAAGGGAATAACTGTTTGATTGTCCTTTTAGTTTGGAACATTGTAAAAATTTAAATTGTATTGAAATGGAAATTTTATTTAAACGAAATTTGAATTTTAAATTCTATTTAATTATTTCTGAGAATGAATTGTTTTTTTTTTTTTGTTGTACAATGAGAAAATCTAAATAATTAATATGGAAAAGAAATAATTAATATGGACTCAAACCGAAATAAATAAAAACTTCAGTTATTAAATATAATGTCCAACAATAAATAAAACATAATTAATACTCAACTCATAAGGTACCATGCAATATAGTAATATTTCTAAGAATTAGAAATATAAAATATAAATTCAAACCTAACGGACATTTTTCAAGACTTGAAAAGTCCTACTAAGGGTTGCAACTCTGAGAAAATCTACTACAGTGTAAGAAATTACAACTGTGTTAGAAAAAGTTAAAAATAGATTGATTAAGTTCGTGCTGTGTTGTCAATTAAATTTTTTCAGATTTTCTCATTGTACAACAAAAAAAAATAATTATTTCTCAGAAATAATTAACATGGACTCAAACCGAAATAAATAAAAACTTCAGTTATAAAATATAAAGTCCAACAATAAATAAAACAGAATTAAAATTCTATTTACTTAAAGAAATGGCTAAAAATAATTATTTTCTTACACTGAAAGAATTTTGTTCATTGTAGCTATGAAAATGTTCATAGGATCTAATTCTTTAAAAGCGAGCCAATGATTTTTTTCTTATAGTATGAATGAATTTATTCATAAAATTTCTGAAAAGTTTTTGGAGTAATAAAAATGTTTATATATTTAACGCAAAAATTTCATAAGAAGAACAAATAATAAGATTTATGAATATTTTCGTAAATTCAATGAAGTTTTTCATAAATTTTATAAAAAAAGTCATAGCCGTTGTGAAAAAAATCATTGATCTAATGAAAAAATTCATTGGACTATTATGAACAATAATTAACAAGAAAAAATTGCAAGTGTACAAAAATAACCCAGTTGAAAAATTTGTCACTGAGGAAATTTCCATAGTGATTTCTGAGGAAATGTCTTCAGGTTCTGACAAATCATTGGTAATCATTAGATTCAGGCACGTACGCAGGAATTTATTTTGGGGGGGGGGTCCCGAAATTTTTTTTAATTTTGTTTTTTCGTCTCAATGTTTTTTCGCCTACATTTTTTTGCATTTTTGGAAAACAACGCATTTATTTTAAATTTAAGATTAAAATGAAATCGAATTATTTTTTTAAAAAAAGAATTTGAAAATTTATGCTACTTTTCTTTAAAACTCAAAACTCTGGGACCCTTTTGAATTGTTCATATACTTTTTCAAAGTTTTTGGATTATTAACCATATTTAAGCAAAAAAGCATTTTTGGTATAGAAAATTCTCCGCACAGAAAAAAAAAATTGAGTAAAGTTTTAATTGTGTCAAGTAAAAATTTACTCAAAATTTATCAATTTATTTTTCTAAAAAGTTTCACATTTTTTTTAAAAAAAAAAATGTTTTTTTAAACTTTACCAAATATTTTTATGTCTAAAAGACAAAGAAAATTTCATAAAGATGATTTCAACCTTTCATATACATAAACAAAAAACTATAAACTAAATGAGAATTCAAAACACGAAGAGAATAAAAAAATAAAAAAATATTAAATTTTGTATTAATTTATTTATTCAATTTTTTTTTTAATTTTTGAGTAAATTTTTAATTGCGTCAACTAAAAAATTACTCAAATCTTATTTAAAAATTTAAACAAGTGATTACTCAAATTGTTTTCTTAATTTTTTTTTTCTGTGTGATTCTTGGATACATATTATCTTAATAAAATCAAAGATTTTGAGAGATTTTTGGAGTAAAACACTCCTAAAATTCCGAAAATTTTTTTTTTTTAACAGTTTTTGAACAAAAAAATAAAATTCCATGACATTTTAACCATAGAAAGATTTTTACTATACTCACTATGTAAAACATTTTTCGCATAGAAAATTCTTAAATTTGCGACAATTTTTAAATTGAAAAACTGTAAAATTCTGAGAAATTTGTGGTGAAGAAAAATTCTCAGACTATAAGACATTTTTCGTATAAAAAAATTTTGAGACATTTCAAGTTCTAAGAAAAAGTTGTATGATTATAAGATTCTGAGTCATTTTTTGTACAGAAAAACTCTCAGATTCTAAGACATTTATCATATAGAAAAGTTCTCAGCTTTTGAGACACTTTTCGTTTAAAAAATGTCAGACCCTGAGACATTTTTCGTATTGAAAAATTCTGAGATTCTTTGAGACATTTTTCGTATTAAAAAATTCTCGGATTCAGAAACATTTTTCGTATTAAAAAATTCTCAGATTCTAAGATATTTTCGCAAAGAGAATTTTTCTATACGAAAAATCTCAGATTTGTATAGAAAAGTTCTCATATCCTGAGACATTTTTGCATAGAAGAATTCTTAGATTTTAACACATTTTTCGTGCAGAAAAATTGCTTGTCTCAAATTAGTATAGAAAAATGCACAGATTCTGATATATTTTTCGTATAGATTTTTCGAAAAGAAAATGCTCGACTATAAGACGATTTTTGTATAGATAAATGCCTTGATTCAGTATTTCGTACAAAGTAAGTGACTAGAAATTTTGTACACAAAACAAAAACGAATCTGACCGAGATAGCGAATCGCACAGAAATTCTTTGATGCTAAAATATTTTTCGTATAGAAAAAGTCTGAAAAATGTTATTATAATCTTAAAAAATTTGTTATCTATTTATTAAATGAGAAACTTTACAAATTCTGAGACATTTTTGTAAAGAAAAGTTTTTAAATTCACAATATTTTTTGTCGATAAAAATTTTCCACTTTTATTTAAATAGATATTTTGAAAAAAAAAAAACTAAAATTTTGATTAATTTTTTGTGTAAAAAACTTGAGAATTCAGAGAAGTTTTTTCGATTTAAAAATTGTCAAATTTGGTTAAACTTAAAAATACAAAAGCTTCCAATTAGTGTAGACGACACAATTTTCAATGCAGATGTTCTGAAACATTATTTGCCAAAAAAATTCTCAAATTCTTTGAAAAATTTCGAAAAAAAATCCCCGTTTTCACCAAAACTGTACCATTTAAAATCTTATTTTAGAAATTACAGAAGACATAAAATATATTTTTAGATATCAAAACTATTCCGGTGATTACAAATCTAGTCAACTGTAGCAGCGGCTTTAAATAAAGTCGAGAGAAATGTTAATGGAATAATATTCATGATGCATAACTTCCTTGGTCAGTAGCAAATACCTTTTAGAGGTGTATTATTCACTACTGTAAAAGTTTACGAATTTTTTTTTTTCATTTTTTCAATTCAAAATTTTTTTTGTATTTTTTTGGTATTTTTAAATTTTTAGAAAAAAATCTTCGTTAGATTAGAGATAAAACGAAAAAAAAAATAATACTGACAAGGGAAGTCTCCCTAGTGTCACCCGCGGATCTTTATGGAATTGGTTTTATTTTGTAGAGCAGAAAAAATAAAGGGACACGTATTTTTTTTTAGCGGCCCAAATTCATATTTAGGGGGTAAAAAGGAGGGAAGACAAGGCCATTTTTAAGCTTTTTTCGTTTATCTCCTATACTATGCAAAGAAACCTAGTCATGTTGCATACCAAATGAAAGGTCTTTGGAAAACCTATCTACGTGTGCTAAGAACGTGTCCAAACATGCACAACTTTTCGTCATATTGAGTAAAATACTAAAATTTTAGGACATTTTTGTTAATAAGTCGAAAAATATTAACTTCTATGGCCCGTTGTTAACACCACGAGATAGGTATTTTTAATACCTTTAATCTGATACCACACATGCCTATATTAATTTTGTTTAAATAGGCTTAAATCGCGAAAAACTGAAAAAGGTCAATTTCCCCCCATACAAATCGACCCCTCTAAAAAATGAATTTGGGCCGCTAAAAAAAAATACGTGTCGAATTAATTGTCGTTCTTAACAACATATCCAAATTTCATGAAGATCGGAGGGTGACACTAGGGAGACTTCCCTTGTGAGTCTTTTTTTGTTAACAAACATATATTTCACAGTGCAATGTCTTGAAATTTGTATATGGTCAAACCATTTTGGGGGGGCCCGGGCCCCCAGGGCACCCCCCCTGCGTACGTGCCTGATTAGAGTGTCCCTTATTTTGGAAATGTTGAGACGGTACCCGATAATTTTTTTCCATTTGACTTGAAAATAACTCAGGAAAAGTTTAACTTCTTTTCCTTCTCTAAGCGGCCTAAGTTTTTCCTGAGTTATTTTTAAGTCAAATGGAAAAAAATGAGCGGGTACCGTCTCAACATTTCCAACATTTCCAAAATAAGGGACACTCTAGTAATCATTGATGACATGTTCTAATATTGTCAACAATAAATGTGTGTTTTAAGAATATGTGTATATAAGGGTGGAGCAAAATAAGTTTTTTTTTTTTTTTTGAATTTCGAAAACATCGGTGTCAGGAAAGTTGCTTTTTAGGGTCGATATTAACTCAGAAAAATATTGCACCAGTAGGACAATGGTTTAAAGATCCTTTTTTACTTGAAAATCAAAAAGTTCCGGACAAAGTATAATTTTTTTTTTCTTAAAATATTAGTATAATTTGGGCATTACTCAAAAAGTGTTTTATGGTAAAAAAAAAAAAAATTTTTTTGGTCTGTACAAAAAAAATCTTTCAAAATAATTTAAAAAATGTTTATTAATTTCAAATAAAAATTCCAACAAAATTGGGGGGAAATTGTAGTTTTTGTGCCTTTTTCACACATTTTGATCATCTAAATGTCCAAATATCGCAAAGTGATGTTCAGCAAAGTAGTAGCCGGAATAAATTTTGATAACTTTGCTAAACATCACTTGCGATATTCGCACATTAAGGTGACCAAAATGTGCTACAAATGCATAAAAATAACAATAAGTTTTTACAATAAGTTTTTGTCAAAAACCAACTGTTTTCCGATATGTATGTTAATTTTAATTTTTATGTTTTTTGACTAAATGTCCGAATATCGCAACATGATGTTCAGCAAAGTTATTAAGATTGACACCCGTTATAACTTTGCCGAACATCACTTCGCGATTTTCGGACATTTAGATGGTCAAAATAAACGAAAAAAGCACACAAAATTACAATTTCACGGCTACACCGGCTACAACTTTGCTGAACATCACTTTGCGATATTTGGACATTAAATGGTCAAAATGTACGAAAAAGGACCAAAAATTACAATTTCTCCTATAACTTCAAATCAAACCCCAGCGAACGCCAGAACACGTATAACTTTTGTTTGGACCGATATAACATAAGCATAACACCCGCCGATTTGGTAACATCTTCATATAATTTTTCCAAATGTTCCCAATGACATGTCAGCAGGTGGTCAGCAGTGCCCACCAGTATCGGTGGGCACTGCCCACCGATGACCAACTGCTGACTTGTCGTTGGGGGCATTTGGAAAAATTGCATGAAGATGTCAGCAATTTTATAAAGGGAGAGTCAGCAGTTTGTCAGGGGTATTTTTTTTTTTTTTTTTTGCCGACTGGGTCCCAGTCGGCAAAAAAAATCACACCTGACATACTGCTGACTCTCCCTTTATAAAATTGCTGACATCTTCATACAATTTTTCAAAATGTCATCAATGACATGTCAGCAGTTGGTCAGCGGTTGTTTAAACGAATTGCTAGTGGCCACCGATACTGGTGGACACTGCTGACCAACTGCTGACATGTCATTGATGACATTTTAAAAAATTGTATGAAGATGTCAGCGATTTCATAAAGGGGGAGTCAGCAGTATGTCAGGTGTGCTTTTATTTTGCCAACTGGGGTGTGTTCGTACTTGCGGAAATGCAATTTTGCGTAAATATATTAATTAAATTTTGAGTTAATTAATATCATTTAATACTACTATATTAAAAATGCACTTAATTTAACAGTTTTTTCAATTTACATTTTTGATATTTTACGTGTTTTTAACAGATTTGTGAATTTTTACAATAGCCAAATTCAGTGATTCTGGGACGGTATTGATTTCCAACATTTCTATTCAATAATATTAAGTAGTAACTAGGCGTATACTTTATTTTTAATTCATTTACAAAAATAATATTGCTCATACCAACCGTAACACTTTTCAATAGTATCAAATATAATACAGGCGTATACTTATTTTTAGATACGTTTACTACAATAATATTGCTCATACCACCCGAAACATTTTTGTTTACTGCATTTATTTTTATTTCTTTATACAAAAATACTAAATTATCTTTCAAGTACCTTACAAAGCGTATGATTGAAATTAAATTATTTTAAAAGTAAATTACTTATACTACATACCTCATGTGCTCATTTGAATGAAACCTAAAGTAAAAAAAAACAACTTTTAAACACAACATTAAATTTACGCATCGGTAATAAATTGAGGTTGTTTCAATGCCAATAACCAGAACGTTAGGATTTTTTTTTCAAAAACATTTCAAAAATACATACACACCAAATAGAAAATGCCTTAAAGCCATATAAAAGCCAATGTACACATTGTTCTGGTATAGAAAGCAGCATGGTTTCTTTAATAGAGTTTTATGCTAATCAATGAAATACAAACAAATTCACTCGTTCTACTTTGACAGCTTCCTAAACAGAGGGATTATAAACAAACAAAACAGACAGACGGGAGGACGGACAGACAGACATACCTACAGACATAACATTACTCAAATAAAGGAACATTCCATTAAAGAATTGAATAAAAAACAGAAATGAATGGACGGACGTAGAGAAAAGAATCCTGTACGTAACAATATTTATATATTGTTTAGTTACAATACAACTGTATTTACGTAAATATAAATTTCTATAGAATCTATCGTTATATCATTGTATTTGTTTGATATTTGAATTGAAAATTTGCCTTTATTTGCTCTTGTTGGTGCTACTTTGCCACATTTGGTTGTAGTTTTTAACAGCATGCTTAGCAGCATTCGTTTATTGGAATTTAAAAGTTTAACATTTTACAACAAAAATATTTTTTGTGGCGACTTTTGAAGCATGAAACAACCTTAAAATATTCTTGTTTTCTAATCCCATTTATTATAAAATAAATTCAACATTAACAATTGTAGGTCTGAAGGGATGCGTATGATTGAATAAAACGTTCTGTTCAAATTTTAAAACGAAATAAATATTTTTTAAGCAGTTCTCGTAAAATAAGAGGTAGTGAAAAATTTCGTAAAATCATCGTTAGAATCCCGTGTAAATTTTATACCGCAAAAATTTTAGGAAAAACTTGTAAATTTACTAGAAAAAGTTGTAAATTCACCAAAAAAACATTTCAATTCACAAAAAAAAATTGTAATTTAGCAAATTAATATTTTGATTTTTATACCCTCTACTTAATGTCATTGAGAGAGATAAATGTATATTAGGGTGGAACGAATTTGGCTTTTGGGCGAATTTCGTTCCAGCTCACTGACAGATTTGTTGAAATAGATCTAAAAACAATGTGGTTAAATTTTCATGCGATCGGTGGTCATATTCCGCTGCCGAAATGCAGTTGAAAATCCGCGATTTCGTAAAAAATAGTATTTATTTTAAAAATTTGCCTAAATTACAAAAATCATTAAATCTTCTTTTTTATTTCAGTCAATCTTTTCGAATATTCGACCATATTTTCTTAGAAAAAATTTCTGCTTAATAGAACATTGTTAACCCCTCTAAAACGGTTGCCGAAAATGACCAATACATTTTTCCCTAAACTCAAAACCACCAAATTAAAAAAAAAATCGATTTTAAGTTGCACAATCTAAAGTTTTTATTGCATTTTTTTTTTTAAGTATACATATTAGGGCGGGTCGATTTGTATGGATCGAAAAAAACTGAAAAATCGTATAGCAAATACAAAATCTACAAGAAATTCTAAGAAACTTTTCCAAAGAAACCATTGGTCTAAAATCAAACCCTATACCGCGCCGAACGACATGAAAATCCGTCCGTCCGTCTGTCTTTCCGTCTGTGTGAAACACGCTAACTTTCAAATGTTAGCGGAAGAATGAAAAATATATACGGCAAGCTGCTGAAGCTTGGCGTATATATTTGTTATACATCCGGTCAGATTAATACCAAATTTCAGCGAAATCTGTCCAGTGGTTCATAAGTTATTAGCAAAATGGGGAATTTCAGATGGGTTTTAACCCGAACTCCCGTGTTGAAGAAACCGCTAATCACGCTTTGAAAAGGAATGGTAAGCAAAAAAAAAATATTTTAGAAACTATTTTTGTCACTCAAAAAAACTAAAAAAAAATATTACACTCAAAAAAAAAAAATTACACTCAAAAAAATTTACACTCGAAATTTTTTTTTTACAAAAATTAAAAAAAAAAAAAATTTACTCAAAATAAATCAAATACTGATGTAAAAAAAAATATTCAGTTATCAAAAATTTTTATCGCTTTTTTACCCTCCAACTACAGTATGGGGGTATACTCACTTTGTCATTCCGTGTGTAACGCATCGAAATATCGGTGTAGGACCCCATAAATTATATATATTATTGATCAGTGATCGATTCTAAGACATTCTAGCGATGTCCGTCTGTCCGTCCGTCCGTCCGTCTGTCCGTCTGTCCGTCCGTCTGTGGAAGACACGATACAGTCCAAAATAAAAGTGGTAGACTCCTGAAATTTGGCACATATATGTCTTATGTTCATAGGCTGGTTAAGTTCGGAGATGGGCAAAATCGGACCAAGGGGAAAAAAGTTCCCCCTTGAAGAACTAAACAAACCTCTAAAAAATACCATATTTTTACATGATTTTTTGTGTTTTTGTTTAACAAATCCAACATTTTAATGCTACAAGAAGTTCAAGGTCCTGCATTTGGACCCACAGAATTAGAAAAAAACGTTTTACGGTCCCCCCCCCCCTTTTATGGGCGTGGCATAATTTTTTTTTTTTATATAATGATAAATTTGTATTTCTTTAGTGCAAAAAGCATAAGAATTATTTTTTTTAACACTTATTCGAGAGGAATTGTGCCCCCCAATTACCACTACCGACTCCCCCCCCCCAAAAAAAAAAAAGACGCCCCTGCAATTTTTTTTTTTTTTATTTATTTGCATATTGGAGGGTATAAAAGATTCGGCACAGCCGAATTTAACACTCTTACTTGTTTCCTCTCGATATGCCTCGATATGCAACTCTCCAATTTCATACCACAAAAGTATCTATGTGTTTTTTTTTTTGACGAAATATCATTATGATCCTCAATTACATACTTTTATTTACTAAGAAAAATCCGCTGCACCAGCTTCCCTTTGTAATCAACATACAAAGGCTTTGGAGGGAATCGAACCCACAACCCCTGCACTTACTTTCAGAGTATCACGCTACATGTTAATATACTGCAGCTTAATATAAAATAAATAATGGAGTAAAATTATCATGGACTAACGATAAAAGCAGCGATTTATTGTAAAAATTTCTTAGTATACACTCAAAAAAAAAACTGTAAAGTTAGCAAAAAATTTAGTTAATATTAAATTAAAAAAACACCTGATTTTGAACCTACTAAATTTCTAGTTAATTTAACAAAAAATATTTAGTTAACTTTTCGTAGAATGAATCTAGCAAAAAAACCGTAATTTTAACTAAAAATTCACCCGAGTAAAAATAAACATATATAACAATATATAACTTGATACAAACATAATAAATCATATATGATTATACATCCCGTGAGGTATTTTCTAATTTTTTTAAATGCAGTCATATGTTGTAATATATAATTTTATCCTGATTCGGATTAAAAGGTATACGGTTGATATAAATATATGAAATAATATTAGGGCCAATACAAAATTTGTTTTTCTGTATAATTTAATATAAAATTATATATAGCTTATTCTGTTCCATATATAAATGTTTCCAATTAAATGTTTCCAATTAACCAAAAATGTTCTAAGTTTTTTAAGCAAATTATAAGAAACTTTTAAAATGTTCCTAAACATTTCCTTGTTAGGGTTATGTATATCACCTATCTGGTTCGAAGCGTACCCAAACATTTTTTTTTTTTTTGTTTTAGAAAATTATATGTTTGGTGAATGTATCGTTGACCTGTGGTGTATCTCATCCAAACCAAAACACACCAAGATTTTTTATGTTTTTATGCAATTAGATCTAATTGGATCCAATGAAATATGGCAATGTCTGGTCAAAACTCGGATGAAATCGAATCATATTTTATACAAGTTGATCTTTTTTAATGCAAAAACATCCACCATTATTCGGATTAAATTGCGTCTAAATATATATTGTGTTATATATCATTATGTATTGCATCATATAAAAATTTTTACTCGGGCAGCTGAAAATTTCGTAACATTTTTTATTAGTTGAATTCAGCTAAACTTTTTGTAAAAAATTTTAAGTTTGTTAAATATTGGTTTTAAACACTAACACTTCACTTATTTTTTCTTATTTTTTTCACAGCATTAAGTTCAGCTTAAGTAGGACTTATAAGATTTGCATAGGAGGCTACACAAGAAATGTTTAAAATTTTTCACTTGACAAAAATGTTACAAAAAATTAGCAAATTAATTAGTAAAAATTCGTAAACTCAGTTTTAAAGTCAACAAAAAAAATGAATTCAAAATTTGTACAAAACTAGTATTTTTGTAAATAGAACTTAACTAAAAAAAGTAGTTAAAACGCTGATTTTAACTAAAAATTTGCTAAAAAGCCAGTAAACTCGAGTTAACAAAACAAATTTTGTTAACTTTACAGTTTTATTTTTTTGAGTGTAATTTTTCGTCTGTGGCGTTTTCATTACAAATCAATCTAATTACGTATTTCTCCATTTCAGGTATTATGTCTAATATACTTGCCGGTCATAATCCCAAAAATTGTTCGAATTATATCCAGCGGCAATTAGTAAAACATTGCCGCTGGATATGTTCTTGCAGCATATCGGTATATAAAACTATGTTTTCTTAACATCTTAGGTGTAGGGTATGTTCAGCAACTTTGGAGAAAATATTATGGCAAATATTTTTGTGGAACATATTAACCCTCTAACTCCCTCTTATAACGGTATTTTTTGGCACTATTCTAACAAATCGCAAAAAACACCCCAAAAGAGGGGGAGGGTGGGGATAAAATGTTCTACAAAAATGTTGCCAATGAAATTCTACTATATACGTCAGAGCACACCAAAGCCCAAAAATTAACACAAACACCAGAAAAGAGTCAAGTTCTATGTTTTGCTTATGAAAAAAGGACGGACGGACAAATCTTCATGTCGTTAGGCGCGGTATAGGGTTTGATTTTAGAAACATGGTATCTTTGGGAAATGTTCTTAGAATTTCTTGTAGATTATGTTTTTGCTATACGATTTTTGACAAAAAAAATCGACCCGCCCTAATACATATATAAGTACGTTTAAGAATTTTTTTTTTTAATAGGAGATTCTTAAACAGTTCGTGTAACGGTCTGTTTCCAGGACATTTTTTTGTTTAAAACGCAACGTTTTTAGTTTAAAACTTTTCATTTTACACTAGATTTATTATAAATTATAAAACTTAATATAGAAATGTTGGATTTTAAGAAATTCTTTAACCTTACACAGCTTTGAGCCCTAAATGACCCATGATGAACAAATTTATCTTTCAATAAACTGCTTTTGGCGGGCGACTAACCATTGGGAACATACTTTTTCAATTAATAATGTTCTAAGTATTAAGCTGAATTTTTTTCTAAGAAAATATGATCGAATTGAAAAGATTGACTAAAATAAAAAAGAAGATTAAGTGATTTTTGTAATTTTGAAAAAAAATTTGAAAAATAAATACTATTTTTTAAGAAATCGCGGATTTTCAACGGCATTTCGGCAGCGGAAGATGACCACCGATCTGCATGAAAATTTAACCACATTGTTTTTAGGCATATTCCAACACATCTGTCTGTGAGCCGGAACGAAATTCGCCCAAAAGCCAAATTCGATCTACCCTAATGTATATGGGGCATTCCCAATTTTTTTAACTCTTTAGGTACCTTTTGAAAACTCCTTCCGGATTAATGTTTAGACTATTTAGATGACCCGCTCAAAAGATTTGGAATTTTCAAAAAAAGGAGCTTGTTTGTTTTTTTAAATTTTCTCTTACTCATAACTTCTTCAAAAATGATCCAAATTAAAAAAAATGTATTTTTTAGGTGCTTTTTCAGTAGCCCAGAAAAAACTTCTATTACCAAGTAATGGGGTTTTCACCTTAAAATAGATGGTGGTATCTAGTTACTAGGTTGGTGAAACACTCATTATTTTAACATGGCGATGTCATTGGAGTAATGACTAATTAAGGCTCATAAATCACTATCAAGTGTCAGCTAGATCCAGGTTTTTAAATATCAATTTGGTTTGCCTGTTCCCAATTTTAATCAGAATTCCTGAAATTAAATTTCTGTTAACGGAGTTTTATTAGAAAAAGTAGAGAAATGTTAATCTTTTTTAAGCTAAATGTGCAAGTTCTTTCTAAATTTTCTTTAGCATTATTAATTTTAATAAAGAAAATTTATTTGGACAACTTATCAAATATTCTAAATCGTATTTACCAGTAACCGATCCTGTATGAGGTTATCGGTAACTCATTATTTGTTAACAAGAAGTAATCCAGCAGGTAACGAGTCCTCATTACATAGAATGCAGGCGGTAATGGGGACTTATTACCAAGTTTTTACTGGGAGTGTTTTGTTAGTCGATTTTTAAGTTTTAAAATTTAAATCTCATTTTTGAAAATGTTTGTGCTCTTGGTTTTTTTAATTTTTTTGTGGAAAACTTCTATCGATTCTACACTCAAAATATTGTGCAGGTAAAAGCAAAAAAAAAAACACTTTTAAGAAAAGTGAGTAAACAACTGAAACGCATCCCAGTAATTATTCATTTGTTTAAACAAATTGCAACATTTAATTGTTACTGTCCATAAAATTTTCTAAAATAAATAACATTAAAAAATAACGTTTTTTTTTTAACCAACAAATTCGAAAAAATAACCTACAAAAGTATTAACTGGGTTATTCAAATTGAGTAAATTAAATCTAAAGTAGCTTTATTTGACTGATATTGGATAAATAATTGTCAAATAAACCTACTTTAAGTATACTTTAAATAGTATTATGAATAACCCACTAAAAATGTATGTTTAAAAATTTACGGTTATTTTTTACAATTTTTCCATGAATTATTTTTTAAAAAATTTTTAATAAAATTTTGGGATATCAAATCGCCCAAAGAAAAATCGCCAAAAAATTTTATGAAAAATCACCCAAATGCAAAATCGCCCAAAAAATATGAAAAATTACCCAAAAGGAAAAATACGAAATATCGCCCAAAATTAACGAAAAAAAGCCCAAGAAAGAAATGAAAAATGACCCAAAAATAAAAAAATAAAAAATCCGAAAACACATTTTCCCCACAACACATATTTCCCACAAAAGTTTTATTTTGTGGGAAAAACTTTTTCAAAAAAAAAAAAAAAACAAATTTTAAGAGTTTTTGTTACGTATCCTTATTAATATTTTTGACATATCGTCTTATTGATAATATGGTCTAAAAAAGCTATAAGTAGGTAATTGATGTAAAAATATTATGTGTGAAACATAAATTAAGAAGCAATTAAAAAAATGCATGGAGGTGCGATTAAAGCGTCGCAGGCGAAAAATTTACCAAAAAATCGCGGGATTTTTATTAAAATTGTTTGTTAAAATTTTTCGCCAGCGACGCTTTCATCGCACCTCCATGTTGTTTTTTAATTCATTACTTTTGATTTTCTACTGGCAGCGGTAGATTAGTATGAAGTGAGATAATCTGGAGTAAGTGCAGGGGTTTTCATTCGATTCCCACCAGAACCTTTGTCTGTTACGCCACAAAGGAAAGTTTGTTCATAGGCATTTTCTTGGTTAATTAAGTATATAATTATAAAAAAACAAAACAAATCGCAGTATTGTTTCTAAAAAAATAATAAACTATTTGTTTAAGGCTGTTCCACTATTAATTTTTCTATTGGCTGTTTCGTTGCAACTTATTTCGGTTTTGACAAAAATTCAAACCAAACTAAAAATGGACAATTTTTCATTCTTTTTTTGCAATTTTTCGTAACGAAAAATCACCCAAATTTTTTTTTTCGAAATTTTGCCCAAAAACTATGAAAATGTGCCCAAAAATGTTGGGTAACTTTTCATATGAAATATGGCCCAAATTTGTATGAACAATTTTTGGGTAAAATTTAATTTCTTTTTTGGGCGATTTTTCTTTGGGCGATTTTGCCTACAGCCCTATCCGCAATCAACTAACTTTTTGGGTCAGACACTCTACCCATTCTGCTAAAGCCACATGATTCAATCATGTTTTTATATTTCTAAAAATATTTTTTTTATTTTTTTTTTCTACAAAAAAATAACCCATACAAGTAGGTGAAAACTAGAGATGGACACATGAGCAGATTATAGCGTGATTCGCATGATTCATGCGTGATCACGCGTGAGTGTGGCTAAATTCAATTTTACTCACGTGATTGTGAGCGGAGAAAAAATTGCGTGAGTAAGTGTGCGTGAGTCGTTTTTTTCGTGAGGTTGCGTGATTTTTTTTGCCGTAGGCTAGTTGGTAGCGTGCTAACCTTTAAACGTGGGGGTCATGGGGTCGATTCCCACCAGAGCTCTTGGTTTTTTTCGCTACAACGAGACGATTGGCATTGTTACCACTTCTCGGTTAGGTTGAAATTATTAAAAATATATATAAATAGAAAAAATAAATAAAAATTCTTGAACATTGGATCAAAACTATAATATATGAAGGTCTTATTGCAAAAACTTGATAAGCAACATTTTATTTTTTGATGTTTTTCATCTTCTACTGATGTTCCATTGACAGAGCTTTTGCAGAAGTTTTGCTTAAACCATTCGTATAATTATCTTGACAAGATCTATTTTTATCGTTATTTCAAAAGTTTTAAGGCAAAAACCACCATAAAATGAAATGTTGCTTATCGAGTTTTTACAATAAGCCCTTCATATATTTCCGGTTGTAGCACAAAAAGCCAAAAAAAATGTAAAATTTGGCTTAATTTAAAATTTCGTCCCGAAAAAAGCAATACAATAATGTAAAATTTCACTGAACTTTGAATTTAGATGAATTTTTAAAAGAAATTTGAAAGATTTTTGAAATTTCAGTTTTTTAATTTTTTTAAAAAGATTTTTGAAATTTCAGTTTTTGATTTCGTGAGTGTGAGTCAACCTCATTGTGAGTGAAGTTTGCGTGAGTGCACGTGAGAGTGAGTTGTATTAAATTATCTCACGTGATTGTGGGTGTGTGTGAGTAGAAAAAATATGCTCGTGAATGAGTGTGAGTGATTCAAAAATTCCTGTCGTGAGTGTGAGTTAAAAATCACTCACGCGAGTGATTTCAACAATCGAAAACAAAATTATGTACACAAGTCATTGAAAACTAATGAAGTTTTACTTATTTTACATACAGAACAAAAATAAATGCCTTTAAAAATTAAATGCTAATGAAAGTCTTTATTTTTTTATGTAGTTATTTTTGAAACAACGCACAAAAGTAGTCATTAAAAAAGCTTAACATTAAAAAAATGTTTTTCTTTTCTTTAAAAAACAACAAAATGTAAAACTTTTTAAATAAACTACAAACAGTTAATGACATAATTTTTTAAGTGTACAAAACCAATGAGATTGTGGGATTATGATTATAACTATTTTTTAGATTTTTTGAAAAAAATGTTGGTGCAGTTTTCCAAACTTTACATCAATACCAAGAGCGAGACTCATAAATTTTTACTCCTAAACTTTTTTCCGAATTAACTTTTAAGCTGAATTCACAATGACCATATAAAGTACCTTGCCAGCTCTCTCCCGTTACTATTTTTTTGCCTGATCGTTTTTGAAAAATTCGGTATCACTTTGGATCAGGATCAGGTGTTGTGGACATTACGTCAACCTCTTAACCTGATCTAGCAAAACCATTTTTAAAAGCTGGTTGACTAAATTTTACGTTAACAATAAAAGCTCTAAAAAAATTTAAGTTAAAAAAAACTCGTCCCTCAAAACATTCTCTAAATGTTTAATTGTATACACTTTTTATTTTACTTTTTTTTTCATTTTGTTTAACACTGATACTTCTTTTACCAAAAATTGTAGTGACACTTAAATTTAAAACAAATCAATTGCACTTGACAAATAAAAAAAAAATAAACAACATTTTTGACAACAAAAAACGAGTAATCCCTTCTACGAGCACATAAGGAAAAAACTAAATAAATAAAATAAAAGTATTTATTAAAACCACTTGTATACATAACGAAAATAAATGGTTTTTCCATTTAGTTTGTCAGTAAACTTTTTTTTTTACTTTTACCATTGTATTATTGCACGTAGTACAAATTGGGCAGACCCAGGCAGAAATTGGCAACCGCACAAATAAATAGTCCCTGCAAAGCACTTAATTTTATCGATATAAAGTAGTATGAAATTATAATTCGAAAAAAAGAAAAGTTTTACAGTAACTACTATTTACGGTTATTCAAAAAGTTTTTAGTTAAAGTTATTTTAAACGCATTATCGTTTGTTTTTCAAGGAAACTAAAATAATCAATGATTTATACAGTTGTTCATAAAAATAAACCACACCATTTACGAAAAAATATTTTTATCAGTTAAATTATTTGTGACTGATTATACCGTTTAATTTTACAGAAGTACGGTTTTTGCAGTTTGTTATTCAAAAAAAATATTTTTACTCCACAAAATAAAAAATTGTAAACAGTTCAAATAACTGAAATATCATTTGTTTTTACGGAATGTTTAGTCATTAATTAACGATTAAAATTAACTGAAAATGTATTTTATTTCAAATGAAATATAAGTAGTCCGTTTTATAAAACGATTGTTTAAAACGTTTTTTAAGTTGAATTTACTTACAAAATATTTTGTGTGCGTTTAAAATTAAAATTTATAAATTTTGTTGAACATACTCCGGTGTTTTGGGACTTTCCTAAAATTTTTCAACAAAAAAAATTTACTCAAAGCAAAAACTACAAAATGCAAAAACAAATAAAAAAAACTGAAACTTGGAAAAGTTTCAAAAAATTTTTCTGGACTTTATAAGTTTTTCAGAATTTGTTAATTTTTTTTTTTATCCTCTTAACATTTTTTAAAATTTCATTTAATGGTTATCATTTTGGACACTGGGAGAGAACTTAACTCTGAAGCTTTTCCAGCATATAAGCGACTGTTTTAAGTACTTTGCCAGCCCTTTCCCGTCCGTATATTTCTGCCTGGGGAGTTTTCGGTTTTTTTTTTTTTGCAAAAAAATAAACTGTTGTTGTTGCCTATATACAGAATAGTACTATATATAGGGTGACCATTTTTTTCTGAACCTAAATCAGTACGCCCAAGTTTTTATGTTTTTTTTTCTAGAAATAACTCTCTAAAAAATTTTTCTATGAGAAAACACTGATGAAGGTTAAACTTACTTGATCCCATGTATTTTGAGTAAAAACAACTCTTAAAAACAACTGCAAAATACAACTGCAAAAAAACAACTGTCGTGATTTTACAGAAAAATTTTTTGACTTTAAACGACTTCATTTGAATGTTTTGATCGTTTCAGTGCAGAAATAGAACAATATTCCACAGGTTTTGAGAATAAGAAATACCGAAGATTTTTAAGGCTTTTTCAGTTTTGACAACTTTTCCTGTAAGAAAACTTCACAGCTAATAAGCACGTGTTTTTTTTTAAGTCCCTGATTTTCTGAGCGCTTTTTTAAGCTCTGATGACATTACCTTATATAAGATCTCAGAATCATTTGGATTCATGCAATTTACATCATCTTTCTAAAAATATAAAAAAATCCATCGGCCCATTGAACTTTTCGTTATAGAAAACCTCAAAGATTCTGTGCGCATTTTCATATAAATTTTGGAAGATCAAAATAACCTCATGCTAAGATTCATTTTTGCGTTAAAGAACTCTAATCTCCTTAGAATAAATTCATTATAAATTATCTCATTTTCAGACTTAACTTATAAAAAACAACTCTGACGACTTATATTATGGAAATTCAAGTTTTTGTACAGAATTTTCGAATAAAATTATTTTTTATACACTCAAAAAAAAACCATTAACTTAAACTTTGGAAAAATTTTCTTCAAAATAGTTTATAAATTTTCCCACAATTTAGTTAAATTTAACTAAAATTTTGGAAATTTTCCCAACTTTTAGAAAAAAATTTTAGTTCATGGACTGATAAATAGGTCATAATTTTCCTTAAATGGAATTCCCTAATACATGGAAGAAATTCTTACCACCAAAGAAATTTTCCCAAAATAATTGAAAAAAAGTCTTTATTTTTAAGACATATTTCTCAAAACAAAATTTAGTTCAAAAAATTCAGTTCATCATATTTATCTTCTTTAATTTGAGGAAGTTTTTTCCACAAGTTTAGTAAATTTTTCATAACATGAAATTGTTTAGTTGATTTATTTTTTTTTTTCATGCTTGCTTGTAGTTCACATTTTGTTTATTATTTGTAGTATATGAAAAAGAAAGTTTGGTCTTGTATAACAAGTAATAAATTTAATGTTTACATTTTTTTCTACACATGTATGTGTTAGGGAAAAAATAATATTTTAATCACAACAAAGGCCTTGGCTTTGGCGTGTTTTCCCATAGTCTGGGAACAAACGTTAGAGACAAAGTCTTTGTTGTAATTTAACTTTAAAAACTAATGAAATTTATTACTTGACCATAAGAAACGAACGGTTTTTTTATATTTTAAATAAAAAATGTAAATAATGAGAATTCTGTGTGTATTCACATGCTATTCTATAAATAAACCAATAAAAATATGAAATTAACTAATTTTTAGGAAAAATGTCCTCATCAAAAATGTTTTTTTAAATAAAAAATGGGAAATTTTTTCCCATTTTCTAGTTCAAATTGGTCCTAATTTTTAAGAAAAATATGGACTAAAAAGTAGGAATACATGGCAATGGAGCTAAATCATTATCAATTTTCCTTGGATTTAATTAATTTTCCCATTTTTTAGTTAGTTTTTTTTCTGAGTGTATTGAAATATTCAAAAATCAGTACAATCAGTACATCGTGAACCTATATTCAAAATATGCCAACTCAAATTTGACGGAAGTGAGTTTCCGATGGCAAATAGCTCCCCTATGTAATTCCTATCTGCCATAAAAATTTCAGAGCAAAAAAATAATTTGTTGTCGTTTTACATCCATTTTTGTTATTCTGCTAACTCAAAGTACATATTTTTTTGGTGGAAATAAATGCCAACTCCCATTGTAAATTTCCAAAAATTTTTCAAAATTTTTTTTTAAAAAAATTAGACCACATATCTTATTGCATTTGCCATGCTAAACACGAATCTTGTAAAGATTTTGATATCTAATGACTGGTTCTCGAAATATTGCCATTTTAAAAATATCGGTAAATAGTGTTTGCAAAAAAAAAAATTGCTTATATTTATGTAACTTTCAAACTATTTATCAGATTGAAACATTATGAATGGGGCAAATAGAGTCAATGATATAAGCTTTCAAAATAGCTGGTTTGGAATGATCTTATTGCAATACAGCGTGAGTTACAGAGTGCCAAAGTTGACCACCCTGAGATTAAAAGGCTTTCGGAGCTAGTAACTTTTAAAAATATGCAAAGATTTTTAATTTTTTGTTCAGTTTTTGCAATTACCGTACTAAGGATAACAAAAACCAAAAAAAAAAAAATTTTTTTAAATTTTTCCAAAAAAAATGTATTTTTATTTTCCGACAAAATATGCCAACTCTAAAAAAATATTTGTTTTTTGATATAGTAATAAATGCCATCTCTGAAAAATATGCAAACAAGTGCAAAATATGAAAATTTTTGCATAAGTAAAAATTGTTTAGAATATCTAAACCATCTTGTGGAAGGTACATTGTTTATTTTTGCAATAATACGCGAAATAACTAGTTTTTTAGCTCTCCTGAACAGTAAGCTTTTTCGAGTTGGCATTTATTGAATATAGTTCGACGACATATTTTAAAAAATCAGTACAAATCAGTACAACGTTTTTTGATCAGTACACGTGATCAAAAATCAGTACATGTACTGATCAAATCAGTACGAATGGTCAGCCTACCTATATATCCCACATACTCTATCGTCAACAATCAGTCAGTTATACAGTCATCAATCACAAAAACAACTGTTTTTGATATGTGTGTATGTTTTTTATATATTTCATATTTTCTAAAGACTTTTAGTTGTAAGCATTGTGTATTTATGAAGTGAGGTCGATATATGTAAGTGAGCTAAAACACCTCAATTCCACCGACGAGTTGACCGCACCCCCTCCAAATTTAATGAAATTAAGTACTGGGGTTTAATAAAAAAGAGATTTTACCAACTTTTCAGGCTTCTGGTCATTGCAGTATTCGAGATATGCGGTCTTGAAAATTACCAAAATCGTATATATTTGACAAAAGTGTTCTGACATAAATAAAGATACCTCGAAAAGTAATAATAATAATACAGGTCTCATTTAGGTTTCAAATAATAGGTAATGAAACAGCCTTCAAAATGGATTTCCCCAAGATTTTTTTGAAAAAGGTCAAAGGTCATTGGTTTTAACCTTAATTTTTGGAGAGCTATATCTCAAAAAACGATTTAGGAAAAAATATATGTTGTTAAGAATCACCTATGTCATAGATGGGAATTTTTCATTACCATTGAAATTTAATTACCATTGGTTAATATCAATGGTAATGAAAAAAAATTCATTACCATTTAATGGTAATTAAATTTTTTAATTGAAAAAATAATTACCAATTGTAATGAAATGCACCAATTGTTGAAAAACACCAATTATAATTGGTTTTAAAACCATTTGTTTACACATTTTTGTCTTTTTGAAAAGTTATAAATTTAAACATCAAAGCATGTTTTTTTTTAAATATGAATAAAGACAAAAATCTAAATGCAAATAAAAAACTTCAAATATTGTGTTATACAAAAGGCAAACGTGCGTTTGGTTCATAAAATGTGAAAAATTGAAATAAAAAATAACAAAAAACAACAGATATTTTCAAATACTAACGATTTTGACAATATTGTGACGACTTTTACTAATGGTAATTATTTTTTTAATTGATGCCATACCAATGGTAATTATTTTTTTTTTAATTTTCATTAGTAATTAAATTGATTAGTAATTTAATTGGTGCAATTGATACAACCAATTGTAATGAAAAAAATTTCATTACCATTGACATCAATTAAATGGTAATTAAACCATCAATTAATTGGTGCCATTAATTAATTAGTCCCATCTATGACCTATGTTACTTAAGTTTAAATTTTCAGGATGGAGACTTCATTGGAACTTTTAATATTAATAGAAACATTGTGACAGGAATGAAAAGTGGTGTAATTTCCCTTAGAAAAAAAAAATTTTTTGTCTTTGAAATTCTGGTACCAAAATTAATATTTCTGCGGAGTCCTAATATGACCTTTGAACTGGCCTATCGCTATTACTTTTCAATATATATGCACCTAAATGTTCAAAAAACACAGCAATAGCATTTTAGCAATTTTCACACATTTATGTGCAGATATCTCGAAAACTAATAGCGATAGGCCAGTTCAAAGGTCATATATGGACCCATCACGCCAAAAACATCATCACGCCAAAAGTGAACTTTGGTACCAGAATCTCAAAGACCAAAAAAAAATCATTTTTTTTTTTCTAAGATAAAATACACCGCTTTTTCATTCCTGTCACAAGATTTCTGTTAATATTAAAAGTTCCAATGATGTCTCCACCCTGAAAATTTAAGCTTAAGTACTATAGGTGACCCTTAATAACATATATTTTTTCCAAAATTTTAAAAATATCGTTTTTTGAGATATAGCTCTCAAAAAAATTAGGTTAAAACCAATGACCTTTGACCTTTTTAAAATTTTTTTTTTGTGAAATGTCATTTGTCATCATCAATTTTTTTTTACATCAAAAATTTTTTCTTTTCATCAAAAACTTTTTTTCATCAATTTTTTTTTTTCGCGTAAAAATTTTCCATTTGTTTATCAAATGTACATAAAACAAGTGTGGCATATTCTTTGGTGCCGAATCTCTCATACTCTCCAAAATGTAAAAACACATTTTTGCACTTATTTCTGCACTCACTTACGAAATGTACAGCTCTTTTGGTTTTTAATGGGGTCCTCGACTGATATTTCAATTCGTTTTGCATGAAATAGCAAAGTAATATAACATTATTTTTTCTAAAAAAACTTTGCTTCGGCAAGTACACCCAAATCTTCCGCAAAACATTATCATGATTTAATGTTTTGGGCAAGAGTACAAAATTCGCAGGCATTTTTTGCGTGAATGTGTGTAAGTCGATTTCTTGGCGTAAGTATGCGTCAATTATTTTCTCTTCATAATTCCTTTCGTCTCGGAAAAAGCTAAAAAAATTTATCAAATTTAGTTAATTTTGCTAATCATTTGTTTGTAAAATTTGGCATAATATTAAATTTTTTCTAAAATTTTGGCTTAACATTAAATTTTACGAAAAACTTTTGTTAAATTTTAATTTTTTTTGCACAAATAAAGTTTAGTGAGTGTGAGTCAAAGTGAGCGTGAATTATGCACGTGAGAGTGAGTTGTCTTAAATTTACTTACGTGACTGCAAGTGTGAATACAAAAAAAAATATGCACGTGAGTGAATGTGCGTATTTGAAACTCTCCTGTCGCGAGTGTAAATAAGTGTGAATTAAAAGTCACTATTTTCTCCGTCATACAGTTTTACAATATAATAGAAATTTTTATGGTTAATCGCTTTTATGGCAAACGCAAACTTTTTTTGGTTTGTAAAAAAAAATTTTTTTGGAGACAAAAAAAAATTTTTTTGGAGACAAAAAAAAATAAAATTTTGCAGGGACCAAAAAATGTACTTGATCAATAATAATTTTCTTGAAACCAAAAAAGTTTATAACTTGAATTTACCAAAAAATTTTTTCATCAAAAATTTTTTTAAATAATCTTTTTTTCAAATAAAGTTTTTTGCAATTAACTTTTTTACATTGTGGAGGGTAACCATACATTCGGCAAGGCCAAATTTAACTTTTGTTACTTGTTATTTCATATTTTTCTTAATGATATTTACATGTGTACAGATTATTTTATTTTTAAATAAAAGTTATTGTAATTTGTAATATATAAACACATGTATGTATAATATTTTTTCACTAATGATATGATTCATGTATATTAGAGCGACTCAAAAAAAAAAGTGATTTAGTTACCCCTCTGAAAATAAAGCTTGATATGTTTTATGATGATTCCCAAAATATTTTGGTTCTAGCGTTGACCATCCGTGAGCTGGACCATTTTTAAAAAAGGTCCTTTTTTCAGTTTTTCGAATTTTTTTATACTTTGCTCCAAGACGACATAAATAAAATTTGGTGTCATCGAAAAGAGTTTTTGACGCAGCATCCAATGGTATATAAAACTTGACTGCGACCTGCAAATTGCGATATTTAACTAAATACATATTTTCGTTTCGGGTTTTCATACAAATTCTACGTATTTGGAAATAATGTTCTGCTTTTCAAATTGAATCAATTTTAAAATAATGTTTATTTATATTTTTTTTTGTAATTATTCACATTAAACGCGAAAATCGCGATATATTTTATATTTTTTCAAATATAGGCAATATGGGTATCAAAATTTTTCATTTTTCAATTATAATAACCTGGTGATAAGTAAAATATCTGTTTTCAAATCTAGGATGCTGTGAGATAAATTTAAGTTTTTAAATATTATTTTTTAACAATGTTCTGCTTTTCAAATTGAATCTGTTTAAAAATAATGTTTATTTATTTTTTATTATTCACATAAATCGCGAAAATCGCGATATATTTTCTCTTTTTTTAATATAGGCAATATGGGTATCAACTTTTCTCGTTTTTCAATTATAATAATCTGGTGATAAGCAAAAGATCAAATCTAGGATGCTGTGAGATATATTTATGTATTCAAATTTTATTTTTTTAGTTACTAACAGAACACCAGATTATTATAATTGAAAAATGAAAAAAATTGATACCCATATTGCCTATATTAAAAAACATATCTAAAATAAATCACGATTTTCGCGTTTTATGTGAATAATAAAAAAAAAATAATAAATTGACATTATTTTAAAACAGATTCAATTTGAAAAGCAGAACATTGTTAAAAAATTAATATTTAAGAACTTAAATTTATCTCACAGCATCCTCGATTTGAAAACAGATCTTTTACTTATCACCAGGTTATTATAAATGAAAAATGAAAAATTTTGATACCCATATTGCCTATATTTGAAAAAAGATTAATAAATCGCGATTTTCGCGTTTTATGTGAATAATTACAAAAAAAAAATAAATTAACATTATTTTAAAACAGATTCAATTTAAAAAGCAGAACATTATTTCCAAATACGTAGAATTTGTATGAAAACGCGAAACGAAAATATGTATTTAGTTAAATATCGCAATTTGCAGGTCGAAAGTGGTCAAGTTTTATATACCATTGGATGCTGCGTCAAAAACTCTTTTCGATGACACCAAATTTTATTTATGTCGTCTTGGAGCAAAGTACAAAAAAATTCGAAAAACTGAAAAAAGGACCTTTTTTAAAAATGGTCCAGCTCACGGATGGTCAACGCTAGAACCAAAATATTTTGGGAATCATTATAAAACATATCAAGCTTTATTTTCAGAGGGGTAACTAAATCACTTTTTTCTCTTCCATACAAGTTGAGTCGCTCTAATGTATATATGTGCTGCAAATTTTCTTTTATTTGTTGTTAAGCAACACATCTAAAAACTAACAGAAGTTCATAGATAGCACCAGCAAATATTTAAAATAATATATTATTCCAATCTGTGACATCTTTATTGTGTTCTGAAATTTTGTAAAAAACAGCAAAAAAAGAGTTTTTTACCCTTTTTTAAATTTAATGTATTATCACAAAAAAATGTTTTTGTAGAGGTTAATTTTTGTCTAAAACTCTTTGTTTAATTTTTTAGCCAAATCGGACAAAATTAACCGTGCCTTTGGGGGGGTTAAAGTTTTGCCCCAAAAAAAAAATGTTTCCCATACAAACCAAAAAATTTTAGATTTTTAATTTTTTTGTTTTTAATTATTATTTTACTTGATTAGCATATTAACGACTAAAAGTTTCATTATGGTGAGATAAACCCTTCCACTTTAAAATTTATTTCGAAAAAAAAAATAGGGCCGTTGCGGTCCTACTCTAAAAATTTTTAAAAAATTATTTTAGCTGAGATGACACATATTCACAAAAAAAAAATCTTGTTCCTATCTATGACATCTTTATCGAGTACTAAAATGTATCAAAAACCAGCAAAAAATTTACTTTTTTACCCTTTTTTCACATTTCATGTATTATCACAATAAAATACTTTTGCCGAATATCGCCAATTGCCGAGCAAATTATGTTTCGTTTTGATCTTAAAACTCTATATTTAAGTTTTAAGCCAGATTAGACAATTTTAACCTGTGCCGCAAGGGGGTTAAAGCTTAGACCTTAAAAACATGTTTTTGGTTTGTAAAAGAAACTTTAAACCCCCACGGGCACGGATTAAAATTGTCCAATTTGGCTAAAAATTTACACATAAAGTTTCTAGACCAACACGAACGATATTTTGCCAGGCAATCGACAAAAATAATTTTTTGTGATAAAACATAAAATATGAAAAAAGAGAACTCTTTTTTGGCTGTTTTTTGATACATTTCACAACACAATAACAAAGATGTCACAGATTAAAATAATATGTTTTTTTTTATATGTATCATGAAAAGCACATCTTAGCTAAAATCCCTTCAAGCCGAAACTACAAAAGTTATTTTTTTAGCTTTTAGAGTAGGACCCCTAAATTTTTTTCAAAGTCAATTTTGATGCGGAACACTAAGAAAATCATGTCATTAAATTTTTGTAGGTTATTTTAAACAGTAATCAGTAAAGTTATTTTAAAAGAAAAATCATTAGTTTTAATAAGGATTTCTTGTTTTCTACTATTTATGTAGCTAAAAAAAATATTTCACTGTCTTAAAAATTAATTTTCTGTTACATTCAATTTCGGCAGTAAAAAATTTTTTTTACAATTTGACTGTTTTCTAATTCAAAATAAGTGAATATTCACTAGTTGTTTAATGTTTTGGTTAGTCATTAAATTAACATTTAAAATTTACTGTAATATGTTTTTATTTTAAATAAAAAAAACAGTGGAATGTTTTTTAAATAAAATTTCATTTGTTTTAAGTGAATATTCACTGTATTTTACCTACATAATTTTTTGAGTGTACATATATTTCTATTAGTTTCACATCATTATTTAAAATTCTTATTCTATTATTTATGAGTGTAGTCTGTAAAAAAAAATATTGTACTACATGTTGCATAATTAAATCACTAGAGAAGTACATACGAGTGTTTTACACTCGACAAAAAAAAATATGTTAGAAAAATCAACTCAATATGACTGCATTTAAAAAAATATGTCATTTACTGTTTGTAGTTTATTTTAAAAATTTTACGTTTAGTCGTTTTTAAAAGCAAAAACATTTGTTTGATATTCAATTTTTATTAATGACTACTTCTGTCCTTTGTTTCAAAAATAACTCACTAAAAAATAAAGACTTTCATTAACATTTAATTTTTAAAGTCATTTATTTTTGTTCTATAAGTAAAAACTGCTGATTATTCTTTAAATTTTTAATGATTTGTGTAAGTAATTTTTTTTTTTAAATTGATGGTATTTTTTAATGAGATATCATTAGTTTTTACCTACACAAGTAGGTTTTTTTTGTAGAAAAAAAAATTCAAAAAATTATTTATTGAAATATAAAAACATGTTTGTATCAAGTGACTTTGGCACGATGCACAGTGGGGTGGATGATACCTAAAATGGCGATTAATACATAGAAGACTTAATTTTAAAATATTATAATTTTTTATTGATGAGTAATCTTAAACACATAAAAACACAGCATTTTCGAAAAAAAAAAACATTGGAAAAATTTTTTTTTTAACCTGTTAGGCGCTTTATTGTTTTTCGGATATAATATCTTATTTCACAATTTTTGCTGTAACTTTGGAACAAAAAGCTTTACATTTATAAATAAAATGGCACATTATAGCGAACTTAATGTGCTATTAAAAACTTAAAAAAAGTAAATATATCGTATGTGTTTTTATTAGTATAATTTTAATTTAAAATTCGATTTTTTTTTCACTAAATCTCATTAATGTACAAATTTATCTCAAAAAGTCCCGAAACAGAAGATTAAAAATTTTTTATTAATGGATAATCATAATTTAATAAAACGCAGCATTTCAGAAGAAAAATTGGAAAAAATATTTTCACCTGTTAAACTTTTTTTTCTGTTTTTCGGAAAAAGCATAATTCACAATTTTTGCTGTAACTTTGACATCAAAAGAATAAGTAAATAAATATAAAATAAATAAAATATGTATTCAAATTCTGATTAATTTTTATTAAAAAATAAGAATTGTTTTATTCGACCTTTAAAATATTATGTTTTGAGTGGGTTTATTCTAGCTCGAGGTCATTATTTCCTTTACTAATTAAAACTATGATATTCTCATAGAATAATTTTCAAGAAATTAATTTTTCCGTTTTTAAATTTATTTATGTTGGTAATTTTTTTCAAGACTTAATCGACACGTGTTTCGGGATTTGTCAGATCCCATTGTCAAGATTACTTATTTAGCAAAAAAAAAAAAAAATATGAGAATATCATAGTTTTAGTTGGTAAATGAAATAATGACCTCCAGCTAGAATAAATCTACTTAAAATAAAATATGTATTCTTATTAGTATTAATTCAATTTTAATCAAGTTTTTATTTTTCACTTAATTCAGTTAATGTGAACATTTATCTCAAAAATTTACAGACGAAAATTTTTAAAGGATCAGAACAGAATAATTTAAGGTCTAGTTGATGAGGTTATGTATGGTGTATCTTCATCAAAATCACTCACGCACTCATCTCTCACAAAACAAAAAACAACAAAATACCAAAAATATGGAAATTGAGAGTATTTTAACACAACAAGTAAGAGTGATGTGCCGAATCTTCTATACCATCCAAAACGTTACAAAACTACAAAAAAATTTGGGGGGCATTTTTGATATGGGCTCGGAGGGGGACATAGGGGGCACTTTCACCCTTGCGATTAATCATTGCAAATTAATTTTTATTGGTTTTTGCACTTAAGTAATACAATTGCATTATTATTACATATTTTTTTATAACCACGCCCCAAAAAGGGGGCGGGCGTGCGTGTGCGTGATTTAAAATAACTCACGCACCCATCTCTTATAAACAGTACACTCATGAGCTGCAGTTACAACTACCATACGGAATATAAGGACAAAATATTATGAAAACAATTTGATTTTTAGTCTTTTTTTTTTCAAATAGATTTTTAGCAACTGGAGTTCTTTCACAAAAAAATTGATAAGTCAAAAACCGCAAAAAACCGCAAACGGACATTCAGGGATTTATTAGATGAAATCATATATTTAAAGACCATATAGGCGGATTTTCACTGTTTCACAGACAAAGTTGTTGAAACTCAATATTTATATCAAAAATACCCTATTTTTAGAGCATTTTTATTATTATTTTTTTTTTAATATTTCCAAAACATTTATCTAAACCAAAAAATTTTTTTTATATGCTCAAATACCTAAAGTAGACTGATCCATTATGAAGCTTTCAATTTTAGAAGTCTTTATACAAAATATAATTACTTGAAATATCAAAATTTTCACTTTAAATCAATGCGCGCAAAAATAATAAAAATAATTGAACTTTAAACACATACTGCAAATAAAGTATACAACTTAGAACTTTGTTTTTTGCCATTATTGATGTTGAATTTTATCTACTTTAACCTGGTACCAAACACGGTTGTGAAAGATAATGTTCATCTATTGAATTAATCGCCACTTTGGATGCATTTCACCCCTCTGTGCGATGGGTAGAGTGTCTGGCCAGAATGTAGTTGATTGCGGGATCAATTCCCCAAAATTTTATTTAAAAATTTAAAAAAAAATATTTCAATAGAAAATTGTAAAAAATAATAAAAATAATGTTTTCGTAGGTTATTTTTTTTTTTTTTAATTTTTTGGTTAAAATAACAGAACTATCATTAATTTTTAATGTTTTCGTAGGTTATTTTTTTGAATTTGTGGTAAAAAAAATTAAAAAAACGCTTTTTTTAATGTTTAATGTTATTTATTTTAGAATATTTTGTCAATAGTAAGAATTAAATGTTGATGTTTGTTAAAACAAATGAATAATTACTGGGATGGTTTTCAATTGTTTATTCACTGGTTTTAAATGTGTTTTTAATTTGTTTTTGCCTACAAAATATATGAGTGTGTCAAATACAACTGATATGTAAATTGTTTTGTGATCAACTACATTTTTAACAACTAACATACTTAGTTGTTTTAAATGCTCGCAGTTGTGGTATGGTACATCTTCCCTTCACGAAAATAATTAAAAAAAAAAATAGAATTTGATAGGAAAGTTTCATGGGGAGTTTGAGGGGCATGGAGTAGGGTGGTGTTGGGGGACACCATCCTCTCCATAAATGTTATCAAATTCATTCTTTATGATATTAGCACGGAAAAAAAATATTCTGAAATTATTTTCTGTAGAAATTCTCATTTTTTTTTCTGAAAAATTCTTGGCTGATTTTTTTTCTAAGGAAAAATTCTCAATTGCTGAGAATTTCTAAAAAAAAACTTAAAAAATTCTTAGATATTTTTCCTACAGAAAAATTCCTAAATTTTCGTATCGCTTCAAAAAATTATGATGTAACACAATTTTCGATAAAACAAATTGCAAATAAAAACTACTTCAAATGACTGTTACTACATAATACTACTTTTGTTGTAGTTGCTCTAAAAAAACTACTAAAAAAACAACTAACAAAAATAAAAGTTTTATAAATTTTATGGAAAAACATAGCTAAACAACTACATTTGGTGTTGAAAACAACTAAAAAGGATTTATTTACGAACAGCTAAAACGTAGTGACGGTCATACATTTTCGAGTGTAGCTTAGTTAGGTTAGTTTATTTATGTATACTTACATACTATACTATATATAGGTTGTGCAATGTATCAAATCATTACTTCCGTGCTTGAAGCTTATTATTTAGTTCATGCATAGTTAGAATATAATGCAGACTCCGTATGTATGTACGAACGTAACTAATTGTAAGAATCAGACAATGTTAACAATTCAATACCTAAAGGTTTTTTTATGACTTAATTAGAAAGCGGCCTGTGAGCTCCGTTCAAAGACTAATTAGTGGCCAACAAACACAACCAAATGAGCATCTAAATATGTTGAATGAAAAGCCTAAGGATTTTGAATAAGTAAATGGTCTAGGAGGAGAGTGGCGGAAAGGAGATAGCATGTGTTTGGAAAATTAACTGTTGCTAGATTTAAGTTATTGAAGATTAAGCACGTGACCACTTGCGTTATGAGTGAAATAGAAGAAAGTGATTAAAAAACGATACATTTAATTGAAAATAAAACAAAAATACTTAAATTAATATAATTTATGAAGAATAGTAAAATCAATGGAATTTGTTTTTTTTAATCTTTTGCATTACAGACATAGATTAATATAATAATAATTTTGATTACATGACCAATTATTTTTTTTTTTTATTCTTTCTATTAATTTACAAATCATTTTTAATAATTTCAACCTAACCAAGAACTGGTAAAAATTACCGTCGTCTAGTTGTAGCAAAAAAAAAAACTAAGGGTTCTGGTAGGAATCGAACCCACGACCCCACGTTCAAGGGGAAGCACGCTACCAACTACACGCAAAATAATACAGTAGTAGATTTACTAATTTTGTTTTGCTAATGCTAGTAAGCTAACCTTTAGCAAATTTTTAGTTGAGATTAGCATGTCAGCAAAAGAGCTAAAACACCTTAATTCAACCGACGAGTTGACCGCACCCTCTTCAAATTTAATGAAATTAAGTACTGGGGTTAACTTTAACAGAATTGAGATTTTGCCAATTTTTCTGGCTTCTGATCATTCCAGTATTCGAGATATGCGGTCTTGAAAATTAACAAAATCGTATATATTTGACAAAAGTGTTCTGACATAAATAAAGATATCTTGAAAAGTAATAACAATACAGGTCTCATTTAGGTTTCAAATAATAGGTAATGAGACAGCCTTTGAAATGGCGTTCCCCAAGATTTTTCTTTAAAAGGTCAAAGTTCATTTTAACCTTAATTTTTGGAGAGCTATATCTCAAAAAACGATATTTTTAAAGTTTTGGAACAATATAAAATAAATATAAATATTTTTTTTGTCTTTAAAATTCTGGTACCAAAATTCATTTTTCTGAACGTTTTTGGCGTGCTGTGTCCAAATATGACCTTTGAACTGGTCTATCGCTATTACTTTTCAAGATATATGAACCTAAATGTTCAAAAAAAATAGCAATAGCATTTTAGCAATTTTCACACATTTATGTGCAGATATCTCGAAAACTAATAGCGATAGGCCAGTTCAAAGGTCATATATGGACTCAGCACGTCATTCAGAAAAATGAATTTTGGTGCCAGAATTTCAAAGACAAAAAAAATATTTTTTTTTTAAGGGAAATTACACCATTTTTTCTTTCCTGTCACTATGTTTCTATTAATATTAAAAGTTCCAATGAAGTCTCCATCCTGAAAATTTAAACTTAAGTAGTGCAGGTGACCCTTAATAACATATATTTTTTCCAAAATTTTAAAAGTATTGTTTTTTAAGATATAGCTCTCCAAAAATTAAAGTTAAAACCAGTGACCTTTGACCTTTTTCAAAAAAAAATCTTGGGGAATGCCATTTTAAAGGCTGTCTCATTAGCTATTATTTGCAACCTGACTAAGACCTGTATTATTATTATTTTTCGAGTTATCTTTATTTAGAACACTTTTGTCAAATATATACGATTTTGCCAATTTTCAATGCCCCATATCTCGGGAAGTAAAACTACCAAAAGTCCAAAATTTTGGCACTATGATTTTTTTGTAAGGGCCCAACTATATTCCAAGTTTTATCAAATTCGAAATGGGTAAGGTCAAAAATGCTACTTTTTTCCGTTGAATTGAAGTGTTTTAACTCATATGTGTATGGTATGAACTAACAAGGCAAGTCTTGGTTTTATTTTGTAGAGCAGAACAAATAAAGGGACACGTATTTTTTTTAGCGGCCCAAATTCATATTTAGGGGGTAAAAAGAAGGGGGGAAGACAAGGCCATTTTTCAGTTTTTTTCGTTTATCTCCTATGTTATGCAAAGAAACCTAGTCATGTTACATACCAAATGAAAGGTCTTTGGAAAACCTATCTACGTGTGTTAAGAACGTGTCCAAACATGCACAACTTTTCGTTATATTGAGTAAAATACCAAAATTTTAGGACATTTTTGTTAAAAAGTCGAAAAATATTAACTTCTTTGGCCGTTGTTAGCACCACGAGATAGGTAATTTTAATACCTTTAATCTGATACCACACATGCCTATATTAATTTTGTTTAAATATGCGTAAAACGTAAAAAACTGGAAAAGGTCAATTTCCCCCCATACAAATCGACCCCCCCCCCCCTAAAAATGAATTTGGGCCGCTAAAAAAAATACGCGTCGAATTAATTTTCGTTCTTAACAACATATCCAAATTTCATGAAGATCGAAGGGTGATACCAGGGAGACTTCCCTTGTAAGTTGAAATAAAAAAAATTCATTTAACTAATTTTTGGCAAAACATTTTTGCTAACTTTACCAAAAAAATTATGGGTTCAAAATCAGCAAATTTTCTTGTAGGTTTACAAGCTTTTTTTGTTAACTTTACAGTTTTTTTTTTAGTGTAGCCTACGGGGGCCCCTTGTAGATTAATATGAGTAAGTTATTTTTGAAAAAAGAAAATCATTCGGGGAGTCCTAAAAAAAATTGAGCACATTCCTATCTATATAGACAACCAACAGGTGCCTATATCCGACCATGCAAAATACCTTGGAATGACGCTTGATGAAAAGCTTCTTTGGAAGAAGCATGTTGAAAAGAAAACAAATGAGCTCGACATCAAATATAGAAAATTAATGTGGCTAGTTGGTAGAAATTCAAATCTTTCGACACACAATAAATTAATGTTGTACAACCAAGTTCTCAAACCTGTATGGTTGGTTGTATGGCATTCAAATTTGGAGATGGGCCAAAAACCATGTAATCGAGATAGTTCAGCGGTTTCAAAACAAAGTTTTAAGAAACATAGTAGGTGCACCGTGGTACATCAGAAATGAAGACCTTCATCGGGATCTTAAAATAAACTCCGTTAAACAGGAAATAATTCTACATGCTAGAAAACATGACACAAGGCTACAAAACCATACAAACTCGGAAATTCCTACGTTGCTTAATACATCCGTATTAAGCAGAAGGCTAAATCGTTTCAAACCTCATGATCTGGTTACAAGGTTCGATGGGGAACATCAAGGCCAATGAGCCTATAAACTAATAAATATCTATAAATCAACTACTAGTTAATCACTAAATGAGACTAGTTGTAGGTTAATGTTAAGCAAAACTAATCTAAATTTGTTTAAATAAAGAAGAAAAAAAAAAATTCGGGGAGTGAATTAATACAAATACAGTACCATCCCTTTTAAATATTATTTATATATCCCAGATAAAATTTTGATGAACTGGAAGTTCTGCATCTTAAGCTTTACCCTCGACTTATTGTAAAGTCGCTATTACATCGGGTTAATCCGCTATGAGTTTTCGAAAACTTAAAAAAAAACCTCGTTAAATTTAAAAAAAAAAAAGAAGGTCTCGTAATCCCATTTTACTAATATTTGACAGTTTTCCTTGTTTTTTAACAAATAATTTTTGATCGAAATTTACATTTTTTTTGTAATTTTACAGTTGTTCTTGTAATTTTACAAATTTCCAAGATTTTTTCCAAAAAAATTTTAGTACATTTACGAAAATTTCTTGTAAGTTGTATTTCGCCAAAAAAGTTGTAAATTTACAATTTTATAGGTAATAATCTTGTAAAATTACAAAAAAGCTCGAAATTTTTACTAGGAGTTCTCGTAAAATAGGAGTTAGCAAAAAATCTAGTAAAGTCACGAAACCTTGTACATAAATTTTATCGCGTCAAAAAAAATGTAAATATACATTTTTTTTGTAAAAAGCTTGTAAAACTACAAAATTATGGTTAAAAAACTTGTAAAATAAAAAGGAATTCTTGTCAAATATGAGGTAGCTAAAAGAAGTTAAAAACTTTTATTCCCGAGTAAAAATAAACATATATTACAATATATAACTTGATACAAACATAATAAATTATATATGATTATATATCCGTGATATTTTCTAAATTTTTTTGAATGCAGTCATATGTAGTAATATATAATTTAATCATGATTCGGATTAAAAGGTGTGCGGTTAATATAATTAAATAAAATAATATGAGGGTCAATACAAAATTTGTTTTTCTGTATAATTTAACATCAAATGTTATATAGCTTATTCTGTTCCATATAAAGCTTTATATGTTTCCAATTAACCAAAAATGTTCTAAGTTTTTTAAGCAAAGTATAAGAAACTTTTAAAATGTTCCTAAACATTTCCTTGTTAGGGTTATGTATATCACCTATCTGGTTCGAAGCGTACCCAAACATTTTTTTGTTTTAGTAAATTATATGTTTGGTGAATGTATCGTTGACCTGTGGTGTATCTCAACGCAAACCAAAAACACCAGGATTTTATATGTTTTTATGAAATTAGATCTAATTAGATCCACCAATATATAGCAATGTCTGGTCAAAACTCGGATGAAATCAAATCATATTTTATACAAGTTGATCTCTTTTAATGCAAAAACATCCACCATTATTCGGATCAAATTGCGTATAAATATATATTGTCTTACATATCATTATATATCGCATCATATAAAAATTTTTACTCGGGTTATAATTTTACAAGGTTTTTTTTGAGTTTAGTGTTATTTTTTATGAAAAAGATTTTATTCTAGTTCGAGGACATTTATTTTCCCGTAATAAATGAACATTACAAATACTCATGTTAACTCCACTCCTTTCAATAAAAATTTAAAAAAAAAAACCTTACAAATTATTTTATATGATCAATTTTATTTTAATATAAAATTCATTCCAATTTGCGCCGAAAAGACACATGATTTCACACATCTTAATAGTATTTTTTTAGTGCTCCCAACAAGCGCTATAAACTGGGACATCGCCTTAGGGAACCATGCATTAATTCAGGTGGTTTGGACTTGGAATTTCTTTCCAAAAGCTGCTGACAATTCAGAAAAATTTCTTCTGGGCATGTGTTGAAAATTTTAAATAAAATGTTTATGCAAAACAAAATATTTAAACACCTGAAAACTTTATATGTATAATATTCAACCATCCATACCCGTTCACTTATCCATTTAGTAGTTGATTCATTCATTCCTGTTTTTTTGTTCATTCATCTATTTTATTTCCATTCATCGAATGCACCAAAAGTCGTAAATATTTTTACGATGCCATTGCCTTTTTTTTTTTTGTTATTTTTTTATGACATTCTGTGCGTTGGTGCAAAACTTGGAAAAATATGTTTTTGTTAGAAATCAACAACAAATACATACATTCTCAAATCCTTGAAAGACTGGATTATTTAGATAAATCTATAGCTAAGATATATACATTGGGTGATAGAAGTAAAATTTTCTTAGGTGATTTGGCGCCTAAAATTTGACATCAACCAGGTCGCTGCCAGCCAAAGGTTCGAAAGAATTAATTCCTTAATTCAAATTTTTAAATCCAAATTATAAAAATAGAATTTGACATTCCCTAAAATCATTCAGCTTTCATAATCATTGAATTAATTATTTCAAGAATTCATTCTTTAAGAATGATCATTCAACTTGAATCATTATTTTCAATCCAAATCAATCTACTACAAATTGAATGGTGAAATTTTCTTATCATTCAATTTAAAACAGTGAAGCGCAACACACACATTTATGCTTTTGTAGGAACACACAGAAAACAAATTTGCCAATTTCCAACTGAAAGTCAGTTGATGTAACTAAAATTAGGTTGAATCACCCACATATAGGTTGTCGCAATTTAATATTGGTAGTCACAACTGAATATCGTTGATATAATTTGATCAGTTTTTATTTATTCTTCCAATTTTTATTTACAACTCATTTTAAATAATTTTAACCTAACCGAGAACTGGTAACAATGACCGTCGTCTCGTTGTAGCGAAATCGACCAAGGGTTTTGGTGGGAATCGAACCCACGACCCCCTGTTTCATAGGCTAGCACGCTACCAACTAGCCTACAGGGCCCCCCCTTTGATATAATTAACTATTAGTTGAAACAATCATAAAATATGTTAGTCACAGCATATTTAAGTAGCAACAACCAAATTTGGAGTTGCTTCAACTGAAAAATTCAGTTGGCAATTTATTTTTCTGTGTGAACCAGCAGACCAGACGTCGACAAAACAACAGCCGATCGTTTACACGCGAAGATGCTTAAAATGTACACAAGCAACACATTTTTGAAATTACAAAGGGAATGAAATAAAAAAATCATCATTCAATTTGTAATAGATTTGAATGATGAACAATTTTGATCATTCAATTGAATGTTTAGCTTGCAAGGAATTAATTCTCTTGGGAATTAATTCAATTTGATTTAAACTTTAAGAATTAGGCATTTGAATTAATTCGTGTTGAATGCTAGTAAGAAATGATAATTCAGAACTTTTTAATTCTCAATAGAATTAATTTGTTCGTAGCTCTGCCGCCAACAAATCAGGCAGCCGAACGAATCAGGCAGATCAAGTTAATGAGTTTTAAGATACGAATTGGAAGAATCAAATTCAGTAACTTAAAACTTTTGATGCTCCTTTTTCTTTACATTCTCCTATACTTGAAAAAATAATAAAATTCATTTTGTGATTTTTCCAAAAGAGAGAACACATATTTAAGGCTCTGCTATCTATGTGGCTTTTTGCCGGTGTCATAGACAGGGTTGGTAGCCGAAGCGAATTAAGACCACGGTATTGGTATATAATTCAAATATTCAGATCTAATAGATCTGATCAATACAATTAAATATAATAACATATGAGCAAATAAGATCGGATATAAACATATCAGAAATGGGTTTTAAATTGCAATTTAAACGTAACCAAGGTTACGTTATTGAATGGTTACCGGTTGCCAAACATGTTCATAGAAGAGAAATATTTTGTAAAACATGAAGACAAACATGTTGTTGTCATCTTTTGTATCAACATCATAGCATTCACATATGTGTAAGGGAATCTTTACACACTTGAACCCAAAGAGGCCCAGTCGGCAAAACAAATCACACCTGACATACTGCTGACTCTCCCTTTATAAAATTGCTGACATCTTTATATAATTTTTCAAAATGTCCACAATGATATGTCAGCAGTTGGTCAACGGTTGTTTAAACGAACCGTTGTAGAAACTGTTGACCAACTACTGACATGTCATTGGGAACATTGTGAAAAATTATATGATGATGTCAGCGATTTCATAGAGAGAGAGTCAGTAGTATGTCTGGGGTGATTTTGTTTTCCAATTGGGGGAATAAGTCAAGAGTTTGAAAACTTTGTTATAGCATCAGTCCTCCACAAACCCAGTTGGAAATTGTGTCACTGAGGAAATTTCCACAGTGATTCCTTGATGAAATGTCTTTAGGTTCTGACAAATCATAGGTAATCCTTGATTACATGTCCTAACATTGTCAGCACTGAATGTTTGCTTTAAGAGTGTGGACAATTCCTCTAAGACGTCTAAAAGGAAATGTCTTCAGAATAGCAGTATATTAAATTAAAAATTTAAATCAGGGCAACTCTTCAATTTCCAAGAAAAAGATGGCAATATTATCGATTTATTTAATATTAAATCAAAATCTAACAAGTTGAATAAAAGTAATAAATAGACAAACAATTTTCAAAATAAAGTTTGGAACAAGTAGTTAGGTGTTGGACTAATAAACTGGAGGTTCCGGGTTCAAATCCAGTTGGAACTAAAAAAAGGCGAAATGTTTTTTCTAAATGTGAGAAAGATAATTTATAAAGGAAAATGGATAAAAGTAAAAACTAAAGGAAATACGATTTTTTTTTTGTATTTTCGCATGACCTACGTCAGACATTTCCCCAAAGAAGTTTTAGGTGACATGTCCCCAGAAGGTCAGCCCTGACCACTGCAGACTTTGAGTGAGGACATTTTGAAAATTTGTATGAAACTGTCCTCAACAGTACATAGAGATGTCTTGTGGATGTCAGGAGTGAATCTGACATGTCACCGCTTCGCCACTGAGGATCGCTCGAGGACGTTGCCAAATGGGAAGTAATAAAGAAATAGAATGTAAACTTTTTTTCGACTTATTTTAATGAAACAAGAATTGAGTAAATTTTTTTTATATTTACTCGTTGTTTGGATAAAGGTTGATAATTTTTAAATTAATAACACTATACAACTATTTCAACTTTATCCACAATTACGGGGTTCCAAAGACTGATTCTGGTAGAGGAGACCAAAAAAAATTATTTTGAAAGATCACATGGGAATTTTATTTTAGGGACGGTTAAACTTTTCCCAACTTTGGCCGGTTCTTGCAGCATATCGGTATATAAAACTATGTTTTCTTTACACTTTAGGTGTAAGGTCTCTTCAGCAACTTTGTACAAAATGTTATGGTTATTATTATTAACCCTCTAACTCCCGCTCATAACGGTAGTTTTTGTCTCTATTCTAACAAAACACCCCGAAATAGGGGAAGGGCAGGGGTGAAATGTTCTACAAAAATGTTGGCCATAAAATTTTACTATATACGTCAAAACTCACCAAAGTTCACAAACTAATACAAATACCAAAAAAATCAAATTCAAGGTTGCTCATTAAAAAATTTCAAAAAAAAATTACCCTAAAGTGGGCAATCTTAAATTTTACTGGTTTTTGGTGTTTGTGTTAAGCTTTGGACTTTGATGTGTTTTGACCCTAATAGTAAAATTTTATGCCCAACATTTTTGTAGAACATCTCTTCACCGCCCTCCCCCTTTTAGAAGTGTTTTATACGGTTTGTTAGAATAGAGCCAAATATTACCATTATGTGTAGGAGTTAGGGGGTTAATATTTTATACAAAAATATTTGCCATAATATTTTCAACAAAGGTGATACACATAAATTAAACATCAGATGTGAAGAACACATATAGTGTTCTTTATAGTAAAGAACACTAAGATTTCCAATTAAAAAAATTTCAGAAAAATGAACCCTTAGTGGGCAATCTTGAATTTTAATGGTTTTTGGTGTTTGTGCTAAGTTTTGGCCTTTGGTGTGTTCTGACACTTATAGTAAAATTTTATGTCCAACATTTTTGTAGAACATTTCATACCCGCACTCTCCCATTTTTCGGGGTGTTTTTTACGATATTTTGGAAAAGAGCAAAAAAAAAATACCGTTATAAGGGGGAGTTAGAGGGTTAATGTATTCCAACAAAATATTTGCCATAATATTTTCTACAAAGTTGCTGAACGTAGCCTTCACCTCAGGTGTAAAAAAACATAGTCTTGTTTACCGATATGCTGCAAGAACATGCCAAAGCTGGGAAGCTTTAACCGCCTCTAAAATGAAATTCCGATTTGTCTTTCGAAACGCCGACACACATATATTTTGGTCTCCACTACCAGAATCAATCGTCGGAACCACGTAATTTTTTTAGTGTTGTACTGTGTAATTAATTAATAACACTGTGCTACAAAAAACTCAAAATCGGATATACTTTTGAAATGAGGTAGTTAATGTTGTAGGCCTCGTCGAAAAGATCACAAAAATGCCCATCAAACTTGCCAGACACCCTCAAATTTTAAAGTTATTGTCAAAAAACGTTTTATTGTGACTTTTCTCACTAATCCATGTGTAACTTAAAAAGTTTGCCACCGATTTTCAATTTTTTAACTGTTTTGGATAAAAGAAATATAGGGCTTTTTATGTGTGTGAATTGGTCTATACATTTAAGAAAGATACATATTGATTTTTTCAACAATATCTATTTTTTTTGTTATTTTTTGAAAAATTTTTGAGTTTATCGATATTTTTCTGCTATAGTTTGTTCAACAATATTTATATTTTTAAACGTATTCTTAAAGAAAATTTTATTGTGAATACGATGAGCTTTATGCCGAAAAAATCGAATAATAATTGACAGAGTTGTGATAATTTTTCTAAAAAATAAAATTAAGATTTTTCATGAAATTGCCGTTTAAACAACCCAGGCAAAAAAAATAAAAAAATAAACGAGCATACTGAGAGGTTGCGTATCATTATTTTAAAGGTTTTTGGCCACCTGAATTCGAATTTTCCCTTGGAATTGCGCTATCTTATTAAGTTTTTGATGTATCAATTTATGTTTAATATCTCAAAAACCTGACGCGATAGAGCAATTTAAAGGCCAGATTCGGATTCAGCGCGCCAAAAACCTTAAAAAATATTGTACATGAACTCTTATAATAAATTTATTTTTTTGCCTGGGTTGCTTAACGGCGATTTCCTGAATAATCTGAATTTTCATTTTTAGAAAAATTATCACAACTCTGTCAATTCTTATCTGATTTTTACAGGATAAAGCTCATCGAATTCAGAACTAAATTTTCTTTAAAAATATTTTTATACATATAAAGGTTGTTAAACGAACTATAGCAGAAAAAAATCGATAAACTCAAAAAATTTTCAAAAAATAACAAATGAAATTAGATATTATAGAAAAAATCAATAGATATCTTTCTTATATGTGTAGACCAATTCACAGACATGGAAAGCCCTATCCTTCTTCTATCCAAAACAGTTAAAAAATTTAAAATCGGTTGAAAATTTTCTGAATTACACAAGGTTTAGTGAGCAAAGTCCCAAAAAAACGTTTTTTGACAATAACTCTTAAATTTGAGGGTGTCTGGCAAGTTAAATGGGCATTTTTGTGATCTACTCGACAAAACCAAAAACCTATACCATGCCACATTAGAAGTATTTTTTCACTGTAGCACAGTGTAATTATTAAAACGTCCATTTTAAGGGTGAAAATTATTTTTTTTTACCTCATTCAAGATGATCAGTGTTGCCATTTCCAAAATTAAGAAAAGCCCCAAAATTTTGGGAAAAGTTTACAAAATGTTTTAAAATTCAAATTTCCAAACCTGTGAAAATACAAAAAATTTTATTTTTTAACATATAAAGTACTCGATCCGGGAGCACTTTTTCACCATTCACCTAATTTTTAAAAATTTGTTATTCTTTCGAATTTTAATATTTTCAATAATTACACGATAAAAATTAAAAAATCTTAAAATTCTAAAGGATATCAAATTTTGCAAAATTAGGTGAATGGTGAAAGAGTGCCCCCGAATCGAGCACAATATATTTATGCATGTGGTACAAAACCCGTAGCGGCGATCAAAGTTTTAGATTTTTGAAAAAATGTGAATATAAAAAAAAAAAAAAATTGGGTCAAGCGGTTTCGAGATATAATTCGAAATTTGTAAAAAATGTCGGTTTTCCAACGTAATCATTTTTATTTTTTAAATCTTAACATTCCCGTAAGCTTAAGTCGAACCTGTATTTTAATTTGAGTCGAATCCGATCATTTGTGTGTGGGACCTTTCGACCAAAACTTTAGATTTTTGTAAAACTTTCTAAAAATTTAAAAATTTGATCGAAAAACTGCACGGTTTTAAACAATTCGATTTGGTTCAAATCAAGTTTAAATAACTGTTTTTTTTTTTTAAGGTTGTATAAAAGGATCAATGAAAAATAAATTAAATTTCTTGAATGCCACTTTTGGAAATTTTTTGACAAGTTTTAAATAGCGATATCTCGAAAATCGTGCAATCGATTGCAGAAAATTTTTGACATTCGTATTCAGCATGCCAAAATCAATAAGATATATTGCAAATTATTTATATTTTTAGACTTCTTTCAAAATTTCAAATTTTTTTTGGAGGAAATTTTTCATTTTATATATTAAATTCGTTATCAAAACAAAAAATTTTAGAGAAAATGATTAATCGTATTCGCATGATTTTTTTGCCGATTACGATTAATTGGTGCGATTAATCGCGATTACGATTACGATATTAATCGTTTTGCAAACTCTACACAAAATACTTTTTTTATAAAATACCTCTTTTTTGAACTTTGATTTCAACAAAAGTTTAAATGTAAACACTTGAAGGCAGTTCATAAAATTGCCAGCAAATTTCAGAATTGTTTCAAAAAACAACAGATCAGAAAAACGTACAAAAACTATAGTTTTGTTACAAAAACTTCAGTAAATATTTTCTGAAAGACCCTGACATAAAAATAATCAACAAAAAAAAATATTGTTATTATTATCACAAAGCTTTTATAAAAAGCACCAAAAGTGTCACGAAAAAATAAAAAAGCGCCATGAATACCCGTTTTTTTTAAAAAGGGTATTCGAAAAAAACTCCGGGTAAAAAGACAAAAAAGCACCATAAAATACCCGAAAAGCGTCAAAATGACAACACTGTTGATGATCCTGATTTTGTTGTTATATGTTTTTTTTTTTGGTTTTAGGAAAAAAAAACAAGTTTTCTGTGGGAACATTTGTTTTAAATCTCACCTATGCTTGTGTATTTGTTTGCCTGTGTATATGTACATATATTTATGTATAAGTATTGTTGATGTTTGTTTACGATATGTTGTCAATAGGGAAAATACTTTAGAGTTGGTGAAAAATTTATCTCGTTACATAGCAATCAGGATATTATGCCCCTAGAGAATATTTGTAAGTGTTGCGAACTTTCACACAAACACATGCACACACACACACACACAATAAAACACATAGAGTTATTTTCGTTTTTTTCTACTTTATATTTCACGGTAATATTAAATAGAAAAGTTTTCGTTTCGGCTTTAGCATTTTCTTTATTATTTTTGTATTAGAAAAGCAGAAGTTACTTTTAGCGTAAAATGTTAAGTTTGTCTTTTTCTTTATGGTTTTTGTATCGAAGCAGAAAGTGATGAATGTTTCTTTTTTTTATTTTTATATTTTTTTGGAATTGCTCGTGGTTGTATTAGAAAGAAAGTAAAGTGTATTGAACGGTAAAAAAAGCTAAATTTAATCAATGTAAAAGTGACAGTGGTAACAGGAAATGAAGGTTTTTCCTATTCATTTGATTAAGGAAATGCGACAGGGGATTTTATTAAAAGAAATAAAAAGCACAAAAAGCTTTTACTAAAAGGTAATCAAAATAAATATGTTTACAATAAAGAAATGCTTCACACACTTTAATAAACAAAAAAAAAACTAACTAAAATTTAAAATTCTTTTAAAATTTAAAATTTTCTTCATTTTTAAATGCATATCTAAGAAATTAGTTTAAATGTGTTCTTTTTCAAACTTCAAATCAACTTGTCTTCTACCTTTCAGTTACAGTCTAATTTTCAAGTGTTTTTTTTTTGTTTGTTCATCTCACTCTCATCTGTGCCGTCAATCATTGTGAAAACAGATTCATTTCCAGAGATATGATTTACTTTTGTCTATTGAACAAATGTGTGTATAAACTGTTATCAATTTCTTAAATCATAGTTGTTGATTGCTAGAGTCCTTGGTAACGATAGGCCATGCCAACAAATCATAAAGTTTGAATATTTTTTTTTTTTTTATAAATACGTTTCTTTTAAAGGAAGAAATGAGCAACAGATAAAATATTGGAATAAAAGGCATCTGATAGAAATGATAAATAGACCTTTTGAGTTTTTGGACAATTCCAATTATAAACATGTATTAGGGTGGCAGCATTTTTGCTCAGGTCAAAAAACCTCAAGAAATGAAAGATGCCATTATAACGAATTTTTGGCGACCGATTTCAGCACCCTACGACGAATGGAAGGGGTTGCTAACTGATCATATGTGTTTGCAGTAGGGCTGTCAAACGGGACCGGTTTTTTAAAATCCTGGGATTCGGGATTTGAAAATCGAAATCCCGGGATCCTGGGATTTTTCGGGATTCCGGGATTTTTTGCGATTAAATTTCTTTGATTATAAAAGTAAAAAAAAATAGTAGACTCTTTATGTTTCAATTTTATTGCATATTAAGTATATTAAGGGGGCTACTGTGGGTTAGTTGGTAGCGTGCTAGCCTATTAAGCAGGGAGTCGTGGGTTTAATTCCCACGAACACCTTTGGGTCGATTTCGCTACAACGAAAGTACTAAAAAAAGATTTCTTATTATTCTGATTGTTATTTAAAGGCAATTAAAAATTAAGTATACGCCACTTATGCAGTTTTCAAGTAATTATTATTATTAAGTATTTAGCAATGAACTAAAAAAAGCCTTGAGGGGTTTGTTATGGAAAATGACAACTTTAATTTGCTTTTGGTTTCATCCCATTCCGATTTTGGTTATTGCACTGTATATTTTTAAAACTAGTTTAACGAAAATTTTAAATAATAAAGACATTTAGGGCGGATTACTCAATGAAAAGTTATATTTTTATGTCAAAATTTGTATGAAAAAGTTCAATTTAACGGAGAGTTATTTTATAACGGAGCATTTTTATTCTCCTACGCTTAAAACTTATTTGGTACAAATTTGAGGCCAATCGGATTAAATTTACCCGTGGCGCCCTTTTGGTCAAAGGGCTCCGTGACTGTGGATTAATGGTTAGTGCTTTGGACTATTATTCAGCAAGCCTGGGTAGAGTTCTCAGCTTAGCCAAATTCGTGGCCAGCTACGTTGAAAATTAAAAAAAGTTTTAGTTTTAATTTGTTTATGTAAATGTAACAATAATTGAACAAAGTTGTATTTTTAAAAATAAATTCTCAAACATTTTTAATATTTCAAAAATCCCGGGATTGAGCTTAAAAATCCAGGGATTCGGGATTCATTTTATGACAAAAATCCCGGGATTTCGGGATTTCGGGATTGACTGCCCTAGTTTGCAGCCTCTGAAGAAACCTTAATTTTTTTATTCAGAATCCTAAAAAATAACTGTATGGAATGGTAGCGTTACAAGTGCACAAAAGTCACATGTGTCCATTTTGTTCTAAGATTGTCTACAAAGGACCAAAAGGACCTTTTAGTTTCAAATTAGAAAAAAACAAAAAAGATTATTACTTTAAATGCATCCATTCACATTTTTTGACAGTGGATATTTTATGTATTTTTATTACCGTTCGAATGAACTTTATTATAGCGGTTTTAGTGAAATGGCGGTTTCGCTTTTTTTAACATCTATTGAATATCATTGTAAACAATCTTTAAAAAAATGTCCAGAAAAATTATACATGAATTTAGGTGGTTTGGATGCGTTTTATGACCTGTGATTCCTCTTCAAAATCTGCGTCCAATTCCTTAAATTTCCGCTGGGTCTTGTAAACGATATATCGCACTTTGTGATTATTATGGGGGGGGGTTAAACAAAAAACAGGTCTAACAAGGGAAGTATCTTAACCCTTATGAACCGATTTGCCTGAAACTTACAATATATAAAAGAGACGATTTTAAGGTTGGGATGTCTCGGCTTATCGGCTATATCAGTGTTTAAAATTTCGTTGTCCCCTTATGAAACAATGTGGACCTTCGGGAAAATTTCGATAACTCCTGAACTAACAGGAATATCGTCTAGAGCAAAAATACGTGTCGTCTTAAATTTAATAAAGATTATTTCGTATTCATATGGATATCGTAGGTATATGTCATCATTAGGGATGAGATTTTCATGCACTAAAATATCGAAAATATGCGCTTAAAATATGCGCTAAAAAATTCAAAATATGCACTAAAAAAAAAAAAAAAACTTAAAATATGCACAAAAAAATAAAATGTGTACTATAAAAATCTTGTTTTCCTAGGAAAAACTTCTTAAAAAGCAAAAAATAACGCCGGGTTTTAATAGTAACATTTAAAACTTTATATGAGCAAGATTTTTTTTAGATATTAAGAAAATCTTAAAAAAAAAAAATTTCAAAATTAATTTTTAAAATTTTAAATGGTTTTTGGAAAAAATAAATTTCAATTTGTGTTTTTGCTAATTTATGCCAAAATATGCAAAAATATGCACTTAAAAGTTCGAAATATGCACAAAATATGCATTTAAAATCAAAATATGCAAAAATATGCATTTTCACCAAAATATGCAAAAACAAATCGATACCATTTCAACGCAAATTTCTTGATTCGGAAAGATAATTGGTCGACATCGTTTTTAGACTATCGACAAAAAACATTCATTTGCATGGAAATCTCATCCCTAGTCTTCATATAAATACCCCCCAAAATGTTCACATTTTCATGGAAAAAGTATCTAACAAAGACGATTTTTTAAAAGGTTATGCCGTCATTGGATAGGCATTAAAAAAAACTTTCTTCTCATATGGAAACATCATATAGTTTCTCAGAATAAATAGCTGAAAAATCAAAAAAAAAACTATTTTTTACCATTTTTTTTTACCCATATTTTGAACCCCTTAATCCCCGTTATGGCCGATAAGCCGAGACACCCCAACATTAGAATTGTCTCTTTTATATAAATTTTAAGTTTTATGCAATCGGTTCATAAGGGTTGAGATACTTCCCTTGTAAGTGAGCATTTTTTAAACAGCTATAAAAAAATGAACACGCAATATTAAGGGTTTGTGATTGAAGAAGAAAACATTGTAGTTGATTTATTCCAGACCATGGTTTCTGTAGCCACCTCTACGTCATCAGTGGAGAAAATTACATTTGATTCAAATTGTTTGATTTTTGTAAGATTGGTTTTTCTATATGTTTTTTCATCAACAGACTTAACTCTGATTGGAATAGAACCCACGTTCTTGAAATTTTCCATTAGTTTGCAAAGCAAGCACTCTACCATCTGGGATATCGCTCTGCTTGACAAACTAACAGCAGAAGTTGGTTCGTATTTCATTACAGATGTTAAGTGTGGGATATTTATATATTTTTTAATCCTTTTTTTTAAATTGAAAAATAAATTCTTGTAATGTTTTAAATTAAAATTTTATGGCACAAAATAAGGTAATTTTTTTTTTAAAGGAAAAAAAATCCGTTGCAGTTGTACAGCCAAAACTACTACACCAATTTTGGAAAATTGATTTTTTTTTCTTGATTTGTAGATAACACAGTACAACACTAAAAATATTACAGGGTTCCGACGATTGATTCTGTTAAATGAGACCAAAAAAAATATATACGTGTGTCGGTGTTTTGAAAGATCACGTCGGAATTTAATTTTATAGACGGTTGAAGTTTCCCAGCTTTGGCCTGTTCGTGCAGCATATCGGTATATAAAACTATGTGTTCTTTACATCTAAGGTGAATGATGTGTTCAGCAACTTTGTAGCAAATATTATGGCAAATATTTTTGTGGAATATATTAACCCTCTTAACTCCCCCTCACAACGGTATTTTTTTGACTCTATTCTAACAAATCGTAAAATACACTCAGAACAAGGCGGTGATAAAATATTCTACAAAAATGTTGGTGATAAAATTTTACTGTATGTGTTGGAACAACCAAAGCCCAAATATTAACATAAACACAAAAAAACAGTCAAAAACAAATCATCAAAAAACAAGTAAGAAAATTATAGTCGGTCAAGACCGACCATATTATACCCTACACCAGAGTTTCCCGGACCATGGGTCCCAAGTTCAAACATGGACTGATTAGATCTATATTTTGTCAAATCTTTAATAAGTGTAAAAAGCAATCACTAATCAAATTTGAGTGGAATAGGCTTCTTTTTGTTGACAATAAATCGCTTCAACTGAATATCGGGCGAAATTTCCACATGGGACCTAAGTCCAAAATGGTCCGATGATAATTAGATTTGATAAGGTTATTAAAGTACGCGTTTAACATACACAAACAGAATTTTAATTAAATATTTTCTATTTTAATGAAAATTTAGAGATTTATGTGAAAATCGGGAAGGTGGTTTGTATGGGGGCTACTAGAAGAACTGGTTCGATTTCTTTAAAATTCGGAATGGTGATTTGTGTGTATAAAACATTAATTCCTGCCAAATTTTGAAAAGATACCTATTAAAATGCGACTATTAGAGTCATTTGAGCCAAAACTAAAGAGGACCTTTGTATGGGGGCTAGGTCTAAATATGGACCGATTTTTTCCAATTTCAATAGGCTTCGTCCTTGGGCCAAAAGAGGCTTAAGTTTTAAATTTCAAGTCAATTGATCGAGAATTGCGACCTGTATCGTGTTTACACCGTTTACATGGACAGACAGACGGACGGACGGACATCGCTAAATCGACTCAAAAAGTGATTCTAAGTCGATCGGTATACTTAAAAGTGGGTCTAGGACCAATATTTCGGGTAGTTACAAACATCAGCACAAACTCATTATACCCTGTACCACAGTGTGGTGTAGGGTATAAAAATCATCAAAAAATTTTCAAAAAAAATTAACCCTTAGTGGGCAATCTTGAATTTGGCTGGTTTTTGGTGTTTGTATTAAGTTATGGGTTTTGGTGGGCTGCAGCCGGCTGTAGGCAAAATCGCCCAAAAAATTTTATAAAAAATTACCCAAATGCAAAATCGCCCAAAAAATATGAAAAATTACCCAAAAAGAAAAATACGAAATTTCGCCCAAAATTAACGAAAAAAAGCCCAAGAAAGAAATGAAAAGTGACCCAAATATAAGAAAAATTCCGAAAACACGTTTTCCCCAAACACAAATTACCCAAAAAAGTTTTATTTTGCTGAGAGGGTGGGTTTAAGGCATGGAGTTTGTTACCCCTAAGCCCAGACGAAGGCCGGCTATGCAGAAAAACTTTTAATAAAAAAAGAACAAATTTTAAGACAAGACTTAATGTAACGTATCCTTATTAATATTTTTGACATATCGTCTTCTTGATAATATGATATGAAAAAGCTATAAGTAGGTAATTGATGTAAAAAATATTAAGTGTGTAACATAAATTATGAAGAAATAGAAAAAAATTGCATGGAGGTGCGATGACAGGCGAAAAATTTTAACAACAAATTTAAACAAAAAATCGCACGATTTTTTGTTAAAAATTGTTGTTAAAATTTTTCGCCTGCTGCGCTTTCATCGCACCTTCTTGCTGTTTTAATTCATTACTTTTGATTTTCTACTGGCAGCGGCAAATTAGTATGAAATTTGATAATCTAAAAGTAAGTGCAGGGGTCATCAGTTCGATTCCCATCAGAACCTTTGTCTGTTACTCCACAACGGGAAGGTTGTTCAACAGCTTTTTCTTTGTTAGTAACCCAATTAGAAATTTTGTCTTTAAGACAATGTCAGTAATGATTCATCAGGTAGAAGTCAGCAAGTGAATACATTTTACTAAAGACAACTTAATGACATGTCATAATTTTTGTCGGAGCTCCCCAAGTTCTATAAATGTACTGACTGGTCATATAAGTTGTCTTATTAATTTAGAAAAATCATGTCTTTAATGCTGACAATTATATAGCAAGTCCGACCCATCACTAAAAAAATTTTTGCGATGTAAAATCGATGTAATTTTGTTTAATCCTTTAAAACTCTTTTAATTTACTTTGTAATTGAAAAAATAAAATTGAATTGGTCTTAAAACAATAAAAAAAAATTAAAAAAAAAATCCGCGACCGGGGATTGAACCAAGGCCAAAAATGTACAACACGTAAGCTGTCGAACCTGCTAGACAACTAGGCCAACCACAACTTTAAATTGTTTGTAATAAAATATATTTTGAAATCATAATATTTTCAAATTTGTCAAAAACAAAATAAATTGAATATATCGTCACCTTAATTGTAAAGGGCTCCAGCAATATTTTTTTTTGTAAATGATTTTTTGTGTTTTGTATAAATAATATTAAAAACAACAAAGATACGCTTAAATAACTCTAATAAAATCTTGTTAAATAGGATGAAGCCAAATTCCAATTAATATTTAAAAAAATGTTATATTTGAGGAAGAAAAATTTATATTGTAGCATTTTTCAATTCAGTCGACGAAATATATATAACAGGACAATTCAAATAATAAATTAATTTAAATTTGTTTTTAAATAAACTGACGTACTATATACATGTCATAATGTAGTCAGCACTATTGACTACCTGTTTACTTGTCGGCGAGGAATTTTGACAAAATACTTGAAAAAGTCATGAGGTTTTTTGTATGGTCAGAGATTTTTCAGTCAACAGGTACACTGACATTGTCATAAGGAAGTCTTTGAGATGTCTTAAAGACATTTCTAATTGGGAAAGTGTACCAAAAAAATAATAAAATTCATTGAAAAAAAAATGCTTTAAATATGTTAACCTTTGGATATGAACCTTTTTTTTTACTTAATAGTTTTACTATAAAAATATTTTGAGTGTGGCTATGTTTAACGTTATGTACATTAGGAGAAGAAGAAAAAAATAAATATATGTCAATTGGTTATTGGTAGCAAATTTTCATTTCCGCTTTATTTGCTGGTATAGACGATGGCAATTAAATTTTGTTACTAGAATATATGGCAATTTCAATCAATATAGTATGTATGAACAAGACAAACTTTGTAATACTGCCGTTTTTATATAATTTGTTCCTTATACAGACATATATCCATGTTTACTTTGCCGTTTACTTTTTAAATTGCAGTCATTTACTGTTTGCAGACTACTACGATTACATACATACTCGTACATATTCCTTGGCAATACTTACTGTTAAATATTTATAAATCGACATTTAAAGGAACATTAAGCACATCCTACAAAGTATACTAGTGTATATTTTTGTTCATTTGTAAAATGATGTTGGGTAAATAACATACATATCGCACTGAAAATAAAAATGAACTAAAAACTGGGAAAATTAACTAAATTCAAGAAAAATTTATCATTTTCCTTCTTTTAAGTTCATATTTTCCTTAAAAATAAGGAAAGAAAAAATGTTTTAATATTATGCCAATTTGAACTAAAAAATGGGAAAAATTTTATTTTAATATAATTCATACACATTTGAAAACCCGATTGGGTAAAGACTCCATTGGATTCGGACCCGATAGACCCAGTTGGGTTTCTTAGAAATCGCCATAGTTTTTGATCAAAAATTTTGTTTTTGAGATACGTGAATTTAGGGAACCACTAGGGGTCTTGAGAATTTTTAAATCTCTATAACTTTAAAACTATTACTCGGAGGTATTTTAGGTATTTGGTGGTCTTGTTCTACGTGTTAGGAGCTTTTTATTGAGTTGGCAATATTAACTGAGATATAAGCATTTTAAAATGTTCGGGAATGCCAACTTTTTTAAATCCAAAGTTAGGACACACCGAGTCCTAACAAAAATATAACAAAAATGCCCTCCATTTTGCTTTACCTGGCTTATTTTTCGAGATATCGCTATTTTAAGTTTTTTGAAAGAAAAAAAGTTACCCCAAGTTATACAAATTTTACTACAATAGTGGAAAAAAACTTTCTCAAATCTAAGAAGATGAACTAATTGGTAGAAAATTCGTCCTAAGACTAAAGAAAAGGAATGTGTCTTAAAAATAAAGATTTTTTTCATATATTTAGGGAAAATTTCTTTGGCGGTAAGAATTTCTTCCATGTATTAGGGAATTCGATTTATGGAAAATAATGGACTATTTAACCGTACATGAACTAAAATTGTTTTCTAACAGTTAAGAAAATTTCCCAATTTTAAGTTAAATTTAACTAATTGGAAAATTTATAAACTATTGTGAAGAAAATGTTTCCAAAGTTTAAGTTAAGTAATTTTTTTGAGTGCGAGGGCGATTATTTAAAACTTGCTATCTGCATAGTGAACATTACTTAGGAGATCAAAAAGAACTGAAGGTACTTAGTTCTAAAAGTTTTTATTAATCTGTTTTCTACAATATAATAAAAAAACAATAGTTTTGAAATAATATTTCAGTTAAAAATTAATTTGATAGATGGCATCTTACTTAGTAAACGGGTCATTCTTAGTTAAATCAATCAAAAAATAGCTAAACATTTTCTTTACCCCCTCCGATTTTTATGAAATTTGGTTTAGTTGTAACACTAATTGTAAGTGATAAACTGACGCACACTTATTTTCATGCCGAAAATACGGAGGGTCAAAATTTCCCCCAAAATCTCCCAGTCGCGACACTTTGCACCTTAAAAACTTAATATCGTTGGTTCTATTATAGCTAGAAAGTCCATTTTTGATTTGTTTTAATGCTCTTAATATGCTCTACAACCCCTACCATAACCAACAAATTTTCGAAAAATATGTTACCTCCCTTATTTTAAGGTCGTAATAAAGGGAATGAGAAAATGGGGAGGATGGTATCCCCCGATTTTTTTTTTCTTGATAGTCTGATAGAGAAAATCCTAAAGAATATATTCTAAAATTTTTATATTGGGACAACAATGGGATCGCTGTAAATATCATAAGTGCTTTTGTAGCTACAGAGCCCATTTTTTTTTTATTTTAAATCTTATGATACGCTCTACAAGACCTACCATAACCAAAAAATTTTCCAAAAAAAAAGGAAGGGTATTTAAAGGTCGTGGCAAAGGATGGAGGAAATGGGGGGAAAGTATCCCCCGATTTTTTTTTACTTGGTATTCTCAAAGTGCAAGTCCTAATGAACATATCCTACAATTTTTATGTTGGGACAACAATGGGATCGACCAAAATCAAAATTTTTCAAAATTTCCCCTAAAATCAACATATCGCGACACTTTCATCAATATCGGAGGGGGTCAAAAATATTCATGATTGATTTCACTAAGAATGACCCAAACACATTTCTATCGAAAACTCTCTTTCGAAAATATTGCAGATAACAAGCTTTGAATATTCACCTTCGATATACCGTCTTATTCATATTGAAATTTGAACATTTAGTAAATATTCTTTTAGAAATTTGAATTAAAAACTTAAGAATTCACAACCCTCTTCAAGCAAATTTAGATTGTGTTAAAATGGTGACAAAATCGGCTAATGGCATTTCACTTCTCTTTATTTTGAACTTTAAAAATCGTTAACACGAAAATCCTAGCTGATCCTGTTTTCGAGTTATAGCTTAATAATTACACTGTTCGACAACAAAAACCTCGCAGTAAAATATCACACTAAGTCTTATAGACTATCCTCTCCTGAATCCAAATCTACCATTCAATTTTTACTAGCACGTACCGTTTATGAAATATTCGCTATAATATATAATAATAATTTGATCCAATGATCAGTTTTTATTTATTTTTCCAATTTTTATTTACAACTCATTTTAAATAATTTTAACCTAACCGAGAACTGGTAACAATGACCGTCGTCTCGTTGAAGCGAAATCGACCAAGGGTTTTGGTGGGAATCGAACCCACGACCCCCTGTTTCATAAGCTAGCACGCTACCAATTAGCCTACAGGGGATATTCGCTATAAAAAAGAAAAAAAAAACAATAATTTCGCACCTTTGGTGGTACACTGTTACAGATTCTTTCAATAATTTTGATTTTATATAAAAACTGCAATCCACATTTTTCTAGCATGTTCCGTATTTGAGATATTTGCGTTTGAAATTTTTTCCACGCGAAAATCTTGAACGCGAATATCTCGAAAACGGAACATGCTAGAAAATTTTGGATTTCAGTTTTGGAATCAGGAGTGCCAATTTATATAAAATCAAGTCCTATTTGTTGGACCCCCAAACTTGCGAAATTATTGGTTTTTTTACTTTTTATCAGCGAATAGTTCAAAAACGGTACGTGCTAGAAAAAATTGGATGGCAGATTTGGATTCAGGAGAGCAAAATCTATAAGAATCAGTTGAATATTTTACTGGGAGGTTTTTGTTGTCGAACAGTGTAATTATTTAGCTATAACTCGAAAACAGGATCAACTAGGATATTCGTTTTAACGATTTTTAAAGTTTAAAATAAAGAGAAGTGATAATACAACCTAAATTTGCTTGAAGAGGGTTGTGAATTAGAAAACCAAATTTTTCAGAGTTGCAGCACACGATTCAGTATTTTTGAATCGAAATTATGAAGGTTTTTCTTTCAGTGTTCATTAAATAGGTTCAATTAACACACAAATTTATTAGAGTGTATTTGAAATACATTATGAGTCAATATTAAATGTTTAATGGTGCAAAAAGTAAGAACTTCCTTAATGTTTGTTTAAATATTTATGAAAACAACTTAAGTATATGTTACAATGAGCGTCTAGGTAGTGGGTTCGATAATATGGATATTTGTCATTTAGATAATGATAATAATGATAAAAGTTGACGGAAATATTTAATTAAATCGTATGAACTTTTAACTGACCTTTGGTTTTATTAGCAGAAAATGGGAGGCAAAATTCCTGTTTTCGCATAACAGTATATCTGCTTACCCATTAATATTTTAAATTATCCATTCTTATTTTAAACTTGTATAATTACACAGGGCAACAACCAATATCGGAAAGGGATGAAACCAAAAGCAAATGAAAGTTGACATTTTCCATAACAAAACCCTCATGGCTTTTTCAGTTCAGTGTTACATTTTTTTCACGCATTTGAAGTTGGTGAACTATTATTAAAATTTCATATTGACGAAAAATTTAACTTTCCAAATCGGAATGGGGTCCCTGGATGTGCCCTTATTGGACATGTGGGGTCCAGCGTCCAAACTTAAGTTCGAAATAACGTTAGCTATAAATTTCGCTGCAATCGGTCCAATACCTAGTTACTGAATAACAAAATTATTTTAAAAATATACTGAACATCGTTGAGTATGATTGTTATTTAAAGGCAATTAAAAAATTAAGTATACTCCACTTGTACAGTTTTCAAGTAATTGCGCTACTCTACACGGTTTTTGCACAGAAATGTTGAGTAGATTTTCTAAGTAGTTTGGCCTCCTAAAACGAATCTGCTGTCAGAAAGGTTGTATCAAGTTGCCTTCTCGAGATGATTGAAATATTTTTTCGTTAATAGGCTAACAAAGTAAACTTTTTTTTTTTTAAGTGTAAAATTTCAGCTTTTTTAATTATAAGTGCATATTTTAGTAGTTTTTAGTGCATATTTAAAGATTTTGAATGAAATTTGAGACGCTTAAAACATAGCTTTTTAGTGCATGAAGTCCTGTCGCTGCTTAGAAAAAAGGGCGGTTTGAACTTCCTTATAATGTCATGATGGTAGTATCCTTTTCGTATCGAGTGCGGATTTCTTGCAAAAGTTAGGTAATTTTATTGGAACTTAGCATAAAAACGAGTGTGAGTGTTAAATTCGGCTGTGCCTCCGACACGTTAAAAAAACAGGGGCGTATTTTGTTTTGTTGGGGCTTTCAACTATGGGAGACAATCTTTCTGGATCCAACTGCAGGACTTCGAACTTTTTCTGACACAAAAATGTTTCGTTTGCTAAGCAAAAGTACAAAAAACTCAAAAATGGGGTTGGTTTAGTTCTTAAAGGGGGAACTTTTTTGCCCCTGATCAGAAGCGCACAATTTAACTGATATCGCTTTCAAGCAGACAGAGCGGTTAAATGTGCCGTCGGATGACTTTTGACGGAGTTGCATGGATAAAGAAGAGTTGAAAACTATATGGCTGCTGACTTTAATTAAAAGCCAGTTACATATTTGAATAAATGCTTAAAAAGGTATTTCCTCCCCTCTCCCCTTTGTACCCGCTCATGGTGATCAACATGTTTTGGGTATTAACGGATTCGGCCAAGTGGAATTTATTTTTTTACTTGTTTCATAATATTTTTCACATTTAAATTCAATGTACATTTATATGTACCTTTTAATGACAACAATTTCAATTATTGTTTTTCTGTAAACTTTCATGTTGATTTCGTCTTGTTTTTAGCATGTTTATAGCATTATTTTCTAAATTGCTTTTTGTGGTTATCATACGAAAAATGAAAGTTTACTGGATTGTATGAATGTTTGTATAACTGGCATATTTTTCATTTTATTATTTATTTTTTCGATAATGAATAAAACTCTTGCTGTGTATTTAATGTTTGTTATTGAAGTCATAAAAGTCATTTCAGATTTAATGACATTTTCACATCTCTATAAAATGTAAATACACATTTTTTCTTTAAATATTGAGGTTAAACTTTTAATATATATATAATATGAACCGTAACCCCAACCCTGAGTCGATTTCGATACACAGAGTGGAATTTTTTATTATACATATGAACATTTCCATTTAACTTTTGATTTTAAGGATTAAAAAATATTAAAATTTTTTTGAAGGCACATCAAAATCATTAAGTACGCGTAAAGAACTTTCAGCTGACGGCGCAAAAGTTATCGCGGTTTAAAGATTTTAACTGAAAATCAAAAATCTCAAAATTGCAATTATTATTAGAACGTTTATTAATGTTGCATACTATCCCCGATAAAAACCGGAAAAATTACGTCCATTAACGTGGATATACAATCAGATTTTTACGTTAAACGATTGTTTTAAAAAGTTGCTCTCTTAATGCTTGATATGCAATTTGCACGAAATCTAATGATGATGGACCAAATTAATGATCATATTCGGATTTACCAACCTCAAATTAGTTAAGAAACTTGTGCATTACACTCAAAAAACTATGACGGTAGATTCCACTACAAAAAACAGTTAAAACTACTACATTTGTTGTTGTTGTTTAGGCGTCCACTACATTTTACGGCAAAATCAACCAAAAACTGTTGTTGTTTTTAACTATTGATTAACAACTATAAAAAACTGTAAAAACTACTTCAAATTTCAGTTGTTTTTACTGTAACTCAAATCGTCAGATTTTTTTTATTAACAAAAAAAATTCTAAACGCCAAAAACGGTTAAAATTATTTGGAAATAATTCCTGCACATCCGGTTTTCTAAAAATTTCTAGAAAACTAAAAGTTTTTTTATGGACTAAAAACAACTACATAAAATAACTGTTACTACAATGTAGTAATTTTTTGTATCTGTTATTTAAAACGACTACAAAAAACAGTTGTTTGAGATTTTTTATACAAAAACAACTGAAATTGTAGTTACTACTACTTACTACACAAATGGCCGTCATGTAGTAACTACAATAATTTTCTAAGTGTATGCAAAATTGTGAATTTTTAAAAGTGATGCAATTTCTGATTAATGAAATTTTGAAAGATGCATAAAATCCACAATCTTTAAAATTTTTTAATGCCGCTAAGTTTTGGGATAAAGCTTTATAAGTACCAGCAATTGCCATTTATAGAAATTAATTTCTATAAGCGGTTTAGGTGTGCCCTGGCGGTTTGTGTGGAGACAAAATTGGCGCGTACAGTTACATTAAGCCTCAACTTTTGCACACGATCCATAATACGCATTAAAGCAATCGTCTGACGGGTATATTTTAAATCTAAATTCTTTTCACGTGAAAATACAAGCACACCCAGAAAAGTTTTACAGTAACTATTAACGGTTATTCAAAAAGTTTTTAGTTAAAGTTTTATCGTTTGTTTTTCAAAAAAACTAAAATATTGAATGATTTTTACAGTTGTTAAAACAATAAACTACTAAATTTACGGAAAAATATTTTTATCAGTTAAATTATTTGTGACTGATCTTTTTCAAATTGCAATTGGAATCTTTAAATTGCAATTGTAATTTTAATTCTAAAAAGAGAAAACTGAATTCAGTTAATATTTTTCGAAGTAAAATTGGAATCTACGAATTGCAGCTGGTCGTTTTCGAATTATAATTGGTATTTTTCGAATAACAGTTAATAAGTCAAAAAAAATTTTGAAAAAATTGATCTTTTTCGAATTAGAGTTGATCTTTTTCAAAGAACAATTCATCTCTTTCGAATTACAATAGATATTTTCGAATTACAATTGATCTTTTTGATATTACAATTAATCTTTTTCGAATTGCAATTGATCTATTTCGTATTACAATTGATCTTTTTTTTTGAGTTACTATTGACCTTTTTCCAATTACCATTGATCTTTTTCGAATTGCAATTGATCTTCTTCGAATTACAATTGATCTTTTTCGAATTACAATTTATATATTTTCAATTACAATTGATCTTTTTCGAATAATAATTAAAATCTTCATAATGCAAGTATAACTTTTTAATTTTAAATGGAATTCTCAAATTACATATAAGAGGCATTCCACACCAAATGTCCCGCTACAGAAAAACATGTGTCCCGTAAATTTCTGAATAGGTTGTTTGGATAGCCCCATATGGAACTAAGAAAATTGCGTTTTTGGTTTTTCTAATTTTCAAAAACTGGGCTTACAAGGGAAGTCTCCCTAGTGTCACCCGCGGATCTTAATGGAATTGGTTTTATTTTGTAGAGCAGAAAAAATAAAGGGACACGTATTTTTTTAGCGGCCCAAATTCATATTTAGGGGGTGAAAAGAAGAGGGGAAGACAAGGCCATTTTTCAGTTTTTTACTTTTATCTCCTATATTATGCAAAGAAACCTAGTCATGATGCATACCAAATTAAAGGTCTTTGGAAAACCTATCTACGTGTGGTAAGAACGTGTCCAAACATGCACAACTTTTCGTCACATTGAGTAAAATAACAACATTTTAGGACATGTTTGTTAATAAGTAAAAAAATATTAATTTCTTTGGCCCGTTGTTAGCACCACGAGATAGGTATTTTTAATACCTTTAATCTGATACCACATATGCCTATATTTATTTTGTTTAAATATGCGTAAATTGTAAAAAACTGAAAAAGGTAAATTTCCCCCCATACAAATCTACCCCCCCCCCCTAAAAATTTTGGGCCGCTAAAAAAAATACGTGTCGAATTAATTTTCGTTCTTAACAACATATCCAAATTTCATGAAGATCGGAGGGTGACACCAGGGAGACTTCCCTTGTTAGTCAAATATTGGAAAAATGGTCAAATTTGTGGCGAGTTGCCTTGATTAAATATTTATCACATTAAAACGGAATGCACCACAATCTCAAAAATTAACATTCTTTTATAGTTTTGTATGGGCTATCAAATAAAATTTTTTTCTTTGGAAAATTTTCAGAACCCGTTCTGAAATTTTCCATTTTTTTAAAAAGTCAATTTATCAAAAATCCGGCCACTTTTTTTTCTTTTTTTTTAATTTTTTTTTTAAGTTCAGATGTTTGTCCATCCACACAAAAAAAATCAGAAAAACATTTTTCGATTTTTTCGAGAAAATCGCATTTGAATTTTTAATTTCATAACAATTTTGTAATTTACTTGTAGTTTCTTGTATTAACGTTGCGAATGAGTATTATTAATTGCATGAATATTACTCATTCACAACGTTAATACAAGAAAATACAAGCAAATTACAAAATTGTTATGAAATTTAAAATTCAAATGCGATTTTGCGAAAAAAAACGAAAAATGTTTTTCTGAATTTTTTTGTGTGGATGGACAAACATCTAAACTTACATTTTTTGATAAATTGACTTTTTTAAAAAATGGAAAATTTCAGAACGGTTCTGAAAATTTTCCAAAAAAAAAAAATTTAGTCGATAGCCTATGCAAAACTATATAAGAATGTAAATTTTTAAGATTGTGGGGCATTCCGTTTTAATGTGATAAATATTTAATCAAGGCAACTCGCCACAAATTTGACCATTTTTCCAATATTTGACCACGCCTCCTAAGCCCAGTTTTTGAAAAATTAAAAAACCAAAAACGCAATTTTCTAAATTCCATATTGGGCTATCCATTAGACTGGGTCGAAATCCTACAAAGTCTAAGGATCGATTGTCCTTAGTGCGGGAAAGTGGTAATGGGGTAATATAAGCATTTTATGGAAGACAACTTTTTAATCGATCAAAAACTCTATTAGCGCATCGGTGGTCAAAATTGAGATTTTGGTCAAAATGGCCAAATTTTCAAAAAAATTTAAAAAATATAAATTTCATTTTCTTGCTTAATAAAAAAATTTTGTTTTATTGCATCTGATACTAGTAACTTATGTATTAAATATTGGAATTTTATGCCATCATTAACATATTTTTATTTAAGATACAAAAAAAATCATATTTTTGACGCGGTTCTAAAAACCACTTTTTTTTAATTTAATTTTTATTTTTTATTAAAATTGCAAAATATATCGATTTTATTACTCAATGTTATTGAAAACATCATAAAGACTAAAGATTTAAATTTTTGCGAAAATCCGTTCGGTAGTTTTTTGTGGGGAGCGGTTTCAATTGAGCGGATTTCAAGGAAATCGTATTTTTTGCCATTTTTTTGAGTTTTTATTTTTTATAAACTACATTATTGTACAAATTGACCAAAATTATGTTCTATCTTGTTCCATTTAATCATGGTACCTTAGTTTTGAAACGATAGATTTATAGGACATCTTTAACCCTAATCGGCCAGCGGCCAAAAGTGTCCCGTACTGAGTTTTTTTAGGTTTTAACTACTGTTTAATGAAATTAATGGTTGCAAAATCATGTTTGTGTTGAATATTGTGTTGTATAATCTTTTATTTAATCATATTGACTTAATTTTGAAACATACATATTTTTGGACATCTTTAACCCGTATGTGCATGCAACCAAAAATGTCCCCTACCAAAATTTTAATGTTTTTCACAAATAAAAAAAAAAACACATTTATGTATTCAAAATAGTCATAAATAATTAATTGAATAATTTTAATATTGCCGAAAGCGTTAACCCTTCTGAAATAAAGGTCAAAAGTGGCCCACTAACAGATTTTTAAGAATTAGGATTATGTGCGGATTAATTTTGTTTTAATAAAACTAAAATTTTTTGATATTATATCACACGCAATCAATCATTTCATATATTTCTTAATGTCAAAAAAGCCATAAAACAAATTATACTTAAAATTAAAATTTGAAGACTACACCATTTCCAATTGAAATTGAGAGCTTTCTATATGAAATTGGGAAATCTCCAAATAAAATTGAGAATTTATATTTGAAATTGGGAAAATTCCATTTGAAATTAAGATTTTCCATTTGAAATTGAGAATATTTCAAATGAAATTGAGACTTTCCATTTGAAATTAGGAAAATTTCAAATGAAATTGAGATTTTTGATTTGAAATTGAAAAAATTCCAAATGAAATTGAGAATATCTATTTGAAATTGAGAAAATTTCATATGAAATTGAAAATTTTTATTTGAAATTAAGAAAATTTCAAATGAAATTGAGAAAATTTCAAATGAAATTGAAAAAGTTTCAAATGATATTGAGAAATTTTCATATGAAATTGAGATTTTACATTTGAAATTGAGATATTTACATATGAAATTGGGAATTTTACAATTGAAATTGAGAAAATTTTCAATTGAAATTGAGAATTTCCATTTGAAATTGAGAAAACTTTAAACGAAACTAACACTTTCCAGTTGAAATTGAGAAAATTTCAAATGAATTTGAGATATTTCCAATTGAAATTGAGAAAATTTCAAATGAAATTGAGAAAATTTCAAATGAAATTAAGAAAATTTCAAATGAAATTAAGAAAATTTCAAATGAAATTGGGAAAATCTCCATAGTTTTTAATTTGAAAATTTCTCAATTTCATTTGAAATTTTTTCAATTTCATTCAAAATTTTCCCAATTTCATTTGAATTTTTCTCAATTTCATTTGAAATTTTCCCAATTTCAATTGAAAATATCTCAATTTCTTTTGAAATTTTCTCAATTTCAAATGAAAAGTGTTAGTTTCGTTTAAAGTATTCTCAATTTCAAATGGAAATTCTCAATTTCAATTGAAAATTTTCTCAATTTCAATTGTACTTTTCCCAATTTCATATGTAAATTTCTCAATTTCAAATATAAAGTCTCAATTTCATATAAAAATTTTCTCAATTTCATTTGAAATTTTTTCAATTTCATTTGAAATTTTCTCAATTTCATATAAAATTTTCTCAATTGCAAATGAAATTTTCTCAATTTAAAATGGAAAGTCTCAATTTAAAATGAAGTTTTCTCAATTTCAAATGAAAAATCTCAATTTCATTTGAAATTTTCTCAATTTCAAATGGAAAGCTCCATTTTCATTTGAAATTTTCTCAATTTCAAATAGAATTTCTCAATTTCATATGGAATTTTATCAATTTCAAATGGAAATTTTCATTTTCATATGGAATTTTCTCAATTTCAAATAGAAGTTCTCAATTTCATTTGGAATTTTCTCAATTTCAATTAAAAATGGTGTAGACTAAGTGTCCATTTTCACACTTAGATTTACCCCCGAGGAAGTGGTGAAATAAATGACCCCATTTTAAGTAATTTTTTGTTTATTTTGTTAATTATTTTATGTTTTATTTTTGTTTTAAAAACAGAGATGGTTATATAAGATCTACTTTCTTGTCTCGCTCTAATTTAACCTCACTTGAGTGAAAATCGCAATTTAAAATTAAAGATTAAGGCATAAGCCTGTACATTAGGGTTATGACTTTTTGCATTTTTTTGCAAATATCAAAATTTACCTGCCCTTGCCAAAAAGGCCATAAAAAATATTAAGAATTGCATTTTCAAAAAATTTCCCTCACCAAACGAGATGAAATTTGGTCTATATTTTCTTAATTTAATTGAAACTAAGAAAATATGAGACCCAAACGATGCGTAGGAAAAGTTATTTAGGGTCAAAATGACGAATGCTTTATGGAGGGACTTTTTTGACTCCTTCAAGATTCAAATTTGGCGGTTTAACCCTTAACTGCATAAAGTTAACTATTTATAACGTCAATTTTGGCAGCATTTAGCTCCAAAAGTAAAAGTCCGAGTGGCATTATTTTTATTCGTAATTGTTTACAAGAAATTTTTTTATATAAGTAATTCATTCATTGGAAGGGTTAAAATTACCTTATTTTTAAAAATAGGACTTAAAACAAAAAATATCTGTGACTTTTTAGAAATTGCGTTTGGTGCGTTTGGTTTTTTTTCCAAAATGACCCGCAAATACGATTTTTAATATTAATTTTGTATGGTCTATCACGTGGTGATAGGTAAAAATTTTGTCAAAAATGAGTCATAACCCTACTGTACATAAAAAAATATATAAAAACACAAAATCATATAAAAAAAACAACAAAAAAAACTTAAACACCTCAAAATGGGGTCATTTATAACCACATCCTCGTCGTTGATCGGGGTAAAACTAAGTGTGAAAACGAATGGGCATTTAGTCTGCACTAAAAAAAAACCTTGTAAAATTACAAGAAAAACGTGTAACTTTTTTTTGACAAAAATTCCTAGTAATTTTACAAGATTTTTTGTTTCGTAATTTTACTAGATTTTTTGCTACCTCCTATTTTACGAGAATTCCTAGTAATTTTACAAGCTTTTTACCAATAATTTTGTAAATTAACAGTTTTTTGGCGCAATTAAAATTACAAGGAATTCTCGTGAATTTAGTAGATTTTTTTGTAAAATTATCTTGGATTTGTAAAATTACAAAAAAAAAATTGTAAAATTAAAAAAAAGAATGTTAATTTCGATTTGTTAAAAAACAAGGAAAACCGTCAAATATTGGTAAAATGGGACTTTTCCTTCTAATTTGACAAAGTTTTTTTTTGTGTGTAGTCTTAAAAGTTTGATTTAGAGATTATTTGTTTTATGGCTTTTTTGACATTAATAAATATATGAAATGAATGGTTGCGTGTGATATAATATCAAAAAATTTTAGTTTTATTAAAACAAAATTAGTCCGCAAGTAATCCTAATTCAATGTTATCATTTCGGCTTAAAAATCTGTTAGTGGGCCACTTTTGACCTTTATTTCAGAAGGGTTAACGCTTTCGGCAATATCAAAATTATTCAATTAATTATTTATGACTATTTTTAATACAAAAATGTGTTTTTTTTTATTTGTGAAAAACATGAAAATTTTGGTAGGGGACATTTTTGGTTGCATGCACATAAGGGTTAAAGATGTCCAAAAATATGTATGTTTCAAAATTAAGTCAATATGATTAAATAAAAGATTATACAACACAATATTCAACACAAACATGATTTTGCAACCATTAATTTCATTAAACAGTAGTTAAAACCTAAAAAAACTCAGTACGGGACACTTTTGGCCGCTGACCGATTAGGGTTAAAGATGTCCTATAAATCTATCGTTTCAAAACTAAGTTACCATGATCAAATGGAACAAGATAGAGCATAATATTGGTCAATTTGTACAATAATGTAGTTTATAAAAAATAAAAACTCAAAAAAATGGCAAAAAATATGATTTCCTTGAAATCCGTTCAATTGAAACCGCTCCCCACAAAAAACTACCGAACGGATTTTCGCAAAAATTTAAATCTTTAGTCTTTATGATGTTTTTAATAATATTGAGTAATAAAATCGATATATTTTGCAATTTTAATAAAAAATAAAAATTAAATTAAAAAAAAGTGGTTTTTAGAACCGCGTCAAAAATATGTTTTTTTTTGTATCTTAAATAAAAATATGTTAATGATGGCATAAAATACCAATATTTAATACGTAAGTTACTAGTATCAGATGCAATAAAACAAAATTTTTTTATTAAGCAAGAAAATGAAATTTATATTTTTAAAATTTTTTTGAAAATTTGGCGATTTTTACCAAAATCTCAATTTTGACCACCGATGCGCTAATAGAGTTTTTGATCGATTAAAAAGTTGTCTTCCATAAAATGCTTATATTACCCCATTACCACTTTCCCGTACTAAGGACAATCGATCCTTAGACTTTGTAGGATTTCGACCCAGTCTACTATCCATACAAGCTATTCAGAAGTTTACGGTACACGTCTTTTTTCCGCGGGACATTTGGTGTGGAATGCCTCATAAATGGAATCATCGAACTACAATTGATCTTTTTCGAATTACATCAATAATTTGAAAGTTATACTTATATAATCGATAAGCAGTCTTTCTTACGTTTTCATATTTTTAAAATCGCTATATGAATGTATGTGTGGAACAAGGTGCTAAAATCCAATTTTTGGATATCGCGTTTTTTTTTGCGAAATCGTGCCTTCCTACAATAGTTTGACCTAGTTGTAAACAAATATGTTAAAAACTTGATCGTTTTTTGTCATTAAAGTGACCTTAAAAGTTCAATTTTAACTATTTTTGGGAATATTTTATAATTCTTGCCTTATACTAACATTTGTTTTGCAGTTAAACTAAAGGTCATACATTTAAATTCTTAGATGTAAGATGGTTAACTTGTAGAAAACATCCTAAGCTTTAATATGTACCCATTTTTTTTTTTTTTTTTTTTTTTTTTTTTTTTTAGCGCTATATTATCTAATCTATCAATAGTTAAAGTGTAAACTGGAAAAAGGTGATATATCCATATGAAAACAAAATATTGTTTTACGTAATACTAAGGGTGGATTTTGATAATCTATCAAATTTTTAAGTTCAAACTTTAAAGTTTAATGGTTGGTAACTTATATCATAAATTGTGCAAATTTTTTAACCCATTATGGGAAAAGTTATTTAAAATAAACCATATAACAGTTATTTTTTTTTTGTTATATTAACTGCTTTTTATTATTTTTATATAAAAAATGATTACTGCTGGACCCCGTCTAAATTTTGCAGAATTCATCACGCTAAATTTTAATTTTTAAAAAATAACACAAAAAACTTAAAACTACTTGGCAAATGTATTGAAATTCCTAGTGGAAATTGTAACATAGCACCTTATTCCACTAGAACAAAATTTCACATGCATTTTTTTGCTACTTCCGCTCATTTGTTTTTAATGAAATTTTGTACATAGATGCATATGGTCCATCTTTGTCGAGATGCAAAAAGAAATTTAAAAAAAATATTTTTTTTCGCGACTTATTTAGTTTTTTGCTTCTCCTACACAATTTGGTTTTTGGATTATAGCACCTTGTTCCACACCCACATTCATATGTATCCTTTTATATAAACTTGTAGAGCATGCAATCTTTAAGTTGTGCTCCACGTTTTAAGGCGTTTGACATTAAGTCACTATAAAATTAACGAGAACAAAAAAATATGTATGAGTTGTTTAAATTATTCAGCAGATTCTAGTTAATATATTTTTTAATAACATCTCATATTGTAAGTTTTTCCTAATATTTAAGAGAATTTTGTGTTTTTTGTCTTAACTGTCAAAGTAACGAAAAGGCAAATAAGAATCTTAAATGTCAATGATCTTTGAAAACAATAACAATATAATTTATTATGGGTTTTTATTAACAACAAAAGAATAGTAGAAACCATAAAATCTATTGCTACATATTAAGTATCCCAGACAATGTAACAACGATTTTTATTACATTTTAATTTAAGACCATTCTTTGTTTTCCTTATTTTGCCACACAGACAAATTTTGTTTAATCCTCCCAAAAATGAAACAAAAAAAAACCTAAAAATGTATAGCATTTTTAAGGGAAATACAAAACAGAACAAATACAAAAAAAAACAAGTAAGAAAATTATAGTCGGTCAAGACCGACCATATAATACCCTACACCAAAGTTTCCCGGAAAATGGGTCCCATCAATCGATTATATCTATGTTTTGTAAAACCGTTAATAAGTATAGAAAACACTCACAAATCAAATTTGAGTGAAATAGGCTTCTATTTGTTGACAATAAACCGCTTTAACTGAATATCGGGCGAAATTTTCACAAGGGTCCTGAGTCCAAAACTGGTCCGATGATTATCAGGTTTGATAAGGTTATTTAAGTACGCGTTTAACATACACAAACAAAATTTTAATTAAATATTTTCTATTTTCATGAAATTTGAGACATTTATGTGAAAATCGGGAAGGTGGTTTGTATGGGGGCTACAAGAAGAACTGGTCCGATTTCTTTGAAATTCGGAATGATGATATGTGAAGACAAAACATGTTTACCTTACAAATTTCAAAGCGATACCTTCTATAATACGGTTATTAGAGTCATTTGAGCCAAAACTAAAGAGGACCTTTGTATGGGGGCTAGGTCTAAATATGGACCGATTTTTTCCAATTTCAATAGGCTTCGTCCTTGGGCCAGGAGAGACTTAAGTTTTAAATTTCAAGTCAATTGATAAAAAATTGCGACCTGTATCGTGTTTACACCGTTTACATGGACAGACAGACAGACAGACGGACGGACGGACGGACATCGCTAAATCGACTCAAAAAGTGATTCTGAGTCGATCGGTATACTTAAAGGTGGGTCTAGGACCAATATTTCGGGTAGTTACAAACATCAGCACAAACTCATTATACCCTGTACCACAGTGTGGTGTAGGGTATAATAAAGTACAGTGACCGCACTTAAGCGTCTTGCATGTCAGCTTTATAGCGATTTTCAATTGCCATTCAAAATGTTAAAGAAAAACTATAAAACCAAAAATGAATAAGAAAATAATCACATACAAAGTGAACCTTATAAGTATATGGGGGTTTTCGTGTCAACTGACACAACTTTTGAAACCGATGTCTTCCGATCGGGAGGAAATTTGCACCAAGGTTAGTCCTATTGGATAGTAGTTCAGACACAATTTTTCAGCGAGATCGGTCAAGGACTCTCTGAGTTAGAGGGGGTCGAAATTAGACATTTTGGCCAAAGAGGGGTTTATTCTCATCCATGTAACTTTTTACCTATTATTTTTAGCAAAATGTGTTCCAAAGAGTTTAGATAGCTATTTCTTCAGTCTTTCGAAAAAAAATTATAAAAAAAATAAAAAAAAAAATTTGGATTTTTTTTCTTAAAAATCTAAAACTTTTTTGACTTTTTTCTCAAATTGGGCCCTTTTATTTTATTAATTCCAACATTTTTTGCGAACACACCTACAATGTATCTTTAACCCTTAAGGTGGTCCCCATACATTTCTTTTATTTTTTATAAATTTGTTTTATTAAACCAGCTCCTACAGCCCCTTCCGTGCCTCCTAGAGAGGCAAAAATTATGACCAACCCCCATTATTTTTTAGTTACCAACATTTTGTCCGAACATAATAACACCCTATCTCCACTCCTTAAGGGGCTCCCATGCGTTATAAAAACATGTATTTTTAAAAACTAATAAAAAAAATAAAATAAATGTATGGAGACCCCTTTAAGAGTTAAAAATAAAGGGTAGGTATATTCTAAGAAAATGTTGGAGATGAAAAAATATTGGGGGTCGGTCATATATTTTACTTCCCTAGGGGCACCCTATGAACAGTTAGAGCGATAGGAGCAAATTTTATAAAAATGTCATTTTGTATGGGAGCCCCCTTAGGAAGTGGAAATAGAGGTTAGGTACATTCAAGAAAAATGTTGGGGGCAGAAAATTAATAGCGGTCGGTCTCACATTGCACCCCTCCGTGGGCAGTTCTAGGGCAGTTGTGGGGCTTTTTGAGGATTTTACCTCTTTACGTCCAACTTTGACCCCGATGAGGGGCCATATGGCCCCACCCCACCGCCCTTATTTTTTGGCTCGTGCTTTCTTTTTCGAACCTATAAAAATTAGAGGGTATCGCGGATCGAAATCGAAAACTGGTTAGCTATCCCACGCCTAATAGTGCAAATTGAAGAACCGTTTTTTGTGTTCCAAAGTTAAAAAAATAATTTTTTCATAGATATCCCACTCGCATCCCACTAAGCGACCCCATAGCTCTTAAAGGCAAAGACCTAAGCTTTCTTTTGAATCAAAAAAAAAAAAAAAAAAAAGGGCCCAATTTGAGGAAAAAGTCAAAAAAGTTTTAGATTTTTAAGAAAAAAAATCCAAAATTTTTTTTTTATTTTTTTTATAATTTTTTTTTCGAAAGACTGAAGAAATAGCTATCTAAACTCTTTGGAACACATTTTGCTAAAAATAATAGGTAAGAAGTTACATGGATGAGAATAAACCCCTCTTTGGCCAAAATGTCAAATTTCGACCCCCTCTAACTCAGAGAGTCCTTGACCGATCTCGCTGAAAAATTGTGTCTGAACTACTATCCAATAGGACTAACCTTGGTGCAAATTTCATCCCGATCGGAAGACATGGGTTTCAAAAGTTGTGTCAGTTGACACGAAAACCCCCATATATATAATCCTTGAAATTCCTATAAGGAACATAGGGCCTCAATAATTGATCTCCATCGATTCCTATCTTGTGCTGCACTTTTGGCTTCATTCCACGTTATACCAGCGGTTTGAAGTTCGGCTTGAACTTGGCGCCTCCATGTATTTTTAGGGCGACCCCTTCTTCTTGCTCCCTGTGGGTTATAGTCAAGGGATTTCTTATTGATGTCATCGGCTGGCTTACGCAGAGTATGACCCATCCATCTGTATTTAAGTATTTTGATCTCATGATCAATTGGGGGTTGTTGCGTTTTAAACCATAGCTCTGAATTTGTTATAGTTTGGGGCCAGAATATTTTTAGTATGCGGCGAAGGCATTTATTTACGAAGACCTGAAGTTTTTGTATATCAAGGCTCGTTAAATTCCAGGTCTCCGAGCCATAGAGCAGTACGGACTTCACATTGCTATTAAACACTTAAATTTTTGTGGATACTGCGATGTTAGTTGACCTCCAGAACTTATTCAAGATTCCAAATGCTTGTTTAGCCTTAGTCAGTCTGTTCTGAATATCTTCGTTGCAGCCACCGGAAGTGGCAATAATGCTGCCCAGGTAACAGAAAGTTGTGACATCTTCAATTTGTGTCCCCATTAGTGAAAAACGATAATCTTCAATTTGTGTCCCCATTAGTGAAAAACGATAATTACTTACTTGTAACATTAAAACGCATTGATTTCGTTTTTGAAATGTTAATTATCAGGCCTGCGTTCAATGCTTTAGCTGTGATGTTATTTAACATTTGTTGCATGCCTTGATGATTGTGTGACAATAAGCAGATGTCATCAGCATAATCAAGGTCTGTCAGTCTTCCAGTCATGCCAAAAGTGATCCCATGTATGGCATTCACAGATTGGCTCATGATAACATCAAGCACGATATTGAAAAGTAAGGGGGATAAAACGCATCCTTGCCTTACACCTACTTTAGCGTTTACGTTGTCGCTAACTTGACCTTCGTGTAGCACAGAGCAAGTTGCATTTGCATACAGGCATTTTACAAGCCTAATTTATCTAGGATCCCTTTACATTGCATGGCTTTCCATATGGCAGAAGGATGAAGCGAGTCAAATGCACGTTGAAAATCAATAAAAATTAAATACAAATTCGATTGCCACTCTGCTGTCTGCTCAGTTATTATGCGTAGACTGTTGATGTGGTCAATTCACGATCTATTTGGCCTGAAACCTGCCTGTTCTTTTCTTAATTCAGGCTCTGACGCTGCAGACATGCGATTAAATAAGATGCGGGATATAATCTTGTTGAGCATATTTAAGAGAGTAATGACCCTCCAGTTCTTGCAATCCATCTGGTTTCCTTTTTTTGGGATATTGATGATTAACCCTTCTTTTAGGGCGCTGGGGAGAGATTCAGTCTGCCAGAAATGTTCAACTAATGGTTAAATTATACTTGCTGAAAGGGATTTATCAGCTTTGAATAATTCTGGGGGAATATTACACAGAAAAAAATTGAAATGAATTTCAATTACGAAATTCGTTGATTCAATTAAAAAATTAATTGAAGTCGGACGTATCACGAAAATGCGCATATTAATTTAAAAAAAATTTTAGTAAATAATTGAAATTATTTTCAATTAAACTTTTAATAACTTTTTTAAAAAAAGTTTATTGAAAATAATTTAAAAATTTAATTAAAATTTTAATTAAATGAATTAAAGATTTTTTATTTTATTTTTTATATTATATGTAGCTAAAATTCAATTAAAATTGTAATTGAATAAATTACACGGATAATTGAAAACGAAAATAAAAATGAATTGAAATTTTAATTGATTGAATTAATTTATTTAATTGAAATAAAAACAAAAATCAATTAAACTTTTAATTAAATAAATTAAAATATTTAATAAAAATCAACATATTTTTGTTATATTTTTCAATATTTTTTTATTACATTAAATTTAAATTACATCAAACCTGACAACTGCACAATTTTGCACGCGCTTGTATGTAGCTAAGAAGGGAAGTAGTTTGCCAACGCCACAAATTTCACCAGATTGCACTAAAAAAATGGTGTCAGTAAATATATTTTCTAGAAAGTAAAAAAAAATAGATTTTTATTAGTTTTTATTAAATTTTCTAATGGCCGAGACGAGTAGTAGTTTACCAAACCTAAATTTTTTATGGCATATTTTTTTTAAATTGTATACAAATGACCACAATCAACAATCAAAAATGTACATTTTTTTACACTGTTTTATGAATTTAAGTTAATTTGTTTTAAATCAATAAACAAAAATAAAAAAAAAAAACAAATTTAATTGCTTTACTTACTTTTTTATAGTCTTGGAACTAAAAATATCAGCCTTTTAGGTACTGGTTGATGTTTTCTTGAAATTTCCGTCATTCTGCTAAAATAATAAAAAAAAATTACAAATTATATGTATATACAAATTTTAAATAATTTTTTTTTTCTATACTTTTATTGTTCCACAAACTAAACAAACGCCTTCACAACACAACTTCTTTAAGCAAATTTTTCCAAAGAACGACGAGACAACACAGTTGCTTCAGTATGCAATTTTTTATTTTCTTTAAAACAACAGTGATGTTATAACGGGAATAAGAAGCACATACACAAAACAACAACAACATTTCTTTGGCAAATATTTTAATGTGTAGAGAAAAAACACAAAAAGAGCGTACAATGTATTTGGTACAGCAAACTGACATGCAAAGAAATAAGAGGGTTGTTTTTTTGCATTGTTTAAAAAAAAAGCAAAAGAATCAATTAAAAAAATAATTGAATCAATTAAAATATTTAATTGAATATCAATTTAAAGTGAATTAAAGTTGAATTAAAAAATAAAATTGGATATTTTTTCTGTATATAAACGTAAATAACTTTATCCGCAACGACCACTCGCTTCAAAGAAAAAAATAAAACTGAAAGTTGTTATGTAGAATTTCGTATGTATTCATTTGCACCACCAAAGTACAATACAATAACACTAAAGGTTTTTTTTTTTTTTGGTTTTTGCATTTTTTTATGCGATGACTACACACAAAAAAATGAAAATGAGTTTCAATCACTAAAATGATGATATCAATTACTATTTTAATTGATTTTGCACCTATCACGAAAATGATAGTATGAATTACTAAAATTTGTAAAAGTTTAATAAGGAAAAAGTGCATTTATTTTCAATTAAAAAAAGTGATTGAAAATTTAAAAAAAACAATTAAAAAAATGATTGTATCAATTACATAAAATAATAAAATTTATAGCTTAAAAATGTCCCAATTTCTAAATAAAAACAAATATGGATAAAAATAGCAATTGATTGTTTATTATTAACATAATAAAATCAGAACATATAAAATAAAATGGCACTGAACTCGAAACTTTGACACAATAAGTTAGCCTCTTCAATTAATTGTTTAAATTATATAAAAGCCGGCTAAAAGGCAAACAGCCATCACAGACAGTATTCCCATTAAAACCAAACTCACGCTTATAGATGACACAACTGTATATAGACTGAACTTAAGATGGTGTTTTGATGCGGTTTCCATGAGCTGAGCAGGAGTCTTTTCGGAATATTTGCTATTGTCCTTACACTAAGCAGCAACCGTCCCTCTCTTCCACGTTCCAAGATATCTTTGCGGTCTTTATCTTATTGGAATTTTATAATTCAACATTTGTAGGGATAGATACAAACGTAAACATTGGTTCCATTGACATTTCCACGTTGGATCTTTTGTGTTTGATGGCATTTTTGTAAGCGAGTGGGTAACAAGTCACTTTAGGCCTGGTAGCTTATTAAATGTGTAACTATCTACCACCATCTATTTGAAGCGAAATCCTCATTACTTGGTAATATAAGTTTTTACCGGAATATCATAATGTCACAAAATTCACTATTTTCTTTGTATATTTATTATTTTTTAATCTTTTTTTATCTTGTGCTTGTGTTAATTTCAACAAGCGTCAGTGGTGTTTAAATGCGATTAAAAAAAATCGTGATTTGACTTTAATAAAAACGTTTAAAAAATTTAATAAATAAAGTAATATTATACCACTTTCATCTTTTATTTTTTTTTTGTTGTAAACAAATTTTGTTACTCGCTTTATGTATTTTGAGTCCTAGAATTACGTTTTAAGTATATTTAAGCAAAAATTAATAATAAACGTAAAATATGTTTGACGTTTTTTTTTGTTTTTATATGTTGTCGACAGTATTCACAAAAAATTTCAAAATCAATCAAAAAATTTAATTGTATCAATTAAAAAAATGATTAAAAACAAAATTGAACTTTTTAAAATTTTTAATTGAAATGTTTTCCCCTAAAATTTTTTGTGTGTACTAATACCAATGCATACAAAACATGTTTTGTTTGTTTTATTTGTTTTGTTTTCAGTAAAGTTATGAATTCAATTAAAACATTAATTGAATCAATTAAAATTTTTAATTAAAGTTAAATTTAAAAACAAAACCATTTTTAATTGAAAAAATAAGTACGATATTATTTTCTGTGTATCAGGCCCGGCAGCCTTGTGGTCTTTCAGCGATATTATTGCTTCAGTTATTTCAACGTAACTAGGTGGTTGGGTGTTTATGTCATTTCTTTGAGTGTGTTGGGTGTGCTGACAGAATTCATTTAATTCATTTTCGTTTGCGCTATCAAGTATGTTTCGGTAGTGATCTACCCATACTCGCAGTTGACCCTCCTTCGTATATTCCAATTCACCATTTACATTTCGCAGGGGCCTCATGTTGGCGTGATTATGACCAGCGAGTAACTTCGTGATTCTATACATATCTTTTGACCTGTTCGTTTCATTGGCCTTTTGCGCCTCAGCAGCCAGATTTTCTGCCCATTTTCTCTTATCGTTCCTAGCACTTCGTTTGACCTTTCGATTTGCGATGTTATACTGCTGCTGAAGGTCCAATTTGGCTTGTCGGGTTTTGGTGTTGTTGATACATAGTTTAACCTCCCGTCTATTTTCAATGAGATTCCAGGTTTGATCTGATATCCACGGTTTCACTTTTTTAACTGAATTACCGAGACAATTTTTGGCGGATTCAAGAAAAGCATTTTCAGCCTGCTTCCAGTACGTGTCAAGATTTGACATACTATTTTTCAACGGTTCAGTTTTTAATTTGAGGGTGTTTGAGAAATGGAGTAGTGTTTCTCTGTTCTTCAGCCTCTCTAGGTTAAATTTTTCTCTTCTCTTTGGTTTATTGCATTTGTTCGCGCATATCTTTAACTGCAACTCCCCCACAACAAGGTGGTGGTCGCTGCCAATATCAGCTCCTCTTCTATTTCGCACATCGAGCAGTGAGTGCTTCCACATTTTACTAATTGCGATATGGTCAATTTGGTTTTCTGTAACCTTGTCGTTTGATACCCAGGTAACTTTGTGTATCTTCTTATGGGGAAATATGGTACCACCAATCACCATTTTGTAGTTGGCGCAAGTTTCGCAAAACACTTTATATAGGTTTTGAAAATATATCCTTAATACTTAATAACACTGTACAACAATTTCAAACTTTTTCGAAAATTCCGGGGTTCCGACGATTAATTTTGGTAAAGGAGATAAAAAAACAGAGTAAGTATTTGCTCACCAAAGAAGCTTTCATTTGTGCACACTCGTTAATTTTTTGTGAAAATGAAAAAAATGCTGTTTGCTATTGTTTCATTTTATGTGCAATGAAAAAATACGTGTGTTGGTGAATGAATGAAAATACTTATGAGGATTCTCATGAGTATTTCATATTTTCACTCACTCACTGAATGAAAATAATTATTTTCAAAAAATTTTCGTTCACGCATAATGAAAATTTAAAATATTAAAATTTTATATGACAATATCTCGACAACTAAGCAAGATAGAGTAAAACAGAGCAAAATTTCGGATCAAAATGTGTGGACCCAATTGGGTCCTAACTTTCAATCAAAAAATCCGAATTCCGGAAAATTTAACAATGCTAATATCTCAGTAAGTAACGGCGACACGACAAAAAGTTTCGAATCAATTTTGTAGATCTTGGATCGTAGAACAAGACCACCGAACACCCGAAAGCAATTCTAGCAATAGTTTATGAGTACACTAAAAATATTTTGTAAGTAAATTCAACTGAAAAAACGTTTAAAACAATCGTTTTTCCTTTTAAAAAACGGACTACTTATATTTCATTTGAAACAACAGACTTTTTCAGTTATTTTTAAACGCTAATAAATGACTAGACATTCCGTAAAAACAAACGATATTTCAGTTATTTTAACTGTTTACAATTTTTCATTTTGTGGAGTAAAAATTAAATTTTTTGAATAACAAACTACAAAAACCGTTCTTCTGTAAAATTATACGGTATAATCAGTCACAAATAATTTAACTGATAAAAATATTTTTCCGTAACTTTTGTAGTTTATTGTTTTAACAACTGTATAAATCATTCAATATTTTATTTTCTTTGAAAAACAAACGATAAAACGGTTAAAACAACTTTAACTAAAAACTTTTTGAATAACCGTAAAAAAGTTACTGTAAAACTTTTCTGGGTGTAATTTACGTTTCAAATATGTTGAACCTATTGGGTCCTAAAAATAAGGTCCCAAAAATAAAATGCCGATATGCGATGGAAAAGTACACATGTGTGAACCCTATTGGGTCCTAACTTTGAATCAAAAAATTTTAATTCCGGGAAATTTTAAAATGCTAATATTTCCACATGCCATCGATTTTGATCCGAAATTTTGCTCGGGTTTGCTCTATATTGCTTAGTTTTCGAGATATTGGCATTTTAGTTTTGGGACCTTATTTTTGAGACCCAATAGGATCAAACGTAAATAACTCAAAATTTATTTATTGCTCGAATTGCATTTGGGTGTTCGGTAGTTTGGCTCTACGACCCAAAAGCTACAAAATTGCTTCGAAACTTTTTGTTGTGTTTTTTATAATTTTTATCCGAAATTTTGCTCGGTTTTGCTCTATCTTGCTTAGTTTTCGAGATATCGGTATTTTAGTTTTGGGGACCTTATTTTTAAGACCCAATTGGTTCAACACATTTGAAACGTAAATTACTCATAAGCTATTGCTCGAATTTGCTTTCGGGTGTTCGGTGGTCTTGTTCTACGATCCAAGATCTACAAAATTGATTCGCAACTTTTTGTCGTGTCGCCGGTACTTACCGAGATATTAGCATTTTTAAATTTCCCGGAATTCGGATTTTTTGATTCAAAGTTAGGACCCAATGGGGTCCACACATGTGTAGATGTCAACTTTTCCTACAGGGTCGAAATTTTGCTCCGTTTTGCTCTAGCTTAGTTTTCGAATTCTAAATTCGGTGAGTGAGTGAAATTATGAGATGCTCATGAGCATTCTCATGAGAATTTTCATTTATTCACCAGCTCACGAAATTTTTTATTTTTTTATTTCTCAGAGTAGAAACAGAACAAGCACGGCATGGGGGACGGTTGCCGTTGCCGGAGAATACAGGCCAAAAACAATGACGGGGGACGGCGACGGCAAAAATAATTTAATTTTTTGTCGTGCCGGTCACGGTTTTTAACTGTCAAATCGTATGGAAAAAGTCGTGCCGGGCTTGTTCTGTTCAGAGCTTCACACACAAGCATGTGTCGGCGTTTTGCAAGATCACATCGGAATTTTCTTTTAGAGACGGTTTAAGTTTCCAAGCCTTGGCCTATTCTTGCAACAAATCGGTATATAAAACTATGTTTTCTTTACATCTGAGGTGTATGGTATGTTCAGCAACTTTGTAGAAAATATTATGGAAAATATTTTTTTGAAACATATTAACCCTCTAAATCCCTCTAAAAAGGAATTTTTTTTGGCTCTATTTTAACAAATCGTATAAAACTCCCCGAAAAAGGAGAGGGGCGTTGACGGAATATTTCACAAAAATGTTGCCCATAAAATTTTACGTCCGAGCACACCAAATCCCAAAAATTAACACTAACACCAAAAAAGAGTCATGTTCAAGATTTCGCATTAAAAAAAAAATTATAAAAACAATTAACCCTTAGTGGGCAATCTTGAATTTGACTAATTTTTGGTGTTTCTATTAAGTTTTGGGGTTGCGTGTCTTCTGACATATACAGTAAAGTTTTATGGCCAGTATTTTTGAAGAACATTTCATTCCCCCTTTTACTTAGCATGTTCCTTTAGAAATATGTGATTACCAGAAAGTATTTATAACATTAAAAATATTGTAAATAAATAAAATTATGAGGGCTTTATAAAAATAACTTATTGTTAATTAAAAGCATTTTGCCACTGAAATTTTGGATTCAAGTTCCTTTTTTCTGACAAACAATTTTGAACAATAACTTCTTTATGGTTTGAAAGTTTTACATTTATCAACTTTAAGCATGCATACGAGTATATAATATTAAATTAATAGTTTAACTAGGTTAACATGTTGCAAATGCTTCAAAATATAAAATTAACTTATAAAACTTATTTTCAGTTTTATTTAAGTTGTATGTAATAAATCATTCTGCTATATTACAGCGGAAATTAAAAATGTACGTATTTTACATTAGGTGCGTTTTGTAAACGAATGGAGGCAGTAGTTACAATTTTAAACTTCTCAGTTCGTAATAAGTTTGTGTTGAAAGAAGTGAGATTAAAATTTTATAAAATTTTATTAAAGTTTAAAAAAATATTCCACAAATTTATATATTTTTTTTAATTTGCACAATTATAAAATTTGTTACATTGAGAAGAAGCAAGAATTTTATCGTTTATTTTTGGCATGACCAAAAAATTAATCTGGTAAAATCTTTTTTGTGTGTTTATCCAACATCTCACCAAACGCACCAATTGTATTAGGGTGGTAAATATAAATCAAGATTTTTGACTAAAATTAGTTGGAAATCAGTACATTCAGAAAAAAAAACTAAGGACATTTTTCCTAAAAATTAGTCCATTTCATATTTTTTTATTGGTTTATTTATAGAATAGCATGTGAATACACACAGAATTCTCATTATGTACATTTTTTATTATAAATATAAAAAAACGTGTGTTTTTTATAGTCAAGTAATACATTTCATTAGTCTTTAAAGATAAATTACAACAAAGACTTTGTCTTTGACGTTTGTTCCCAGACTATGGGCCAAGGCCTTTATTGTGACTAAAATATTATTTCCTCTCTAACACATACATGTGTAGAAAAAATGTAAACATTAAATTTGTTACTTGTTATACAATATCAAATTCTTTTTTTCATATACGAGTCATCCCACACCAAATGTCCCGCTACAGAAAGACATGTGTCCCGTGAATTTCTGAATAGGTCGTATGAATAACCCTATATGGAACTAAGAAAATTGCATTTTTGGTGTTTAAATTTTGCAAAAACTGGGCTTAGGAGGCGTGGTCAAATATTGGAAAAATGGTCAAATTTGTGTCGAGTTGCCTTGTTTAAATATTTATCAAATTAAAACGGAATGCACCACAATCTCAAAAATTACATTATTGTATAGTTTTGTATGAGCTATCGACTAAAAATATTTTTTTGGGAAATTTTCAGAACCTGTTCTAAAATTTGTCTATCCACACAAAAAAATTCAAACATGTGTTTTTTTTTTTTTTTTTTTGAGAAAATCGCATTTGAACATTGAATTTCATAACAATTTTGTAATTTGCTTGTATTTTCTTGTTTAAACTAGAGATGGGCACGTGAGTGGATTTTGAATCACACTCACTCACGCTCACGACAGGAATTTTTGAATCACGCACACTCACTCACGAGCATATTTTTTCTACTCACACTCACTCACAATCACGTGAGTAAATTTAATACAACTCACACTCACGTGCACTCACGCAAGCTTCACTCACACTCACGTTGACTCACACTCACGAAACTGTTATTTATGCAAAAAAAAATTCGAAATCTAAAATTTCAAGTCTTTCAAAATTTTTAGCAAAAATTTAAAGTTCAGCGAAATTTAATTTTTTTTTGCTTTTTTCGGGACAAAATATTAAGTTAAGCCAAATTTTACAATTTTTTCGTTGCTTTTTTGGTATGAATGGAAATATGAAGGGAAAATAAATCACGCTAACTCACGAAAAAAAAATCGACTCACGCACACTCCCTCACGCAAAAATTTTACTCACGCACACTCACTCACGCAATTTTTTTCTCCACTCAAACTCACTCACAATCACGTGAGTAAAATTGAATACAGTCACACTCACGCGTGATCACGCGTGAATCACGTGTATCACGCTCTAATCTGCTCATGTGCCCATCTCTTGTTTAAACATTGCGAATGAGTATTGAATATTTGCATAAATATTACTCATACGCTACGTTGATGCAAGAAAATACAAGCAAATTATTAAATTCGAAAAAAAAAAACGAAAAACACGTGTCTGAATTTTTTGTGTGGATAGACAAACATCTAAACTTAAAAAAAAATAAAAAAAGTGGCCGAATTTTAGATAAATTGACTTTTTTAAAAAATATAAAATTTCAGAACGGATTCTGAAAATTTTCCAAACAAAAAAAGTTGTAATGGATAGCCCATATAAAACCATACAAGAATACAAATTTTTGAGATTGTGGTGCAATCCGTTTTTATTGGATAAATATTTAAACAAGACAACTCGACGCAAAATTTACCATTTTTCCAATATTGGACCACGTATCACATTCTGAGACTATTCATACGATAAGTGTCTCAAAATCAGAGAATTTTTATTTTGGCAAAACTTCTATGATCTTTATACCTTAAAAAATTTCAGAATCAAAAACTTTTTTTAGTACGAAAAATATTTCACAATCTGAAACTTTTTATGTAGGAAAATTAAAAAAAAAATTAAGCGAATGTATCGGCATTTGGGGCCCCATCAGGTCGGGTGCCCTGGAAATGTGCCCAGTGTGCCCTAATAGTTAAAACGGAACTGACGGTCTGCTTAAATATGTGCCACACTTATGTATTTAATTTCATTTACAAATAATAAATTAGAGTGTATTGCAAAAAAAAATTAAAAATAAAAAAACACAAAATTTCAAAATTGTAATCTTGGATGAACAAATTTGTGGAAATTTTAAAAGATAGTAAAAGCACAAAACAGTTGACTAGCTTAAAAAAGTACCTACTCACAAATGGCCTCTAATTCCAAAATTACAATTAAAAATTTTTATTTATCATTTTTCGACTACTTTAATACAAATATGTGAATGTATGCATGTATCGTAGGTGAAAATCAAATGTAGAACTTGCGAAAAAAAAGTTGATTTTAATCACAAAAGGAATAATTCAATTACCAGTGATGTGGAGTGAAAGTTTAAGTTTAAAAATATTTTCTGTATATTTTGTTATTTCGCTGATGCTGCTGGTATTTGCGTAATAAAAGTGCATTTTATTTGTGGGTTTTTACTATAATTACCTGTTTTATGTGTTTACTAGCTGGTTGGACCCGACTTTGCACGGGTAGAAAAAAAACATGTATAATGAAAAATTTCGGGGAAAATATGTCAAAAGAAACTACTGAAGGGCTTTGTGTTTATATTAACGGTATAATTTTTTTGAAAGGCAACGGTAAGCCGCAAAAATATTTTCAATCGTGTTTTTGTCAAAAAAATAGCTCAAAAAATAACTAAAATGTTTTTTTTTACCAAAATAAAATGTTTTTATTAAAAACTTTCATAAATTTTTTTACGTAAAAAAATTAAAATTCATGAATTCGTCCAAGTTGAATTGTAACTTTTATACTTGTTTATGTTAATTTAACAGCAATTATTTTTTTGTGAAACGCACTGTACTAAATTAAAGTACTACTTAATATTTATATAATTTTTGTTTGATAAAAAAACTAAAGTTAATTAATGTAATAAATATAATGTAAATAATACTAAGCATAGAGAAAAATTTATTTTATTTACATGAATTTAAGAATATAATTATTTAGAAAATAATTATAAATAAATTATAAACCAAATAGGGCAGATATAAAATTCAACAGTAAGAACAATTAAATGGGTGCACTCGAAAAACTTTTGCCAGAAATGACACAAATGGGTGAATAGAAATTTTTGCAACGCGACCAAATATTTGATTACACACACTCACATATGAAATCGGAATGAGGTTGCCACAACCGAAATACGGTTGTCCTAACCCCACCACGGTTGCTGCAACTGCAAGGCAGTTGTCCCAACTGTGCACGATCGCAGCAACCGTAACACATTTTTCTAATATTTTTGTATCAGTTGCTTCAAACTCAAAAAAAAGTTGCTACAAGTTGAGGTTGTAACTTTTTAAAATACATTTGTTAATGCCTGACAACCAAAGAAAATAATCAATTAATTAATAAAAATTCACAATAATAAAAATCGTTTCGACGTCTTCAATCACATTAATCCAGCTCATTTTCACGAATGTTTTAAGATATCAAGAAATTCGTTCTAAAGCAAAAATCATTAGCATCTGAGTATTTTCTGTAGAAAAAAATCTATATTACTTTTTCTATGGGAAAAATTCCTCAGAATCTGATACTTTTATTCCGAAAAAATGTCTTACTTTTTCTGTAGGAAAAATTACTCACACAGAGAAAAATAAATTTCCAACTGAATTTTTCAGTTGTAGCAACTCAAAATTCGGTTGCTGCAACTAAATTTCGCTGTGGCAGACCAATTTTTTAGTTGTTTCAATTAAAAGACTGTTGTATTAACAAAATTTAGTTGTAACTACAGATATTTAGTTGTTTTAACCTCAATACAAATGCATCAACAGAATTTTTGTTGCAACAACTGAATATCAGTTGGAAATTAGCAAATTTGTTTTCTGTGTGCAGAATCTGTGACTTTTGTATAAGAAAAATGACTCAGAATCTGAGACTTTTTCTATAGCAAAAAATGTATCAGAATCTGAAACTTTTTATATAGGAAAAATATCTAAAAATCTGAGACTTTTTCAATAGGGAAAATGTCTCAGAATCTGAGGTTTTCCTATAGAAAAATGTGTCAGAATCTGAGTTTTTTCAATAGGAAAAATGTCTCAGAATCTGAGATTTTTTCTATGGGAAAAATGTCACAGAATCTTAGACATTTTTCTTATTGAGATAAAGATCTTTAGAAAACATGTCTCAGAATATGATAAATTAAATTTTTATTTTTCCTAGTGATAAACAGTACCGGTTTAACCATTAGGGCACACTGGGCACGTGCCGAGGGCCCCCGACCCTACGGGGCCCCGAAAGGCCAAAAACGTATATTAATTTTTAATGATAATTTTTCCCTTTATACTGCTGTTTTTAAGAGAATAAACGAGTTGTTTTTAAAACTAAATTTAAAATTTTCGTATAGAATTACAGATTCAGAAAAAGTTTAAATCTGAGAATTTTTCTATGACAGAAGTTCTTAAACTCATTTTCCTGCATAAATGGTCTCAGGTTCTGAGACATTTGTCGTATAGAAAAAGTTCCAGGTCCTGACACATTTGTCGTATAGAAAAAGTCTCAGGTTCTGAGACATTTTTCGTATAGAAGAAGTCTCAGATTTAGATCTTTTTCTTAAAGAAAAAAAAATCAAATTTTAGAATCTAAGAACCTCTTCTTATAGAAAAATACCATTTTCCTACAGAAAAAGTCTCAGATTCTAAGACATTTTTCCTTTATAAAAAGTCTCCGATTCAGAGACCATTTATCTATAAATAGAGCCTTTGAGTCTGAGATATTTTTCCTTAAGAAACAGTCTCTGAGTTTGAAACCTTTTTACTATAGAAAAAGTCTTAGGTTATAAGAAAAAGTCTCAGATTCTGAGACATTTTTCATATAGAAAGAGTCTTTGATTCTGCTACCGTTTTCCTATAGAAAGGGTCTTAGATTATAAGATCGTTTTTCTTATAGAAAAAGTTTCAGAAATCTCAGATTTTTCCAATAAAAAAGTCTCAGATTCTAAAACCTTTTTACCCTAGAAAAAGTCTCAGATTCTGAGACCTTTGTTTTGGAGAAAACCCCTCAGATTCTGTGACATTTTTCTTATAAAAAAGGTTTCCTATATTATCCGATCCTGAGAACTTTTCCCAATAGAAAAGGTCTCAGATTTTGGTTCCTTTTCTTGATAGAAAAAGTATCTGGGTCTGGGACCTTTTTCTTGTAGAAAAGAAAAAATACCTCGAGCTAGAATAACTCTACTTACAATATATAAATTTTTTAATTTTTTGAAGGTCCTAATTCTTAAAACATAAATAGAACGATCTTTTTTTCTTGTGTTTCAACTTTTAACTTTCCAGGGGGCCCCCAAATTCTTGTGTGCCCAGGGCCCCCGCCATACCTTAAGACGGCTCTGGTGATAAAGAAAAATGTGTCAGAATGTAAGTCTTTTTCAAAAAGAAAAATTTCACAGAATTTCAGACTTTTTCTTATAATCTGAGACTTCTACAGAAAAAATGTCTTAGAATCTAGGGAAGAACTTCTAGAAAAAACATGTCTCAGAATCTGAGACTTTTCTATAGAAAAAAATGTCTCACAATCTGAGACTTTTTGTACAGACAAAATTTCTCACAAATGACTTTTTCTATACAAAATCAAAAAATGACTTTTTCTATAGAAAAAATGTCTCAGAATCTGAGAATTTTTCTATCAAAAAAATGTCTAAGAATCTGACAAAAAATGTCTCAGAATCTGAGACTTTTTCTATAGAAAAAATGTCTCAGAATCTGAGACTGTTTCTATAGGAAAAACTTCTCAGAGCCTGAAACTTTATCTATAAGGAAAACGTCTCAGAATCTGAGATATTTTCTACAGGAAAAATATCTCAGAATCTAAGACTTTTTTCAAAAAAACACTTTTTCTATAGGAAAAATTTTTCAGAATCTAAGAATTTTTCATTAGTAAAATGTCTCAGATTCTAAGACGTTTTTATAGAAAAAAATTCTTAGAATCTGAGACTTTTTCTATAAGAAAAATGTATCAAAATCTGTTACTTCTTTTATAGGAAAAAAGTTTAAGAGACTGTGACTACTTCTACATTTCTGAGAATCCCAAACGGTTTCTATAGAAAAACACAATCTGAGACTTTATTCTGATACTTCTTCTATATGAAAAATGTTTCAGAATTTGAGAATTTTTCAATATAAAAAATATCTTAGAACATGAGCATTTTTCCATAAAAAATATATAAGAGATTAAGAATTTTTCTTTACAAAAGTTCTCAGATTCTAAAATATTTTTTCTGTATTCTGTATTTTAAAAAAAAGTTGGACAACGTTTTGTTGGTGTTTAAATGTAGTTTAAGAAAAAAAAATATGAAAAAATTATTCGAAGTAACTATCACTTATTTTTTGACGTTTCAAAATTAAAATCGACTCTTTGAAAAACTCCGAAACCTTCGATTTTTTTGTAAAAAACTATAAAAATTCTACTCTAAATTACGCAACTTTTAAGACATAACTCGAGATGTGATCACAATTCTTTCTATTTTTTTTTTTTAATTTTTAAATTGCACCTTTTATTTTTTGGCTCTGATTTATTTTATATTGTGCTCCAAAAAAAAATAAATTGATAGATACTGACCCTAACTTACCCTAGATATATTCATTTGGAGGTAAAAATACATCTCACAAAAATTTGGGACGATCGAACATGGGTAAGGCGTTTAGCACGGTCCTTGAAATATAAAAAAACGGATTACAAGGAAAAATATGATTTTTTTTTCTTTTTTTCGCAATTTTTTGGAATTTTAAGTTGAGTTTTTATTCAAGTGATTACAGAATTATGATGTGGAGTAAAATGCCTCTCTAATAAGGTACCAAAGACTGAAATCGGTTGAAAATCAGCCAAGTTATTACAACTTCCCCAGGCATCTAACGTATGGCAGAACACTTGATTAAGCAATATAATACGATTTTTGAAATTCATTGAAATTTTCTACTGTAATAACATTTTTTTATTCTTCAAGTTCAAATGTAATTAGATGACAAGTATTTTTCATATTGTGTTTTGCTAACATTTTTTAAATTAGTGCTAAAAATGCCTGCATTTTCAACACCCTTTTGAAATCTCTATTTTAAAAAAAAAAATTCTTTTTTTTGTTTTAAAATTTGGAAAAGCCAAAAAAATATTACACTGAAACATGAATAATGATAAAATGTTATAACAGTAGAAAATTTCAATAAATTTAAAAAAAGGGACTCGTATTTTTTAATCAAGTTGTATGGCACACGCTAGATGCCTGGGGAAGTTGTAATAGCTTGGCTGATTTTCAACCGATTTTAGTTTTTAGCACCTTATTACAAAGGCATTTTACTCCACATCATAATTCTGTAATCACTTGAATTAAAACTTAACTTAAAATACCAAAAAAATTGCGAAAACAGAAAAAAATTCATATTTTTCCTTGTAATCCGTTTTTTAAACTTCAAGGACCATGCTAAACGCCTTACACATGTCCGATCGTTCTAAATTTTTGTGAGACGTATATTTACCTCCAAATTAATATATTTAGGGTAAGTTAGGGTCAGTATCTACCATTTTTTTTTTTTTTGGAGCTCCATATAAAATAAATAAGAGCCAAAACATAAAAGGTGCAATTTTAAAAATTAAAAAAAAAAATAGAAAGAATTGTGATCACATCTCGAGTTATGGCTTAAAACTTGCGTAATTTAGAGTAGAATTTTTACAGTTTTTTACAAAAAAATCGAAGGTTTCGGACTTTTTCAAAAAGTCGATTTTAATTTTTAAACGTCAAAAAATAAGTGATAATTACTTCGAATAATTTTTCCATATTTTTTTTCTAAAACTACATTTAAATACCAACAAAACGTTTTCCAACTTTTTTTAAAATATCTATATTTTTTAATGGTCAAAATTAATCAAAAATTTAAATTTTTTAATTTTTTGGAGAAAATCGCCATTTTGAAAAATTGATTACTCAACACCATCATGGACTAAACGGCTGAAAATTGGTGTCCAAGTTGCATTTAATAAGGACTAAAACATATCCAAAGATAAAATAAATCGAAAGGGGTCGGGTCTAAAAGTGAGTGATTTGGCTTGGAATGCCCCATATACTTTATGGAGTCCAGACCAATATTTCGAAGTGTTACAAACGGAATGACAAACTTATATATACCCTCTATCACTAGAGTGGAGGGTATAATAATAAAATATAAAAACAATATGTTTTCTACTTATGTGTGAATTTTTTTTTTAATGCAGACTTAAACCTCAAAGAACGAACATAAGATATTGACCGATTCCAGGTATGTTTCTGGTATGGGTGGGCCACTTTTCCCGGGTAGCATTTTCCGATCAGAGAAAAAGTGTTAACTTGACCCATGCTCTTCTTCCTGAATAAACTAAAAAAGTTTTGTCTCAATTTTAATTTTTTTTTATACTGCTATCGGCCTCGCTTACAAACTTCCTACGAGTATTTGCTCCTTTACTACGGATTTATAGTTTCTTTCTCTTTTTTGAAGAAGGTGGCGCACAGAAAAAAATAAAAAAAAAATTGAGTAAATTTTTAATAATATTGGGTAAAAAATTACTCAATTTTGCACCAGTAAACGTTTTAATAGTATTGAGTAAACTTTTAATAAAAAATTATTAAATGCTCATAAAAAATTTGAGTAAATTTTTAATAAACACAATTAAAAATTTACTTAAAATTTTTCGATTTTTTTAAGTAACTTTTTAATTGTGTCAAATAAAAATTTACTCAAAATTTATCAATTTATTTCTATAAAAAGTTTAAAAAAGTTTCACACTTAAAAAAAAAATGTTTTTTTTTTAACTTTACCAAATATTTTTATGTCTTAAAGACATGGGAAAATTGCATAAAGATGATTTCAAACTTTCATATACATACACAAAAAACTATAAACAAAATGAGAATTCAAAACATCAAGAGAATAAAAAAATATTAAATTTGTTTTAAATTATTTACTCAAACTTTTTATACCCTACACCACTCTGTGGTACAGGGTATAATGAGTTTGTGCTGATGTTTGTAACTACTCGAAATATTGGTCCTAGATACACCTTTAAGTATACCGATCGACTGAGAATAACTTTTTGAGTCGACTTAGCGATGTCCGTCCGTAAAAACGATACAGGTCGCAATTATAAACAGATTTGGCTGAAATATGAACCTTAAGCTTCTTTTGCCCCAAGGACGAAGTCTATTGAAATAGGGAATAATCAGTTCATGTTTAGACCTAGCCCCTATACAAACGTCCCCTATAATTTGACTCAAGTGACTCTTATTAGCGTATTATAACAGATATCCTTTCGAAATTTGGTAGGTAATCGTTTTTTGTATTCACAAATTATCATTCCAAATATTAAAGGAACCGGACCAGTTCCTCTTGTAGTCCCCATACAAACCACCCTCCCGATATTCACATAAATCTCTTAAAATTCATGAAATATTTGATTAAAATTTTGTTTTTAAGTGCTAAAGGTGTACTTTGGTAACTTACTTTTATCTGAATATATTCAGATCATTTTTTGGACTTGGTCCCCTTTATAAAAATTTCGACCGATATTAAGTTAAATCGGTCTATTGGAATCAAAAATAAGCCAATTCCACTAAAATTTTGTCTGTGTGTGTTTTCTACACTAATTAAAGATCGGTCCATGTTTGGACTTGGGACCCATTTTTCGGAAAACACTGGTGTAGGGTATTATATGGTCGGTCTTGACCGACTATAACTTTCTTACTTGTTTTTAATTGCGTCAATTAAAAAATTACTAAAATTTTATTTAAAAATTTAAACAAGTTATTACTCAAATTGTTTTTCTCAATATTATTTTCTGTGCGTATATTAATTTTTTCTTTGCTAGTTGGTTTCCCTCCCCAAAGTTTAGTTCAGTTGTGAACCTAATTAAAATAAAAATTTTATTTAAGTGTATAGTAAAAAATCAACTTCATATATTTTAATTAATTTTCGCAAGTAACTTAATTCATTTCACTTTTTATTTTCATATTTATTTACATTAAACCAATTTGCATATGCCGGAAATTGTGCTCTAATTAACACACGTACTACAACAGTCTGCCTTTAAAAATATTTTATTATAGAATTTTAATAAAAAAAAATCGTATATATTTTCAGGAATTCAATTTTAAATATGAACAGCAAGTGAACATAAATACATTTGAAATTTAATGATAATGTACTGTACTACTTCTACAAGTATGAAAATGTAATATTGTGAGAACTAACAAAAAAAAAGCCAGGAATGAAAGAATACTGAAATCCTTAGAATGTTGTTAAAATTATTCAACCGAAATAATAATTTACACTCTCACATACATACCACAAGACACTAATATACATTCTTACCATTCATAAAAAACACATACTCGTATTATCTTCATCATCAGCATGTAATAAGTTACGTATGCAACTAGGAGTTGTATGTGTAAATGTTCTGTGTGTTAGGAAGCCATGTCAGGTTGCTTTTCTTTAATAGATTTTTACATGAATGTGTAAAGAAATTGTATGCAACTGGGGAATATGAATAGGAAATATGAGGAAATGCAATGTGAGAAAAATAAAACAAATAAAAGTAAAAAGTTCGAGCGTAATGACTTTTGAATACCCTCCCACAAAAGTTTTGAAAATTTCAACTTTTTAATTTTTTTTGTTGAAAAAATTCTTTGAGTCAAAAAACTTTTTCCTTAGAAAAGTCCTCTGATTCTGACATTATTCCAGTAGAAAAAGTCAGCGACTCAGAGACATTTTTCCTGTAGAGAAAATCACAGATTCCGAGACATTTTTTTTTGTAGAAAAAATCTTAGATTTTTTTTTTTATAGAAAAAGTCTCAGATTCCGAGAGATTTTTTCCAGATTCTGAAACATTTTTCCTATAGAAAAAGTCTCAGATTCTGAGAAATTTTTCCTATAGAAAAAGTCTCCGACACAAATTCATTTTTCCTGTAGAAAAAGTCTCAGATTCTGAGACATTTTTTCCTATAGAAAAGTTTCAGACTCTTAGAAATTTTTCCTATAGAAAAAGTTACAAACTCTGAGACATTTTTCCTATAAAAAAGTCTCAGATTCTGAGACATTTTTCCTATAGAAAAATTCTCAGATTCTAAGTCATTTTTCTTATAGGAAAACTCTCAGATTCTGAGACATTTTTCCTTTAGAAAAACTCTCAGATTCTGAGACATTTATCCTATAGAAAAAGTCTTAGATTCTGAGGCATTTTTCCTATAGAAAAAGTCTCAGATTCTGAGACATTTTTCCTATAGAAAAAGTCTCAGATTCTGAGACATTTTTCCTATAGAAAAAGTCTCAGATTCTGAGACATTTTTCCTATAGAAAAAGTCTCAGATTCTGAGACATTTTTCCTATAGAAAAGTCTCAGATTCTGAGACATTTTTCCTATAGAAAAGTCTCAGATTCTGAGACATTTTTCCTATAGAAAAGTCTCAGATTCTGAGACATTTTTCCTATAGAAAAAGTCTCAGATTCTGAGACATTTTTCCTATAGAAAAAGTCTCAGATTCTGAGACATTTTTCCTATAGAAAAAGTCTCAGATTCTGAGACATTTTTCCTATAGAAAAAGTCTCAGATTCTGAGACATTTTTCCTATAGAAAAAGTCTCAGATTCTGAGACATTTTTCCTATAGAAAAAGTCTCAGATTCTGAGACATTTTTCCTATAGAAAAAGTCTCAGATTCTGAGACATTTTTCCTATAGAAAAAGTCTCAGATTCTGAGACATTTTTTCTATAGAAAAAGTCTCAGATTCTGAGACATTTTTCCTATCGAAAAAGTCTCAGATTCTGAGACATTTTTCCTATAGAAAAAGTCTCAGATTCTGAGACATTTTTTTCATAGAAAAAGTCTTAGATTCTGAGACAATTTTCCTATAGAAAAAGTCTAAGATTTTGAATAAAAATTCGAAAAATATATTTTTTTTTTTGAAATTCGGAAAGTGGAGTAAGGTTTAAAACCGAAAACTTCCGAAACATCCATTTTTTTTTGGTTGCAAACACAATCACAAACTTATAATTGCATGTAGCTACCACATCGTAGAAGAAATGCATAAAATAAATTATATTATAAACATACGATATGATATTTATGACATTTATGAAAATTTATTTGTTGTATTGAAATAACATGAGTATGTATTTCATAGTATACAAGTGAAACATGTGACATTCTAAAGCTTTAAATTCATTCATTTGATTTAAATATATATGGAGCGAAACGCGTCAACTCTCCACACCAAAAAATCGATTAAAGTATAATTTTGCCAAAATGTTAGGATAATCGTAGGTAATCTAAAGGTCAAATAAAAAAATGTTTGCTAAAATATTTTTAGAGTTACAGAGATGGGAAGTTTTCATTTTTTCTCAAAGAACATATTTGGTTGAATTTTTATTGACACTTGGATGCGATAAAAATTTATTTTTAAAAAACGATTTTTGAATTATTTTTGACAAAAAAATTTGACCTTAAAATTCAAGGTCAAATTATTAAAAAAAAATTATTTTATTAAGCGCCTTGACGTTTTTTACATATAAAAATATTTTTCGAAAAATGGATCGAGAGTTCCTTCCTGCGAAATTATTTTTTTTGTATAAAATAACACTTAAAAAGTACGAATACCGCGTGTATTATAAGTAAAAAAAATAAAAAAATAAATATTTTCGCAATAAGGAACTCTCGATCTATTTTTAGAAAAATGTTTTTAATGTAGAAAATGTCAAGCTTTCTAATAAACTTAGTTAAAATAATCTCAAAATAGGCGCTCTATAAGAAAAATTGTTTTTAATAATTTGACCTTAAATTTTAAGGTCAAATTTATATTTTTTTGAAAAACCACCAATGCCATTGAAAAGGTCGTCAAAAATATTTTAAAAATCGTTTTTTAAAAATAAATTTTTATCTCATCAAAGTGTCAATAAAAATTCAACCAAATATGATCTTTGCAAAAAATTAAAACTTCCCATCTCTGTAACTCTAAAAATATTTCAATGAAAATTTTTTTATTTGAACTTTAGACTTCCTACTATTATCCTAACATTTTGGCAAAATTAAACCTAAATCGGTTTTTTGGTGTGGACCGTTGATGCGTTTTGCCCCATATGTAGTACTTCACTTCACTTCACATTATATTATATTATACATTTGATTTACATAATATTAGTTTATTTTGAAATGAGTACGAGTGACTTTATTATGTATAGTTATGCAGTTGTCTTATATTAAAATATGGTTCACCAAATTAAAGTTATGAAATGCATTATTTAAATAATATTAAAAGTGTTGAAGTATTTCCCCCCCAAACCGAATTCGAAAGAAAAAAAAAGGAGAAAGAAAAAAAGGACTGGTAATGTAAGGAAAGGAAAGGACAGGAAAGAAGAGGAAAGGAGAAGGAAAAAGAAAAAAAAAATAATAAGAAAAGTAAATAATCTGAGAATATTTTTGTATGAAAAATGTCTAAGAATCTTGAATTTTTTTTACAGGAAAGTTGTTTCGGAATGTTAGAATTTTTTTATATAAAAATTTGAGAATTTTTTCTATAGGAAAACCTTAGAATTTTTGTATGAAAAAAAACCTTAGAATTTTTCTATGAAAAAAAAACCTTAGAATTTTTCTATGATAAAAATCGGAGAATTTTTCCATAGGAGAAATTTTATATAGAAATTCTTTTATGAAAAATATCTTAGAATCTCAAAATTTTTCTAAAGGAAAAATCTCTCAGAATGTGAGAATTTTTCTATACGAAAAAAATCTCAAGATATTAAAATTTTTTTTTAGAAAAAATACAACAACTTTTTTTAGCCAAAAATTTGGGAATTGTTCTAGAAGAAAAATGGTGATATTTTCTAGAGAAAAAAATTGAGAATTTTTTTATAAGAATAATTTTACAATTTTTTAAAGGCAATTTTGACAATTTTTTCTATAGGAAAAATCTGAGAAATTTTCTATATGAAAAATTTGACAAATTTTTAAAGGAAAATTTGACAATTTTTTCTATAGGAAAAATCTGAGAATTTTTCCATAGAAAAAATCTGAGAGTGGGAAAAATCGAATGTTACTTTCGAAAAAATCTGAGAAGATGATGGGAAAAAGGAATGATATAAAGGAAAGGAAATAATGTGAAAAATGTTTCTAGGAAAAATATCAAAGAATCCTAATCTCGGGTATTTTCTACAGAAAATGTTGGCGTAGAAAGAACGTTTCGGTATCTTAGACTTTTCCTGTAAAAAAATATAACAGAAAAAAATATTTCAGAGCCTAAGAAAAATATGCTAAGTCTAAGAATTTTTTAATACGAAGAATTTTTCTTAACATAAGACATTTTTTGGTGGGTTGACCTAAGCATCTGAGAGTTTTCTATATGAAAGTGTATCAGAATCTGAAAATTTTTCTGTAGCTCGAATATCAAAAATTCTAAAAGCTTTTCTGTAGAAAGTGCCTCAGAACCTCAGAATTTTTCTATTGTGATAATATCTCAGAAACATAAAATTTCTCTTTAAACAAATGACTCAAAATTAAAAAAAATTTTGGGGAAAAACATGTCTCAAATCTGATATATTTTCTATTAGAAAATTGTTGTAGGATCTAGGTCTTTTTCTGCCAGAAAAATGCTTTAGAATCTGTGAATTTTTTGAGAAGACATTTCTCGAAATATTAAAAACTAGCACGCCCGCCAAAACTTCGTTACCGGTAATGTTAAATACCGGATAATAAAAGAAACGGGATTACCCTACCGATTTAAAAAAATACAAATCCCCTATGTAGTCTTTGCTTTATTTTCTTTGCTCTCTATCTTCCATAAAAAAATATTTTAATGAATACTTTAAACAATAAAATTCGAATAACTTCGCTGGTACGCTATCATGTTCGTTCCGGGGAAAAAAGATATTGACAATTTTCGGGATTTTAGATTTTGAGTGAATGAATATTTCAGTGAAAAAAGAATTTGTAATAAAAAAAGTAAGTTTGAGTGAAAAAATATATAGAGGGAAAAAATATGGAGTAAAAAAAAAAAAATTGAGTAAAAAATATCATACCATCTTGTTTCCTGCTCTATTCCATTTTGTTTCCCGTTCTACTCCATTTCATTTCCAATTCCATCTACTTCTAAGGTCATTATTGTAGGAACAAAAATAGAAACAGAACCCAGTATGCAAAATGAGTCGATATCGATTCGAAAAAGAATCGTTTTCTCTAAGAATTTCATCGATATCGAGTTCGATATAATGTCGATATAAAGCGTGTTTTCCTATGTGGCATGCAAGGTGATATAGAATCGAGTATTGGTAAAAGATTCGATTCGATTTTTAATCGAAAAATTTCATGAATTTCGATACATTTGTGTTTTAATAATTTAGTTAATTTTTTTAAAAACGGTAAGAATTAAAAAAAAATATTTTATTACTTACTGTAGTAAGTTACTATAATAACTAATTTTTACTAATTTAATTTATTTATTCTTCAAATTTAATTTTTACTAATTACTATTTTTATCTGCCTCACTTGAGATTTGAACTCAGAACTCCCAGTTTACTGGTTGAACGCCTTACTCCTTCAGCCAAAGTTTGATAATAAAAGTAGTTTTTTAAAATTACTTTTACTAAAATTTGAATTTTTTTAATTATTATTTGAATTGCCCTTAAATTATAATTTGTATTATTATTTGAATTACCCTGTTTTTATATTCATTTTATTTTGTTTTGACATACTTCTCACAATTTGAAAATATTTTTATTTCAAAATATATGTATATTAGTACAAACAAATTTCAAGTTGTGTATGGCCTAGTTGGTTAGCAGGTTCGGCAGCTTATGATTTGTAGATTTTTGGCCTTGGGTCAAACCCCGGTCGCGGATTTTATTTTTTTATTTTTTTTTATTGTTCTAGTGTTAGATATTATTTTTTTTTTAATAATAAAAGTAAAACTTGTGGAATTTTTGTAAAATTTAATAAAACTAAAACTAAAAAATAAATATTTTTTTCGATGGAACAACAAATACGAGAATTTCTAAAATGTAGATTGGAAATCATTTCGAAATCGATAAGTTTTTCAATAAAAATATGAGTTCGAGAAACGTTAAAATATCGACTGTATATATTACACTGTGCAACAAATTTTGGGTCATAGCATTGAGCCTCAATGCCTTCAACGCCATATGAAAGTAGACCATCAAATGGACAAAATCACCAAAGGGTTTTGCAAAGTCAGTTCGGATTTCTTTTTTATAGCCCACTGAAGTTTTTATTTTTTTATCAAAGGCGTTTGGAAAACGTCAAAAATACTATAATAAGAACACATCTGAGCTTCAAAATATGATTTGATGTCTTCAGTGAAATTTTGTGACGGTTCTTTTCTTAGAAAATTTTAAACCTCTAGCTGCCATTTTAAGGGGTCATTTTAGTCCTTTTTCAAAAACTAAACACAGAAGTCTAATAAAACGTCCATTTAGAGGGTTAAAATGTTCTACAAATATTTTTCTCATAAAATTTCACTAGGGGTTGTCGAATGTTCAAAGTTTGTGCGACATGCGCAAAGTGCTTAAAAAGGGTCAAGTATAAATAATCAATGTTTGTTATTTATTTTTACCGAAGCAGTGTTAAAAAATATCGACAAAAAACAGTGGAAATATACTTTTGAGCTAAAAATGATGTTCTGATGTGTTTTATAAAATTGTATGATGATTCTTTTCTTTGACCAAATTAACCCTCTAGCTCCCGTTTTAATGGGTCATTTTTGTCCTTTTTTAAAAGAAACACAAAAAAGTCTATAAAAAAAGGCAGTTAAAGGGTTAAAATGTTTTTTGCAAATATTTTCTGCATCAAATTTTACACGTCTAAGACAGAAAGCTCGTCCAGCATAAAGAAAATGCTTAAAAATTTTAAAGTATTCAAATTTTTTTTTATATTTTTTTTGGGCCGAAATACAAAAAAAAACAAGTAACAAAGTTAAATTCGATTTTGTCGAATGTATTAATACCTTCCACGATGTAAAAAAGTTTATTTGCAAAACAAAAATAAACAAAAAAAAAAAAAAAATCCGCGAAAAAAATTTTTTGGTAAAAAAAAAAATCGACGAAGATGTTTTTTTTTTTTAATATGTTTGGACTTGTTTAAATACCATTCGGTGATCGATTCTGTTCGCATGTGTCAACCAGCCGCCGAATTAAACCATTTTGTGTTTTTTGGTTATGTTGGATGTACCACAATTTTCGAGGTGTTCTTACATTTTCGTTCATAACTTTTGAACCGCTGCAGCGCGCTGAACCGATTTCGTTCAAATGCAATACTAAACTGCTTAGGTCAGCAAGAAGTAAATACTCTTTGTTATATCTGTTTAATACTTTGGCCGTGATCACCATTTCCACAGACGGACAGGCATCGCTAGAATGTCTTAAAATCGATCACTGATCAATAATATATATGGGGGTTTTCGTGTCAACTGACATAACTTTTGATCCCGATCTACTATCCTATTGGATAATAGTGCAGACACAATTTTTCAACGAGATCGATCAAGGGCTCTCTGGGTTAGAGGGGGTCGAATTTGATATTTTGGCCAAAGAGGTGTTTTTTCTCATCCATGTAACTTTTTACCAATTGTTTTTAGTAAAATGTGTCCCAAATAGTTTAGATAGCTATTTCTTCAAACATATTAAAAAAAAAAACATTTTCGTTGAATTTTTTTTTTTACCAAAAAATTTTTTTCGCGGATTTTTTTTTTTTTTTAATTTTTTTTTTTGCAAATAATCTTTTTTACATCGTGGAGGGTATTAATACATTCGACAGAGTCGAATTTAACTTGGTCACTTGTTTTTTTTTTTTTTTTATTTCGGCCCAAAAAAAATATAAAAAAATTTTTTTTGAATACTTTAACATTTTTAAGCATTTTCTATACGCTGGACGAACTTTCTGTCTTAGTAAAATTTGATCTGTCCCTAGTAAAATTTGATGCAGAAAATATTTGTAAAACATTTTAACCATTTAACTGCCTTTTTTATAGACTTTTTTGTATATCTTTTAAAAAAGGACAAAAATGACCCTCTAAAACGGGAGCTAGAGGGTTAATTTGTTGAAAGAAAATAATCATCATAAAATTTTATAAAACACATCAGAACATCATTTTTAGCTCAAAAGTATATTTGCACTGTTTTTTGTCGATGTTTTTTAACACTGCTTTGGTAAAAATAAATAACAAACATTGAATATTTATACTTGACCCTTTTTAAGCACTTTGCGCATGTCGCACATACTTTGAACATTCGACAACCCCTAGTGAAATTTTATGAGGAAAATATTTGTAGAACATTTTAACCCTCTAAATGGACGTTTTATTAGACTTCTGTGTTTAGTTTTTTAAAAAGGACTAAAATGACCCCTTAAAATGGCAGCTAGAGGGTTAAAATGTTCTAAGAAAAGAACCGCCATAAAATTTCACTGAAGACATAAAATCATATTTTGAAGCTCAGATGTGTTTTTATTATAGTATTTTTGACGTTTTCCAAACGCCTTTGATAAAAAAATAAAAACTTCAGTGGGCTATAAAAAAGAAATCCGAACTGACTTTGCAAAACCCTTTGGTGATTTTGTCCATTTGATGGTCTACTTTCATATGGCGTTGAATCCATTGAGGCTCATTTTTCTTGTTGCACAGTGTTATCGACTTCGAATCGTTTTTGCGGAAAAGCCTCGAAAAAACTTCGAAAAAATTGTCGCCTCGAAACTGTGCAGACTGGGAATTTCCAAAAAGTACCTCTTCCAGAACGTTTTTAATCGCCGAAGGATCCTATAATCCATATTTCAATTATTTAGGATCATTGTTTCAGCAAATATTAAAAGTACAAAAAGTATACTTTTTATCCCCGTTCACAATGGACCTCAGAGTCTACGTGTGTTGACGTAAAACGTCAGCAGCCACTTACAACCTATCCCCGTTAAGAAACGAAATTTACAAAAAGTACTTTTCCCATTCTTGTTGTTCACCGAAGGATTTTACATTCTAAATTTCAAGTTTCTGTGACCATTATATCAGGAAATAAATAAGTACATTTTTTTATCCCTTTTAATGCATTTATTTTCCGAGAGGCGAACCTTTTCAAATTTAAAGTTTCTATGATTATTATATCCGGAAATAAAAAAGGACCAAAAAGTGTACTTTCGGTACTTTTAACAATCAGTACTTTTTATAGAAGGTACTTTATATAAAAGATATTTTTTATAAAAGGTACATTTTATAGAAGGTACTTTTTATAAAATGTACTTTTTATAAAATGTACTTTTTATAAAATGTTCTATATATAAAAGGTACTTTTTATAAAAAGTACTTTTTATAAAAGGTACTTTTAATAAAATGTACTTTTTATAAAAGGGTACTTTTTATAAAAGGGTACTTTTTATAAAAGGGTACTTCTTATAAAAGGTACTTTTTATAAAAGGTACTTTTATAAAAGGTACTTTTTATAAAAGGTACTTACTTATATATCTTTTGAAATGTACTTTTTTAAAAGGTACTTTTTATAAAAGGTAAAAAGTATCATTATTTCAATAAATAAAAAAAGTACCAAAAGTACACTTTTTTACTCATTTTACCCCCGTAGACTTATTTCGATTTGTTTAAAAATTTAGAAAAAAAAATTCTTCAGGAAACTCTTCCTACGAAAAATCGATTTTTTATGTTTTTGGCCACTTTGGCTTCGGGAAAAATTTTAAAATTTTTCAGTTAATTTTATATTTTTATCTTATTTTGGGTTGCTTTAATATTTAGAAAAAAATCTTAAGTTAATTTTTCTTAAGAAAAACTGATTTTTCAATATTTTTTAGCCACTTTGGCTGACTGAAAAAAAATTTCAATGCATTTTTTTTTTTTTACTTTTCATCAGAAAAAGATGAAAAAAAGATGATGAGGGAACTAGCAATCGATTCAACTAGAAATTTGTGTTTTGGCATTATTAAGCTAGATTTTCATGAGATTTTCAAGTATTTAACAGGGAATTTGGAAAACCTTGAAACTTTAAGAATGATTTACTCGAAATATTGGGAGCAGGATTTGGTCACATTGGCTTCCGAAAAGCTCATTTAATAAATTATATTTGTGAAATTTTGTATAAATTTTTTAATAAAATCTCACATAAAAATACACTAAAACAATGTAACTAAAACTGACTTTAATTAAAAACCCTAACTACTTACTGTTAACAGTCTTTACTAGTGTAAGAAATATGGGAGTAAGAAACAAACAAAAAAAATTCCAGACAAAACAACCTGATGCTTCTGTTGCCATACGCCAAAAGTGGTGGCAGTCGTCTTCCCCCATACATAAAGGTCGTAGTCTTCTTCCCTTAAACATAATATTCACTGTGTTAAATTCATGAGAAAACCTTACAAAAAGGAACAATAAATTTTAACTTGGCATCCATACAAAAAAAATAAAATATTTTATAGTCAAGGTAAATAATAGAAAAAGAAGCAAAAAATCTTATAAAAAAATTAGCCACTATGTTAAATGCATGTATAAAAAAATCAGCTATAGCAAATGTTTCCAAGATTTGCTGGCTGGTATCTTAAATCTTATTCAATATTTTTGGGTAGTTATTTAAAAAAAAAATACCACAATTTACGTTGATAACATTTATCTTTAGTTTAAGTTTTATTTAAATATGTAAGTACATGCTGGCTGGTAGTATTGAAATTTATTTACTTTTTCAATTTGAGTGGAGTTTTTTCTTCATGATTTTCGAAGGATATTCGAAAAGCTCTGAGGATTATTTCATACTTCAGAAAATGAAAAATATAAGAAGAAAATATACTTTTGATAAATATTTTCATGCATATGTTTATGTAAATAAAACATTTATAGTATTGAGGGGGTATCCCGTCCAAAAATAAGTGGTATATAATTTAAGTTTCTTAGCCTCAATGTTGTACACGAGCAACATTTAGGTTTAAGAAAGCAAACAATAACACATTTTTTTTGATCCACTGTAATCTTACATATAAAAAAATCCAGCATATTTTTAAATATTTTTTTTTATGAAACTACCTGAGTAAAAATAATTTAATATTATCTTATATACTTTTATATAGTCATATTATTTCATATATGATCATGTGTGACACTATGTATTGCGAGATCAATTTATATAATAAATTTTAAAGTGCGATTTTTTAAGATATCGCCATACATAACTATATATTGTAACATCTGCTCCCATGCATCATTCTAAATTTCTAGTTGTTTTATATAAAATTTTATATGCCTCCATTATTTTTTAATTTTCTAAGTTTTTTCCAAGAACATATTTTTATTGCGAATATTTTCAAAGTGTGTTATATAAAATTTCATATGACTCCATATTTTTTATTTTTCCAAGTTTTTTTATCACGAATATTTTCTAAGTGTTTTATATACAATCAAACTCGGTTATAACGAACTCGTTTATAACGAATTCTCGGTTATAACGAACTAATTCTAAAGTACAAACGTTTTAGCATAAATTTTCACACAAAATACTTCTTTTATAACGAACTCGGTTATAACGAATCCTCGGTTAAAACGAACTGCTTATTATGGTCCCACGAACACAATTTCATGTATATTTACCTTTTTATAACGAACTCCCATAAATATTTTTTAATGTGTGGCAATCAAGTTTATCAAACAAAAGGTTGAAATTTTTTGACTTATATTTTAATTTTTAAAAAATTTATTTATATTTTTAATGATTTCTTCTCAATAAGTAGTTTATTTACGAAAAACATCAAATAAAACAAAATTGGATCTATTTTTTTTTGGAAATAAAACTAGATTGATAAAAAATATAAGTACCCCGCTTATAGCAAACTTTGCTTATAATGAACTATTTTTACTGGTCCCTCGGATTTCGTTATAACTGGGTTCGACTGTAAAAATTTATATGACTCCATCTTTTAAATTTTTTCTAAGTTTTTTTCAAGGAAATTTTTTTTCTCAAATATTTTCTTTATATAAATAAAATTTTATATGACTCCATTTTTAAAAAATTTGCTAAGTTTTCCAAGGACAAATTTTTTATGAAAATATTTTCTAAGTGTTTTATATAAAATCTAACATGACTCCATGTTTTGAATTTTTCTAAGTTTTTTGAAAATTTTGAAAAGTTGAAATTTTTATTTTTCAACTTTTTATTAAAAACTAAAAAAACATCCGATTTATAAAATTGTATAAATTTTAATATAATTGGATATAATTTTATATCATTGGATTAGACCAAAACTCGTATCAAATTCGATATAAAGTTATATAAACTGATATTATTAGATAATATTCGATCAAATCTTATGAAACCATTTTTCGTATAATATTATATCAAAATAGACACGAACTCATATAAAATTATATATTGCGTCATATCATTTTTTTTACTCGGGTATGCAAAAAAATAAAACATGCCTTAAAGTCATTCTTAAAATAATATTTTCTTAAGATTTCCTCACATTTTTCTTTACTTTCATAACACATATAAATTACAAAAAATTTTTAACAAGGCCAAAAGCAATAGTCATTTTCTCTCCTTTTTTCCAGTAACTGATTAAAAACGAATTCGTTTTTTATATAAATAAATATAAAACTGGGTCATTTTATTTGTTGCAAACAAATACTTTCTTAAATAAACAATTTTGTATATGTAAAATCGCAATACTAGATTAATGAACACGATATCACATCCTTTTTATTTCATTTCAAATGATAACAAATGCATAAAACACAAAACTATCAGAGATTTTTTATCTTTAGTGTTTAGTAGGCCGGAGCTTAAAAATACATTTAACTGAGTTTCAAAATTTCAGATTTAGAAATTATTTAAATTTTCATATGGTTTTAAAGATGGTTCGATATCTGGCCCTATCTAAATTTCAACGAATTTCCTTTAAAATAACAAAGTTTATATTTCACCAAAATTTTTGTACTATCCCAGTTGGCAACGTCCTCAAGCAATCCTCAGTGACGGAGCGGTGACATGTCAGAGTCACTGCTGACATCCACAAGACATCTCTATGTACTGGGTTGAGGACAGTTTCATTCAAACTTTCAAAATGTCCTCACTCAAAGTCAGCAGTGGTCAGGGCTGACCTTTTGGGGACATGTCACTTAAGACTTCTTTGGGGAAATCTCTGACGTAGGTCATGCGAAAATACAAAAAACTTTCGTATTTCCTTTAGTTTTTACTTTTATCCATTTTCCTTTATAAATTATATTTCTCATATTTAGAAAAAACTTTTCTCTTTTTTTAGTCCCAAATGGATTTGAACCTGGAACCTCCAGTTTATTAGTCCCACACCTTACTACTTGTTCCAAACATTATTTTGAAAATTGTCTGTCTATTTATTACTTTTATTTTCCTGGTTAGATTTTGATTATATTTTAAATAAATTGATAATATTGTCATCTTTTTTTTGGAAATTGAAGAGTTGCCCAGATTTAAAATTCTAATTTAATATACTGCTATTCTGAACACATTTCCTTTTAGACGTCTTAGAGGAATTGTACACACTCTTAAAGCAAACATTCAGTGCTGACAATGTTAGGACATGTCATCAAGGATTACCTATGATTTGTCAGAACCTGACGACATTTCCTCGAGGAATCACTGTGGAAATTTCCTCAGTGACACATTTTCCAACTGGGATAGCAAAACATATTAAAAATGTCTAGGTTTCTAATCTTTTTACTACACTCAAAAGAAAAACTCTGTCAAAAAATTTGTAAAACGACTTTCAGTTGGATTTTGCAGACTTTCAGCAGATTTTTCTGCTAAAATTGATTATTTTACTAAAATCTCTGTTCTTCAAGTTAAAACAAGTAAGAAAGTTATAGTTGGTCAAGCCCGACCATATGATACCCTACACCAGTGTTTTCCGTCTTTTGTTAGATCTTTATTTAGTTTAGAAAACACAAACGGATCAAATTTTAGTGGAATTGGTTTATTTTTTTTTGTCAATATACCGATTTAACTGAATATCGGTCGAAATTTTTATGAGGGGGACTTAGTCCAAAAATGGTACAATTATATTCCGATTTGATGAGGTAACTAAAGTACACGTTTACACCTAAAAATAAAATTTTTCTCAAATATTTTAATTTTTATGAATTTTGAGGGAATTATGTGAATATCGGGAGCGTGGCTTGTATAGGGGCTACCAAAAGGACTGATCCGATTCCTTTGAAATTTAGAGTGATGATTCATGAATACAAAGTTTGATTACCTGCTAAATTTCAATGCGATATCTATTATAATACGGTCATTAGAGTCATTAAGCCGAATCCAAAGGGGGCGTTTGTATGGGGGCTAGGTCTTAACATGAACCGATGTTTTCCAATTTCAATAGGCTTCGTCCTTGGGCCAAAAGATGCTTAAGTTTCAAATTTAAAGTCAATTGATTGAAAATTGCGACCTGTATCGTGCTTAAACCGATAGATGGACAGACGGACGGACATCGATAAATCGACTCAAAAAGTAATTCTGAGTCGATCGGTATACTTGAGGGTATGTTTAGGACCAATATTTTGGGATGTTACAAACATCAGCACAAACTCAATATACCCTGTACCTGTATTTTAAATGTATAGTAAAAATGTTTCAGTTTCTGAGCTTTTTACTATAGTAAAAATTTTCCAGATTCTGAGCTTTTTACAGTAGTAAAAAAATGTCTCAGTTTCTGAGCTTTTTACACTAGTAAAAATGTATAATTTTTTGAGCTTTTTACTAAACATCTCAGTTTTTTTAGTTTTTTACTATAGTAAAAATGTATCAGTTTCTGAGCTTTTTACTATTGTAAAAATGTCCCAATTTCTGATTTTTTTACTATAGTAAAAATGTCTCAGTTTTCTGAGCTTTTTACTATAGTAAAAATGTCTCAGTTTTCTGAGCTTTTTACTATAGTAAAAATGTCTCAGTTTATGAGCTTTTTACTATTGAAAAAAAAATTTAGTTTTTAAGCTTTTTACTAAAGTAAAAAAAGTCTCAGTTTTTGAGCTTTTTACTATTGTAAAAAATTTTAGTTTTTAAGCTTTTTACTATAGTAAAAATGTCTCAGTTTTGAGCTTATTCCTATAGTAAAATGTCTCAGTTTTTAATTTTTTTATTACAGTCAAAATATCTCAGTGTCTGAGCTTTTTACACTTATAAAAATGTTTCAGTTTCGTAGAATTTTACTATAGTAAGAGTGTTCAGTTTTTGAGATTTTTCTTATAGTAAAAATATCTCAATTTTTATTTCTCCAATAGAAAAAATGACTCATTGTCAGTTTAAGAGTTTTTTTAGTAAAAATGTCTCAGTTTCTGAGCATTTTACTATAGTGAAAATGCCTCAGTTTCTAAGCTTTTAGCTACAGTAAAAATGTCTCAGTTTCTGAGCTTTTTGCTATAGTAAAAATGCCTTAGTTTCTAAGCTTTTTACTATAGTAAAAATGCCGCAGTTTCTGAGATTATTTACTCATTTTAAACTGTCTCAGTTTCTGAGCTTTTATCTGAGCTTTTTACTACATTAAAAAGCCCTCAGTTTCTGAGCTTTTAACCATAGTAAAAAATGTTTCAGTTTCTGAGCTTTTCACTATAGTAAAGATGGTGTAGCTTTTGAGCTTCTTACTATAGTAAAAATGTTTCAGTTTCTAAGATTTTTACTACAGTAAAAATGTCTTAGTTTCTGAGCTTTCTACTATAGTAAAAATGTCGTAGTTTCTGAGCTTTTTACTATAGCAAAAATGTCGTATTTTCTGAGCTTTTTACTATAGTAAAAATGTATCAGTTTCTGAGCTTGTTATAATAGTAAAAATTTCTAATTTTTTTACAACATTAAAAATGTCTCAGTTTCTGAGCTTTAAGACTATAGTAAATGTCTCGGTTCCTGAGCTTTTCATTTAAGAAAAAATTTCTTAGTTTTTGATCATTTTACTACAGTTAAAATTTCACAGTTTCTGTGCTTTTTACAATAGTAAAAATATTATTATAGTAAAAAGCTCAACAAAAAAAAGCAGTACGCGCTCTTGTCTACTATGTACTAGATGTGAATAGTATTTCCTCTTTTTTTTACACCCAAAGCTACGAAACCTTTCCTAAAGACTGCTGTATTTGTTAGTTTGTTTGGTTACAGATGTCTATCAATATTCACAGCAAATATTGCTGTGGAAATATTCTTTATGGAAAAGAAAACGAGTGTTATCATTTAAAAGTGGCCTGTATCTAATTTTTCGTTTATATTTCACTTTTTAATAAGTTCTATGTTTTTATTTATATAATTTTTAACTGTGACAATAAAAAAATGCTAGGGGTTGTTTGGAGTGATCGAAAGTTTAAACAAGTAGAAAAGATAAATTCGACTTGGCCGAATCTATGAATACCCTCCACAATGCCCATTTTAAGTGATAGTAAATTTTCTAACGTGAAAAAAATAACAGTTATGATTAAAAATATTTTATTTTGTGTAAAAAATTTTTTTTTTAGTAATTTTTGAAAAAATAAAAAATACTAATTTTTTTTTTTTTTTTGAGTGTAAAATTTTTTTTGAGTGTAAAATTTTTTCGAATTTTACATTCAAAAAAAAATTTACTATTTTTTTTTTGAGTGTAAAATTTTTTCGAATTTTACGTAAAAAAAAAAATTACTAATTTTTTTTTTTGAGTGTAAAATTTATTTTGAGTGTAAAATTTTTTTCGAGTGTATTTTTTTTTTGTTTTGGTATAAAAATATTTTTGAGTGACAAAAATACGTTTAAAAATGTTTTTGTGACTTACCAATGGTTTTAAAACAGGTTTAACGGGTTTTCACCACGTGAATTTAAGGTGAAGCTAATCTGATATTCACGGTTTTGCTAATAACTTTTGAACCACTAGACCGATTTGGGTGAAATTCAATACGAACTAGGCTGGAGGAACGAAAAATATATTTGCCAAGCTTCAGCATCCTCAGAATTGATTTTCGAAAGTTATAGTGCTTTTTATCTCATAAATTCACGAAAAACCCTTGCCGAAATTCAGTCTTTTGCTCATAACTTTTGAACCACTGGACCGATTTCACTGGATTGCAATACCAACCTGACCAGGTAAATGCCCAACATATATGCCAAACTTCAGGAGCCTCCGTAAAGTCTTTCAAAAGTTAGCGTGTTTTCAACAGACAGACAGACAGACGGACAGACGGACGGACGGACGGACGGACGGACGGACGGACGGACGGACGGACGGACGGACGGACATCGCTAGATCGTCTTAAAATCGATCGAGGATCATGAATATATATACTTTATGGGGTCCTAGACCAATATTTCGAGGTGTTACAAACGGAATGACAAACTTATATATACCCTCTATCACTAGAGTGGAGGGTATAAAAAAACGACATGATTTTTTTCCAAGAAATGTGGGTCAAAATGACTTGTGTGTTTGTAAAAAAAACATTTTCCAAAAATATACAAAGAAAATTTGTGCGAAACTTTTCAATTTTTTTTTTTTTGGCAAAAAATTGTATGTTCACACTAGTTTCTTAAAATTAAACAAGTAGAAAAGTTAAATTCGACTTGGCCGAATCTATGAATACCCTCCACAATGCCCTTTTTAAGTGATAGTAAATTTTCTAAAGTGAAAAAAATAACATTTTTGGTTAGAAATATTTTATTTTGTGTAAAAAACTTTTTTTAGTAATTTTTGAAAAAAAAAAATAATTTACTAATTTTTTTTTTTTTGAGTGTAAAATTTTTTTTGAGTGTAAAATTTTTTTTGAGTGTATTTTTTTTTTGTCTTAGTGTGAAAATATTTTGAGTGACAAAAATACGTTGTAAGATATTTTTGTGACTTACCAATGTTTTTAAAACATGTTTAACGGGTTTTCAACACGTGATTTAAGGTGAAACTAATCTGAAATTCACTGTTTTGCTAATAACTTTTGAACCACTAAACCGATTTGGCTGAAATTTAAAACGAACTGGACCAGAGGAACGGCAAATATATATGCCACGCTTCAGCACCCTCAGAATTGGCGTTCGAAAGTTACCCTGTGATTTATCGTAAATTCCTGAAAAACTCCGAAATTCACTCATTTGCTTATAACTTTTGAACCACTGAACCGATTTCGCTGGATTGCAATACCAACCTGACCAGGTAAATTCCCAACATATATGCCAAACTTCAGGAGCCTCCGTAAAGTCTTTCAAAAGTTAGCGTGTTTTCAACAGACAGACGGACGGACGGACGGACACCGCTAGATCGTCTTAAAATCGATCGAGGATCATGAATATATATACTTAATGGGGTTCTAGACCAATATTTCGAGGTGTTACAAACGGAATGACAAACTTATATATACCCTCTATCACTAGAGTTTTTTTATACCCTCCACTTAGTGATAGAGGGTACACTCAAAAAAATAAAACTGTAAAGTTAACAAAATTTTTTTGTTAACTCGAGTTTACTGGCTTTTTAGCAAATTTTTAGTTAAAATCAGCGTTTTAACTACTTTTTTTAGTTAAGTTCTATTTACAAAAATACTAGTTTTGTACAAATTTTGAATTAATTTTTTTTGTTGACTTTAAAACTGAGATTACGAATTTTTACTAATTAATTTGCTGATTTTTTGTAACATTTTTGTCAAGTGAAAAATTTTAAACATTTCTTGTGTAGCCTCCTATGCAAATCTCATAAGTCCTACTTAAGCTGAACTTAATGCTGTGAAAAAAATAAGAAAAAATAAGTGAAGTGTTAGTGTTTAAAACCAATATTTAACAAACTTAAAATTTTTTACAAAAAGTTTAGCTGAATTCAACTAATAAAAAATGTTACGAAATTTTCAGCTGAATTTTTAGTTAAAATTACGGTTTTTTTGCTACATTCATTCTACGAAAAGTTAACTAAATATTTTTTGTTAAATTAACTAGAAATTTAGTAGGTTCAAAATCAGGTGTTTTTTTAGTTAATATTAACTAAATTTTTTGCTAACTTTACAGTTTTTTTTTTTTTTTTGAGTTTATATATAAGTTTGTCATTCTGTTTGTAACTCATCGAAATATCGGTCTAGGACCCCATAAAGTATATATATTCATGATGCCCGATCGATTTTAAGACATTCTATCGATGTCCGTCTGTCTGTCTGTGGAAAATGCTCTCACGGACAAAATATTGCACAGAGATGACTGAAACTTAACATATTTATTGGAAGTTCTCCCGAGAAGTTTGGTATTGCATTTGAGCGATATCGGTTCAGCAGTTCAAAAGTTATGAACGAAAATGTAAGCACACCTCAAAAATTTCAGTACATTCAACATAACCTCCCAGCAGAAATAAATCGAGATTTTGGCGACACAGCATCTGTTTATAGCATACCGTAGCGCATCCAAAGAGCGCTCTTAGGGATGCAGTAAAAGGAAGGGGAAAAAATTTTAATTTTTTATATAAAACTTATAATGTGTAATTATTTTTTGGTAAAATTTCACACTTGCTTTCCTTTTTAATATTTTTAACACTTTTTGAATAAAAAAACATGAGTTTTAGACAAAGACACATGATTTGACTGCATCATTATTGCGCATTAATCAGCGCTGCAAAGAGCGCTTCAATCATAGCATCTTTGACCGCTGTTCCCAAAAAAAATCCCATAAAAAATGTGAAAATTAAAATTTCCGATATTTTTTTGATGTTCACTTCCGATTTTTTTTTTTTTTCATTTTGTTTCACATAAATAAAGTTTTGTAAAGTAAAACGAATGAATTTTTTTGTTATATTTTTTTAAATTTTAGTTATTTGATTTCAACTTTGAATTTACAGCATCTTTATTCTGCTTAAATAAGCTCTACAAAGATACATTAATTCACTGCATCTTTAATCTGCTTAAATCAGCGCTAAAAAGATACATGAATTTACAGCATCTTTATTCTGCTTAAATCAGCGCTCTAAAGACACGTGATTTCAGTGCATCTAAAGAGCGCTGTTTCTGTGTATCCAACTAGCGCTCTAAAGTGGGACATCGCCTTAGGGAATCATGCATGAATTCAGCGCAATTGGATGCGCTCCTTTACTCAAGTTCCCCTTCCAAAAGCTGCTGAACGTTCAGCAAAATTTCTGCTGGGCTAAAAATACAAAATGCTTTAATTCGGCTTCTGGTTGACATATGTGAACATAATTGAACACCAAAAATATATTTAACCAAGTACGAACATATTTTTTGACAAAAAAAGAAAAAAATCGCGGATTTTTTTTTACCAAAATTTTTTTCGCGGAATTTTTTTTCAAATTTTTTTTTTTTTATTTATTATTTCCTTTTAAATAAAGTTTTTGCAATAATCTTTTTGAAATTGTGGAGGGTATCACTACATTCGGCAAGGCCGAATTTAACTTTTTTACTTGTTTTATTAGAAATTTGTTTGTAGGTGTCAAACGCATACTTTAGTAATCTAATCATAACTGCTTTTAATTGGTCTATTTTTAGACTTATTTTCGATTAAATCAGCTTATTGGCAACAAATATTAGCCTATTTCAGTCAAATTTTGTTTGTATGTGTTTTTTACACTTATTAGAGATCTTATAAAATATAGATGCAATTGGTATTTGTTTGGACTTGTAACTCTTTTCCGGGAAACACTGGTGCAGGGTATTTTATGGTTGGTCTTGACTGACTTTAATTTTCTTACTTGCTTATAAATAGATTACACTTTTATTTTTGAGAGTGTATTTAATAAATATTTAAAAAATTTGTCACACCTAATTTTTATCCTAATTTTGTTAACAACGTTTTTCTGAATTAAATGTATAAAACGTGCCATGTTTTTTTTCACACAATGACACCCACCAGCACTTAAATATTTCCTTTTACATTTCAAAACAGAAAACCATAGTGATGGCAAAAGAAAAAAAAAGGATTCTTAAATGTTCTCTAATTTGTTTCCACTTAAAATTAAGAAATTTAAATTTGAAATCATTTATATTTTGTAATTTTTTTTTTTGTTCTTAATCCATCCCGTATCTCTCTCTACCCCTATTACACATTTAAATGAACTAACTCCATTCTAAGGAAAAAAAAAACACACGATCTAACAATTAAAAACAATTAGGGTTTCCAAGAGTTAATGTTTGGCATGTAGCAGTTAATGAGTTGGCAATAATACAAAAGAAAATAAACAATAATGAACCTGATGGAATATATTTGAATGTATGTTGTAGGAATGTATAAAACAATTATCGTAGCATATTTACATACATCCAACGTACATGTAACCAATAAAGTTTGCAATTAAAAAAAATGTAAAATAACACAAAAAATAAAAAACTGGGTATTTGTCCTGAACATTTAATAAGAAATACACGTTTTATATTTACATACTGCCAGGGGTGTAAATGGTGTAAATTGAAGGAGGTATCTTTATCATATAAACATTGATTACAATACAAAGTTTTTGTATAAGAAAATTAAATGGTAAACAACGACTTTGTAATGCCGTACAAACTAGGCAAGAATCCTGAGAAGGATCAAAAGATTTTTAAAAAATTTTATATGAAGGCAAGAAAAATGCCTGCGAATTTTGTACTCTTGCCCAAAACTTTAAATCGTGATAATGTTTTGCGGATAATTTGGGTGTACTTGCCAAAGCAAAGTTTTTTTAGAAAAAATATTTGGGGTTTTCACATGTGCACAGTGACGATTAAATTTGCCTTTTTTAGTTGGGTATTTGGCAAATTTGCCATTTTACTAAACGTCAAGCATTTGCCACCATTTTTTCTTTACATATCGTGAGCATACTTTTCGTTAATAATTTGCACAAAATAACTTTAACTAACTTTTTAAATTCACAATTTTAAAATAAACACAAAAAATTTGTATGTTTCTCTTTGTATAAACGTTTTTGTTGCCGCGTTCGAAATTTCAGCATAAACAATCACAGCTGTTTTCATTTTTATGTTTTTTTTTATTTGCACACTGGTATTTTGTTTTTAGAAAAGGTTTGAGTTGGGCATTTTAAGACAAATATGCCACATTCAAATTGGCACTTTATTGACGTTTGGCACATTTGCCAAATACCAAACCAAAAAAGGCAAATTAAATCGTCACTGTGAAACCCTAATTGTTACATTTCTTTGCTATTCCATCCAAAACGAATTGAAATATCAGTCGAGGACCCCATTAAAAAACCAAAAGAGCTGTACATTTCGTAAGTGAGTGCAAAAATAAGTGCAAAAAAGTGTTTTTTTTATTTTGGAGAGTATAAAAGATTCGGCACCAAAGAATGTAACACTCTCACTTGTTTTATGTACATTTGATAAACAAATGAACATTTTTTATGCGAAAAGCTTAGTTTATAAATAGTTTTTTCACGAAAAACAAAATTATGTTAAAAAAAATTTAATAAACCCAAAATTTTTGGTGAAAAAAAAATTTTATGAAAAAAAGTTTTTGATGAATTTTTTTGATGAAAAGAAACATTTTTGGATGTAAAAAAATTGATAAAAAAAATATGAAAAAAAAAAATTTGGTGAGAAAAAAATTGATAATAAAAAATTGGATAAAAAAATTTGATGAAAAAAATTGATGAAAAAAATATGATAAAAAAAACTTATGAAAAAAAAATTTTTGATGAAAAAAAAATTGATGAAAAAAAAAATTAATGAAATGAAAGAAAAATTTTTTGATGTAAAAAAAAATATGAAAAAAAAAATTTTTGGTGAGAAAAAAATTGATAATAAAAAATTTGATAAAAAAATTTGATGAAAAAAAATATGATAAAAAAAAATTTATGAAAAAAAAATTTTGATGAAAAAAAAAATTTAATGAAAAAAAAAATAATGAAAAAAAAAATTGATGAAAAAAAATTTTGATGAAAAAACAAAAAAATTTATCAAAAATTGATGAAAAAACAAAAACATTTATGAAAAAAAAATTTTATGAAAAAAAAATTTGATGAAAAAAAAAATTGATAAAATAAAAATTTGATGAAAAATAAATTTGATGAAAAAAATCTGAAGAAAAAAAAAAATTTGATAAAAAAATATGATGAAAAAAAAAGTTTGATAAAAAAAAAATAAAAATTGATGAAAAAAAAAAATTTGATGCAAAAAAAAATTGATGAAAAAAAAAATTTTATGGAAAAAAATTTGATGAAAAAAATATTTTTTTTTGTTGAAAAATAATTTGTTTTTTTTTACTTTTTATTCACCAGCTGGTGAAAAACGGTTTTATTTACCACGAGGTGAATTATTATCCAAGTTACAAACCCAAGTTATTAAGATTTTTGGTTTTGAGAAAATGAAAATAGTAATTCTTGTTTTCTTTTTCGTAAATGTTAGCTTATATAGTCAAACTGAGGGGGCGTCCTGCAACTTTTTTAAAATTAGACACCAGCCTAAAAACATTTTCATGTTAAAAAGAAGGATTTTGAGACATTTTTTCTACAGCAAAATACCCAGAGTTTTAGACATTTTTCCTACGGAAAAAGTCTTAGATTCTGAGATATTTTTTTCAGATCCTGAGACATTTTTTTTATAGAAAAATTTTAAGGTTTTGAGGCAATATTTCTATAAAATAATTCTCAGATTCTGACACAATTTGTCTATAGAAAAATTTACAAAGTCTGTGACATTTTTCTATAGAAAAAACCTCAGATTCTGTAACATTTTTTCTATAGAAAAATTTTCAGATTCTGTGCCATTTTTTCTATAAAAAAATTCTAAGATTCTGAGATATTTTTTCTAAAGTAAATTTCTCAGATCCTGAGACATTTTTTTATAGAAAAAAAATCTGATTCTAAGAAATTTTTTCTATAGTAAAATTCTCGGATTCTTAGGCATTTTTCCTATGAAAAAAGAAATTCTGAAACATTTTTACTAAAAAAAAATTCTCAGACTCTAAGGCATATTTTTTATAGTAAAATTCTCAAATTCTGAAACAGATTTTATACAGAAAAATTTTCAGATACTGAGACAATTGCTCTATAGAAAAATTCACAGATTATGAGGTATGTTTTTATAGAAAAATATTTCTATAAAAAAAATTCTCAATTCTGACACCGTTTTTAAAAAAAAAAAATTATCAAATTCTGAGACATTTTTCTATAAAAAAAACTCTCAGATTCTGTGACATTTTTTCTATACAAAATTCCGAGATTCTAAGACATTTTTTCTGTAGAAAAATTCTCAGATTCCAAAACATTCTTTCAATAGAAAAAGCCTCAGATTCTAAGACATTCTTTCTATAGAAAGTCTGAGATTCTGAGGCAGTTTTTCTATAGAAAAATTCTCAGGTTCAGAGACAGTTTTTCTATAGAAAAATTCTCAGATTCTAAAACAGTTTTTCTATAGAAAAGTTCTTTTAAAGAAAAATTCTTAAATTCTCAGACAGTTTTTCTATACAAAAATTATCATATTCATAGACATTTTTCTATAGCAAAATTTTAAGATTCTGACAATGAGACATTTTTCCTGTAAAAAAAAAGTCTCATATTCTAAGATATTTTTCCTATAAAAAAAATCACAGATTCTTAGACATTTTTCCTATAGGAAAAGTCGTAACAAATATGTCTACAGAAAAAGTCTCATTTTTTTATAGAAAAAGTCCCATCATCAGAACCTTTTTTATAAAAAAAATGTCTCAGATTCTCATACTTTTTCTATAGGAATAATATCTCAGAATCTAAGACATTTTTCCTATAGAAAAAGTCTCAGGTTCCGAAACATTTTTTCAACAGAAAAAGTCTCATATTTGTTATAGAAAAAGTCTAAGATTCTGAGACATTTTTCCTACAGAAAAAGTCTCAGATTCTGAGACATTTTTCCTATAGAAAAAGTCTCAGGTTCTGACACATTTTTGATATAGAAAAAGTCTCAGATTCTCAAATTCTGAGTCATATTTTTTCTATAGGAAAGTTCTCAAATTTTGAGAAATTTTTTTCTATAGAAAAATTCTCAGATTCTGAGACATTTTTTCAATAGAAAAATTCTCAGATTCTCAGAAATTTTTTTCTATAGAAAAATTCTAAGATTCTAAATCTTTTTACTACAGAAAAGTTCTTAAATTCTAAGACATATTTTTGACAGAAAAATTCTTGGATTCTACGACATTTTTTCTATAGAGAAATCTTCAGATTCTGAAACATTTTTTCTGTAGAAAATTTCTCAGATTCTGAGACATTTTTTCTATAAAAAATTCTCAAATTCTGAGAAATTTTTTCAATCAAAAAAAAAATACTCACACACAAAAAAAATAATTTCCGATAAACGACTTTCATAGTATTTATGAACAAATTCATGCAATTTATTAACTTTTTCATAATACTTATAAACTTTTTTATAGTATTTATGAATAAATCATAATATGTGAAATTCAAAAACTATTTAACATTTTTTATAAATAGTATGAAAAAGTTTATAAATATTATGAAAAAGTTAATAAATTGTATGAATTTGTTCATAAATACTATGAAAATCGTTCATTGGAAAAATTTTTTTTTGTGTGCAGATTCTGAAATATTTTTTCTATAGATAAATTCTCAGATTCTGAGATATTTGTTCTATAGAAAAATTCTCAGATCCTGAGACATTTTTGCTATAAAAAAAGTCTCAGATTCTAAGACATTTTTTTCTATAGAAAAACTCTCAGATTCTAAAACTTTTTTCTATAGATAATTCTCAAATTCTGCGACATTTATTTTTATAGAAAAATTCTCAGATTCTGAGACATTTTTTCTAAAATAAAATTCTCAGATTCTGAAATATTTTTCGTGTTGAAAAATTCTTTGATTCTGTGACATATTTTCCTACAGAAAAAGTCTCAGATTCTGAGACATAATTACTTCAGAAAAAATTTCAGATTCTAAAATATTTTTCCTACAGAAAAAGTCTCAAATTCTGAGACATTAGAAACATCAATTACCTTATGTAGGGTATTTACAAATAACTATATTTGATGCGTAGGTACTATATAAATTGGCAACAAAAACAATTGTTTGTTTGAAAGTCAACGTCAGTATCAATTTATTGTTACTGTTGGTTTGTAGTGAGTGGAGTGATATTACTACAAACAAAAACAACTACTACTTCTACTGCTAGCTACAGTCTGTTCCTATTTGTTTTTTTTTTTTTTAAATAACTCCAATATCAGAGGAGGAATAACACAAAAAAAAAATAGCGCGACTACTTAATAAACATGAAAACATATCCGTTGGCACACCAAAACCAACAACAACCCCAGCAAATAAAAACAACTACTACTACAACAACAACAAAGGAGACACACAAACAACGATTACAAAAGCAGCAGAGCCATCAACAACAAAGGCAACAAATAACAAAATTTAAAGTTTGTAAAAAGGAAACGGATGTTGCACTTGTTGTCGGTCGTGCAGCATGGTGGATTCCTGTATTGGCAACAAATAACAATATGCGGAATATAACATTTGCCGAAGCATTGAAAGATTTTCTACAAAATGTTTCATTACATTGTTATGGAAAATTAGTTGAAACAGGACGTCGTTATCAAGAGAGGTACATTATACGTTTATATGTGTGAATGTGTGTGTGTTCGTTGGTGTATGTAGAAATAATTGGTTATTTCTTTGTATGCGCGTTTGTGTGTTTTGTTTTTACACCATCAATAGCATCATAACGTAATTGGCCAATACATACACATATTTGCAACAAACAATAACAATACCAGAAGCGGATCCACGGGGTGATGGAAATTCCTCCCTCCCCGCCCCCCCCCCCCCCCCCCGCACTTAACCCAATTTGAAAGAAAAAAAATTAACGCAAAGAAGAGATCAAGTCAAGAGCGAAATAAAAGTAAATTAAGTTAGAGTTTGTTTTTAAGTGAAACGTCTAAAAATCGCAAAATTTATCTAAAGGGAAATGTCTTGCAGTCTTTCTAAAGAAAAACAGTCTCGAAATATTTTTCTATGGAAAAATCTGAGGAGGGGAGAAGGATAAAGAAAGGAAAAATCCTTTCTCTGAGGTTGGGGTGTCTCGGCTTATCAGCCATATCGGGGATTAAGGGGTTTAAAAAAAATAACCTTGAAAAAATTCGGCTTCGTTTAATATTTTTTTCATGAAAATATGTTAAATTTTGGGGGTATTTATGTGAAGACACAAACCTATGATATCCATATAAATACGAAATAATTTTTAATAAATTTGAGTCTACACGTATTTTTGCTCTAGACGATATTCCCGTTAGTTTGTAAGTTATCGAAATTTTCCCAAAGTTCCACATTGCTTCATAACGGGACAACGAAATTTTTAAACACTGACATGGCCGATAAGCCGAGATACTCCAACCCTAAAATCGTCTCTTTTAAATATATTTTAAGTTTCAGGCGAATCAGTTCATACACATAGAAAAAAAAGTTTCCAATCGAATTTCTTAGTTGTATCAACTTAAAATTCGGTTGCTGTTACTATATTTGGCTGTGGCAAAAAAAAAAAAATTGGTTGTCTCAATTAAGAGCCAGTTATTACAACCGAATTCAGTTGAGACTTCCGATACTCAACTGATACGACCTATTTATATTCAAATGTTCCAAACGATTTTTTGTTGCAATAACATACTTTCAGATGGAAATCAGCAAATTTGTTTTCTGTGTGTAAGGTTGAAATACTTCCCTTATTAGAATCTGAAATTTTTTATATAGGAAAAATGTCCCAGAATCTGAGATTTTTTCTATACGAAAAATGTCTTAGAATCTAAAACGATTTCTACAGAAAAACTGTCTCAAAATCTGAGACTTTTTCTATCAAGAATCTGAGACTTTTTCTATAGGAAAATGTATAAGAATTTTAGACGTTTCCTATAGGCAAAATGTATCAGAATCTGAGACTTTTTCTATAAGAAAATATATCTCGGAATCTCAGACTTTTTCCATAGAAAAAATGTCTCAGAATCTGATACTTTTTTTAAAGAAAAATGTCTCAGAATCTAAGACCTTTTCTATAGGAAACATATCTCAGAAACTGAGACATTTTCTATTGGAAAAATGTCTGAGAATCTAAGACTTTTTCCATAAGAAAAATGTCTCAGAATCTGAGACTTTTCTATAGAAAATATGCCTCAGAATCTAAGTCTTTTTATAAAACAAAAATATGAGACCTATAGAAAAGGTAAAATATGAGACTTTTTCTATAGGAAAAATGTCTCAGAATCTAAAACTTTTTCTATAAGAAAAATGGTTCAGAATCTAAGACTTTTTATAGGAATAATGTCTGAAAATCTGAAAAATTTTCTATTGAAATAATGTCTCAGAATGTTGCAGAATCTTAGACTTTTTTCTATAGGAAAAACATCTCAGAATCTGTGAATTTTCTATAGGAAACACATCTCAGAATCTGTGACTTTTTCTATAGGAAAAATTTCTCAGAATCAGAGACTTTTTCTATAGAAAAAATTTCTCAGAATCTGAGACTTTTTCTATACGAATAATGTCTCAGAATCTAAGACTTTTTCCATAGGAAAAATGTCTCAGAATCGGAGACTTTTTCTATAGGAAAACTTTCTCAGAAGCTGTGCCCTTTTTTATAGGAAAAATATCTCAGAATCTGAGACTTTTTTCAGAAAAATGTCTCAGAGTCCAAGACTTTTTCTATAGACAAAACTTTTTCTATAGAAAAAATGTCTCAAAATCTGAGACTCTCTATAGAAAAGATGTCTCAAAGACTGAGATTTTTTAATAGAAAAAATGTTTCAGAATCTGGAACACTTTATATAGACAAAATGGCTAGGAATCTTAAACTTTTAAAAGGGAAAACTGTTTTAGAAATTGACACTTTTTCTATAGAAACAAGTAAGAAAAATATAGTCTGTCAAGACCGACCATATAATACCCTACACCAGAGTTTCCCGGAAAATGGGTCCCAAGTTCAAACATGGACCGATTAGATATATATTTTGTCAAATCTTTAATAAGTGTAAAAAACACTTACAACTCAAATTTAAGTGAAATTGGCTTCGATTTGCTGCCAATAAACCGATTTAAGTGAATATCGGGCGAAATTTTTACATAGGGCCTAAGTCCAAAAATGGTCCGATGGTAATCAGATTTCATAAGGTTATTGAATTACGCGTTTAACGTACACAAACAAAATTTTAATTAAATATTTTCTTTTTTTCATGAAATTTGAGAGTTTTATGTGAAAATCGGGAAGGTGATTTGTATAGGGCTACAAGAAGATCTGGTCCGATTCCTTCAAATATCGGACAGGTGGTTTGTGGAGACAAAACACGTTTACCTGCCAAATTTTGATAAGATACCTATCATAATATGGTTAAAAGAGTCATTTAAGCCAAAACCAAAGAGGACCTTTGTATGGGGGCTAGGTCTAAATATGGACCAATTTTTTCCAATTTCAATAGGCTTCGTCCTTGGGCCAATAGAGTCTTAAGTTTCAAATTTCAAGTTAATTGATTAAAAATTACGACCTGTATCGTGTTTACACCGTTTACATGGACCGACAGACAGACGGACGGACGGACATCGCTAAATCGACTCAAAAAGTGATTCTGAGTCGATCGGTATACTTTAAAGTGGGTCTAGGATCAATATTTCGGGTTGTTAGAAACATCAGCACAAACTCATTATACCCTGTACCACAGTGTCTTAGACTTTTTCAACAGTGAATATTTCTTTTTTTCCATCGCATGGCTCAGAATCTGAGACATTTTATTTATGAAAAATGTCTCAGAATCTAAAAGTTTTTTTATTCGAAAAATATTTTAGAACTTTTTCCATAGCAAAAAATTCTCTGAGTACGAGTATAAGCTTTTTTCTATAGAAAAAAATTCTCAGAAGCTGAGAACTTTGAAAATTTTTCTATACGAAGATTTTTCTAAATATTTAAATTTTTCGGTGGGAATAATGCCTCACTATTTAAGAATATTTTTATATGAAAGTGTATGAGAGTCTAAAAAATTGTTCTACAGCTATTTAGAATATCATAAATTCTAAAGCTTTCTACTATTTGCAAAATGCATTAGAAGCTCTTAAGTTCTCTATTGGAAAAATATCACAGAATTTTTTTTTTTCTTTAAGCAAATGTCTCAAAAAAAATTTTAAGTTTGACAACTTTTCTGACACAACATGTCTGAGACAACACGTCTTAGATCAGATATTTTTTCTATTGAAAAATTGTTTTAGAATCTGCGACTTTTACTTTACTTTAGAACAGTGATGGACATTTATGTAATTCCTATTCCCGCGGGAATAGGCAAAAAAAATGCTGCTTGTGCGCAGTCGACTCACGTACACTATAAAATTCTGTTGCTTGAGCAAATTTGTTGACTTTTCGCTTGCTACTACCCACACAAGCATAAATGTTATAGTATGTGTGTGCGCACCACTGCTTTAGAAACTTATTTTTTTTTTTGTGTGAGAAATTTTTAAAAATGTAAAAAATGTTTTTAAGTTCTAAAACTTTTTTAATATGAATAAATTTTAAAAATTAAAAATTTTTTTATAGAAAAAAATTTCTAAGCATTCAAAAATCTTAAATTATGATGCAAATCTATTTGATACGAGTTTTTGTGTAAGAAATATTTTTTGTGTAAAAAAAAATGTCCCCCGTCTAAAACCCAAAAGTTGGATCCGCACCTGAACAACACTCATCCATTACCCTATTCTTATTTTTTTTTGTAGTATTTCAATGAAAATTAATCAAATACTCTATTTATTTTTTGCATATGCAAGCCAGACTATTTTGGCTTGTTTTTCATGTAGCAGCATTGTCTATACTAATTATATTCCTTTGGAATAATCACCACACTGAGAGTCAACTATTGACTACCTCCATATATGATCCTTTATATCCCATACGTAAGGTACCATTTCCGGCTGTTAGTATTTGCTCAATAAATCGTATTTCCAATGCATCAGCTACACGTTATGCTGAAGAACTGTAAGTAGTATTTGTGTTTCAACGCAGTTTAAGTATATAAATTTTAATGGTTGTATAAATTTGTTAATGATGCAATTACATATTTCCCATCTATGAAAACAGTAATAATAAGGATCCAAAAAAGAGGGGTACAAACTATTTTTATGAAAAAATTAAAATGTTGCAATACAACTATTATGTACAAGATGAAATTCATGATTATAATAAGGCATTGGAATTTCAGCGATTTTTGGATATACACGATCGTGAGGATAGTGAAATGTTTTATAATACCAGGCGAAGAATGGCAAAGGTAAGTTTTAATTCATAGAGAAAATATATTTTGAGTAATAGCGGATGTGGTAAAGTCCAGAACCTCAAGATTGTCCAATTCCTCGATATTTATACCATCCATTAGGGTGCAATTTTTTCTTCAATTTTGATTTTCCCTACACTCAAAAAAAAAGTGAACTAAAATCTGGGAAAATTAACTTAGTTTTAAGAAAAAGAGGGAATGATTTGACTCCAAAGATTTTTTTCTTGGTTTTAGTTCATAATTTTCCCAAAAATAAGGAAAACAAAGTTAATTAATTTAAAGCCAATTTTAACTAGAAAATGGGAAAAATTATATTACACTTTAGTTCATTCACATTATAAAACTGGATTGGGTCTAGACCCTGGACCCATGGGTTCGGACCCCAGCCCCTTGTTAACTCAAGACCCCGGTCCTTTAAGGGTCCCCATAGATTTTGACCCAAAATTTGTGTCCGTTTCGCTCTAACTTGCTTAGTTTTTGAGATACGGTAATAAGGGGTCTGATAGGGTCTTGAGAATCTTAAAAACTGGATATCTCAAAAAGTATTAATCGGAGGGATTTCAGGTATTTTGCGGAAGTGTTCCACGAGTCAAGAGCTACAAAAATGCCGTTGCACCTTTTCTCGTGTTGGCAGTATTTACCGAGATATGTATATATATAAAATCTCGTGAATTTCAAATTTTAGATCTAAAATTAGGGTCTTGAGACCCCGACCGATATGCAGAGCTAGGCTATTCCATATTTTTCTTTTTAGTATTTCTTTTGAAAATTTCGTCCGTTTCGCTCTATCTCGCTTAGTGTTCGAGATATCGCCATTTTGATTTTTTAACTAAATTCTAAGAAGTTATTTACTAAATTCTCAGAAGTTATTAACTAAATTCTAACAAGTACACTTCCTCACTTCAAAGAAGAGAAATACGATGATGTTTTTTTTTAGTAAATTTTAACTAAACTTGAACTAAGTTGTTTTTTAAGAAATATGTCTTAAAAATAAAGATACGTTTCTTAGATTTGTGGAAAATTTCTTTGGCAGTAAGAATTTTTTTCCTAATTTTTAAAAATTCTATTTAAAGAAAACTATGAACTACTTATAAGTAAATGAACTAAACTTTTTTCCTCATAGTTAAGAAAATTTCTCATTTTTTAGTTAAATTTTACTAAATTTTTGGAACATTCATGATAAATTTTCAAAGACATTTTTTCCTTAAATTTAGTTATGTCTTTTTTTTCAGTGTAGTGTCCGGGCAATGTTGCATTCTACTAGACCTTAAAGTTATGTGGTACATTGAGGTTGCTGTGGCTTAGTGGTTAGCGCGTTGGACTACTAGCCAGCAAGCCTGGGTTCGATTCCCGGCTCAGGCAGAACAACATTTTTTTCAGATATTTATTAGTTTCTATTTATAACTAATATCTATCACAGCACCCTCCTTCGTTGATAAATAGCACTAAAACGTCAACGAAGTAAAATAATAAAATAATGGCTATGAACCACAGCTTCAAAAATAATTCGCCAGATCAATAACAGATGGCGATGCAACAACTGTACTCAAAATTATCAACACGCGCAATTACAGTGTTGCATACTGAAGCCCTTCTATCTTTCAAATCATTCATCTCTCTTCTATCCCCTTTCCAAAAGAAACAACACGGTTACATTAGTAATTGATAGGCAGCATTGCCTGAGTGTGTTTCTTTTTTAAAAAAAAAAAAAAAAAAAAAAAAAGATATCGAATTTTTAAAAATTGGTAGTTTGTTCCTTTACTCAAACTTCTTTTACTCATGGTCCAAATTTCATTTTTTTTTTCAAAATTTTTGTTTTTTTACGTACTTTTAAAAAAAAATCACAAAAAATTCTTAAAAGCGCTCTAGTATGCGATCTTTAAGTTTTAAAATTTAAATCTCCTTTTTGAAAATGTTTGTACTCTTCGATTTTTTTGAAATTTTTTTGTGTAAAACGTCTATCGATTCTACACATTTTTTGCCCAGGAGGATCGTGGGATTATTACAATTTTTTTAAATTTTTTTTTGTAATTTTCCAATCTTAAAATCATTTCTACTGCTCCAATGGTGCGTCTTAGAGGGGTCATTTATAAGACCGACCCCCATTAATTTTTACGTCTTACGTCATTTCTTTGGAACAAACTAATACCCTATCTCCTATTTCTAAGGGAGCTTCCACACAAAATGAAATTTTTTACAATTTGCTCCAACCGCTCTAACTGCCCTAATAGTGCCCTTAGAGCAACAAAATGTATGACCGACCCACAA